>OZ059849.1:10325442-10925442 GCA_964057195.1 Orthosia cruda
TTACAAACATATAAACTCACATACACAACACCCCAAGCCGGAACAACTGTCTGTAGGTCATACAAATATTTATAATTAATATTAAAGTTTGTCAGGATTTCAGTATAAAGTAAAGTTTGACAAATACTCAAAATCAAATGGAAAGATTGGGGCTTTTTAGCTTGTCGCCTCGAAATTGAAAATAAGCCCCCTTTTCTTTAGTCCCCAATAACTTGGAATGTATATTATACATTCATTGGCAGAAGTGGGCGTGCGATGTACCAATCCCTTGGTAGAATTTGGCGTGAAACCGTCATTATTAATTCATGTAGCTTCAAATTCTAGCTTGTATCTACTATTCTTTCCCAAAGGACGTGTCTTGGATCCCACCATGGCAAAAAAAAAACAGCAAATAAATAACAGTATAAATTTTATCAGTATTCATGTTTACGTATTTTTTTTAAATAAAGTATCACTTGATTTCTGGGAATATATTTGAATAAAACTGCAGACTGCAATTGACTGTTGAAAAATTTAATTTAACTAACCACAGCCACAGATAATAAAATTAATACTAGCATACCAAAGCTAACGCGCGTTAGACAATTTGTTTCACGATCATTATGGCCTTCAAATTAGGCCTTAGAGTTATAAGAATTAACAATCAGTGTTTCCAAAAAGAAGGAAACTCAGTAAAACGTATAATGTGATTTTTAATTTCGTTGACTGAACTGACAGCTGCCAATGACCTTATTTTTTTTTAAATGTTGCAAGCGCAGAGTATAATAGTATTATAGGTAAAGCTCAATCATAAGTGATTCATCGAATCGATGTGACATGACTCCGCAATTAAATTTTACTAATTGGTGTAAATAAATGTTTTACGAATACAAACGTAATATATTTAAATATAACAGTATTTATACACATAGTACATACACTTTTATTGAGTTAAATATAAAATCAACAATAAAATAAATGCGATCAATACAATTAAGTCTGACATAAATGAGTAGTAACTAAATAAGGGCTTCAAGTTTCTTAGCAAGTTTTTGGCGTGAAATAATTCCATTTTCGATCTACTTCGATTTTCGATCAACTTTCGATCACTAAGGACATTCAGGATACGACACTATTTTTAAGTGACAGTTTAGTCTAGGAAATTAAAATCACACTTTACCTACTCTTATTAAGCATCATGAATGTTGATAAAAGTGACATATCTTCGAAAAACGATTACAAATACAACATTAGTTACTTTTCAAATCGATGACAGTCAGTAAACCCATCATTTATCACTTCATTGCAGAATAACGCTGTTAAGGTGATGTTACACACCTTGATGTGTTGCCATTAGTGGCTCCCAATTTTAGGGTGCGATGATTAATAGTTTATTCGATTCCCACTCGATATCCGAATCGGTGTCGGGGGTCACCACTTAATTTTTTTCGAAAGCAAACTTTTCGATTTAACTTAACAGCTATTAATTACGAACTTGTAGAAGTGTTTTATTTTTACTCCGGCCATAGAATATCGAGTCTTACTTGCTAGTGGAAGGCTTAACTCAAGGTGGAACGATGACCAGCAGCCGAATTGCGTTAGTGAATTCGGCAAAGGAAACACTTTGGAACCTTCACAAAAACAACTTTACGTATTGCATGTTACACTCTGAAAAGGAAAGAAGATGAATCTTTCCATGATCAATATTTTGACGTAGAATTGATTGTAAAGAACAATTGTTTTTTTCAGTTTTAAGGAACCATTATACATTTTTAATTAAAAGCATTAGAAGATTCAATGCATGAAGATTCAATGCATGCATTCGTTGTAAGTGAAACAAAATTAGATTATGTCCTAATTATTTGGAAATAAATCATCAGGAGGGTGATCGTACTCTTTCCAAATTAGTTTCGCAATACCGAAAAAGTTGTAAGAAATGATTCTAATTCTTTGAAGGTTCCAAACTGTTTTCTTTGCCGAATTCACTTACGGAATTCGGCTGCTGGTCTAGGCTGTGGGAGTCCGGTGGATGCAACACGCACAGGACCGATCAGTGTGGCGATGTTTGGGGGAGGCCTATGTCCAGCAGTGGACGTCTTTCGGCTGAAATTTTGATGATGATAATGACTTGGTAGTGATAAAAAATCTGAAAGCAGTATTGCCAAGGGAGGTCGTGATACTACGTTACTGGATTCATTGCAGTATAATATCTAATACCTTTAAACGAGCAATTCCTGCATATATATATATATACAATCTGAATCTCGGAAATGGCTCCAACAATTTTCAATTTTGTGTACAGGGAGTTTCGGGGGCGATAAATCGATCTAGCCAGGTTTCATGTTTAGAAAACGTCGTTTTTCCTAGTTTCACCCGAGCAGGTCGCCCAGGTACTGTTGTTAAAGTGATGTTGATGATACCCCTGATTGCCATTAGTGACTCCCGATTTAAGGGTGCGATGATTAAGTTTATTCGATTACCACTCAATATCCAAATTCATAGACATAGAGAACTGGACTGAGCATTCCCGATAAAAAATTGACTAATCAGCAGGAAGAGGCGAAGCGAATGTGCGGCTAAAACCTGTCTCTTTTCTGTTGTGTCGAAGGTGATTAGGTGACACTGACATTTTGAAATAATCAGCATTTCAATAACAACTGGCCGCACGATCGATTTGTCTCTGCCACACTGTTGTGACCGTATTCATCTGACAGTCAGAAGAGGAAAGCCTACCAAGAAAAGTGTCAACGCCATCATGATGTCGCTGTAAAAAAAGGTACAGTGCTTTTCGTCCTGTATAGCTCCGTCTCCCTCTCTCATAATGGAACCATGAGAGCTTTGACAGGTCAGACTAAGGCCCCAAGGGGGTGACCATAAGCTCTTGGAGTAAGGTTATTTTTAGTGTGCGAAAGGGACAGATGTATACAAGTCATATACATCTGTCCCTTACACACATTCAAAATAATCTTACTCTAAGAGCGTCACCCCCTGTTCTCTAATTGTGTGTTCGAATCGGTGTCACGATTCACCAATTAATTTTATTCGAAATCGAACTATTCAATTTAACTTTATAGCCATTAATTACGAACTTGTGGAAGCGTTTTATTTTCTCACTGGGAGTTGCTAGTGATAAAAAGGGACTCACTAGTATTGGGATTTGTAAATGATGTTTTTATTTAAAATTAGCCTACACTGTTCCAGTGCTTGGACAGTGTATGCTATGCCTTGCTTGTGTACTTTGACCAGTAAAATTAGCCTACACTGTTCCAGTGCTTGGACAATGTATGCTATGCCTTGATTGTGTACTTTGACCAGTAAAATTAGCCTACACTGTTCCAGTGCTTGGACAATGTATGATATGCCTTGCTTGTGTACTTTGACCAGTAAAATTAGCCTACACTGTTCCAGTGCTTGGGCAGTGTATGCTATGCGTTTTACTGTGTACTTTGACCAGTAAAATTAGCCTACACTGTTCCAGTGCTTGGACAGTGTATGCTATGCGTTTTATTGTGTACTTTGACCAGTAAAATTAGCCTACACTGTTCCAGTGCTTGGACAGTGTATGCTATGCGTTTTATTGTGTACTTTGACCAGTAAAATTAGCCTACACTGTGCCAGTGCTTGGACAGTGTATGCTATGCGTTTTATTGTGTACTTTGACCAGTAATATTAGCCTACACTGTGCCAGTGTTTGGACAGTGTATGCTATGCGTTTTATTGTGTACTTTGACCAGTAAAATTAGCCTACACTGTTCCAGTGCTTGGACAGTGTATGCTATGCCGTGCTAGTGTACCTACTTTGAAATTTGTTTAAATTCTGAAAATAATGAAGTGCTTATTTGTGACCATTTAAAATACCCCTTTGTCTGGTCAAAATAGACATAATTCAAAGCCATAATTCTATGTTTATAAGGGTTTTTAAAAATATTATTTGACTTAAAACTAATCAACACAACTTAAACTAACTGACGAATGAAACTTTTGCCTAGCGAGATTGAATTAAGAATGTGAAGTTTTAGTTTTCAGCGCTAAGGCTATCGACGTGGCCAAGGCAGAGCCGTGGGTGGCCGTGGCTAGGGTTGCCAGGTCTTAAAACCGAAAAGCCAAAGGTACAATTAAGTTTAGCCGGACACACGGGCATGGGCCTTAATCCACCACGCGGGCCCAGTGCTGGTTGGTGGATGTCACATGTTTTTTTGCATTGTGTGTTCTCGCCAAACTTCTTAGCCGCCCTGAAGTTGGCTTTCCGATGCGGAAGGTACGGATCGGTGCTGTTTTTGCATGAGATTTACTACTGCGCAGCCATTGCAGCTAACTTCAGGCTGGCCAAGAAGTTCGGCGAGAACTATATTAGTGGAAGCATTTTTAAATTAAGTAAAAGGCATTGATCACAATTTTAAAGCCCAATGGAAAAGTTGCAGACACAAAAGTTCCATTTCGTCACAAATGAGATGACATTATTTTTAAACTGAACCCAAAGATTTTTTTAAAATTTCACCAAGTTTTGCAGAATTCTATGCGTATTCTATCCGTACTTCTAATCATTTATATCTGGAGTTGGTTCAGGAAGGAACCTGAAATAATATCTTAACCGTAGAATACTTATTTACCACGTATTTTCTTACAAATGCTCATGTCAAATTAAAAATCGAAGGACGAGCATTTTCTTTTATAACTTTCGTGTTTATCGGGAAGTTCAAGAGAAGTGGGTCACTCTCGCCTGTAGGTGTACACAGTTGCACACGGCACGGCATTGTGGACCCGCGGTAAACTTTGATTACCTACCTACTTAGTTTTCTACAAAGGAATTGTTTATCCAATGTGTATTTGTCGAAGTTTGTATTGTTCGAGTTTATTGGGCCGGTTATATTTATCAACTAGCTGTTGCCCGCGACTTCTCCTGCGTCAAACTCGTAAAACTAAAAAAAAACATGTTTGTTATTTTATCACGCGCAACCCAAAATCTTTTTCTAAAATAATAATAGCCAGTTACTCCTTGATCATATTAGCTATCTGCCAGTGAAATTCCCTACAAAATCGGTCCTGCCGTTTCGGAGATTACCCGGGACAAATAAACAGACGGACAAACAAAAAATATAAAATATGTTTTTTACATGCATTTACTAAAAAGCTGTTATTTTGATATAACAAACAGACACTTATTTTTTTTAATTTGTGTTAAAGACTAGATTTTGCCCGCGGCTTCGCTTACGCGGCTTTTACCATCGTAAACAATTTTTTCGCCATAAAAAGTACCTATGACGCTTAGCTTAAATAGCTTTGGTTTCAATCGGTGAAAGAATATTTTGAAATCAGTAATTTAACTAAAAATATGTTCCAAACGTCCACTCTCTCTTTATACTATGAAGTATAGATTAAATACTGGCTAATAAGTAGGTATGCTGTTAATAAAGAGCTATACAGTTTTAACCAAAAAGCAACATTCCAAAACACAAAAGAACATAGAAATCTTCAACCATAGATTCGGTTTTTTAATTCCCCAAATGGTGAGGCAGAAGGTGTACAAATATATTTGAACTTAGAACAAAGCTAAAGCAATGTCAGCCATAGCAATTTGACTAACTCAGATTAGTATTTGTCACCGTATTTAATCGCCAAGCTTAGGATTCCCTATTCCAATTTATAACATTGATATTTTAGAACAAATTCTGAGGAAGGCACAGATTAACACTGAAACTATACGTTACCGTTTACAACCTTTATTTATTAATTTCCAGTGTCTGTAATCAAATCCTGAAAATTAAATTTGACCCACTTTCCGGTGTTGGATTGAGCTGAAATTTTGCACATACGTTTGTTTTTTGTGACAATGAAATTTTTTAACATAGGTACTTAAGGGTAAACAAGTCAAAAATTCTTCCATACAAACGTAGTCTAGAGATTACTCCACTGTTTGACGATGTACTTTCAAAATAAAAAATGATATCAATTTGTCTCATCATTATCTAGACCTGTATGGAACCGAAATAATAAAAAAATTAAATATTTGAAAGTTATGAGCGTCGAAAGTTCCATATTTCAACACTAATTTTAACGTATCTTTGGGCGCAAATAAATACCATAAGAAGAAGGAAAATTAAAAAACGGCCTCCATACAGGGCTAGATTAGTAATTCAACAATCCAAATAATTTTATTTTGATCAGATACATTCAGTAGTTTTTTCATGAAATCTAGACTCCCAAAGGTCTGTTTATAAAATTTCGCGCGCTCGTTTTCGTCCTAAATCATCATCCATTTCGATAAAAGATTGCAAAGTGCTAATTCGTACGCGAACTAGCTTCTTACTGCTCATCACAGCATCTATATATTTCGCACGTGTTGTGGGATGAGATAGCATGCATTTTAACCTCGCGCACAAAATAGTTCGTGCCGTCGACTAGTTTAACCTTAAAAGCTTGCATAGTAAAACTCTTTTTTAATTTTCAAGCTTGTTTTTAGTTTCACCTGTCCCCGGTGTCTGTAATCAAATCTTGCATGTTCTTACTTCCCGGTGTTGGATAAGGTTGACATTTTGTACAGACTTTTGTTTGACGCGCAAAAAGCAAGTATAATAATAAAAATAATTGTTTTCTCAAACATGCATGGAAATATTGTCATTATTTTCGAGAACAGAACACGCGAAGTATCGAATTTACGGACAAAGAAAATCTAATCCAATGCAGGAGCGTTTTTAAATTTGGAACATTACAACGCTCCAGCAATGTTAATCAAATCCATTGCAGGAGCGTTTTTTGAATTATAGTACATTACTGCAGCGGCCAGCAAAAGAGGCATTGATGGACGAACGTGTAAATGTGGGCCGGGGCGAAGCCGAGGCACACATACGTAAGTCCATCAATGCCTGGTTATGGCCAAGGCTTGTATAGTGCTTTTCTCAAATAATGCGCGGAAATTAAAATTAAGTAGTACCTAGAACACATCTTGTCAAAATCAATGACGAACAATAATAGTTGTTCCCGTTTTAAAGTGTTATTTTGTTTTTTTTCAATAAACAGCGTTCTATTTGCAAGCCAGTTCGAAATTTAAATAAAACCTTTGATAAGTTACCTCCTTGGTTGCCATGTTTCGGAGTAAAAGATCGTTCCATTTTTAAATTACACGACAGATATGAGTTTACTATTTAATTTGTTTGACCGCTACACACGACAGATATGGATTTTCATACAACTTTTGCCGACCGCTGCTCGCATGTATTTGGCCTGTACTTCAATTACGATTTATCTCGAAGAAGGTTGTCAAAATAATGCTCAAATTTCCAAGCATGTTTGAGAAAAGTACTTTACAACGCTCCATTAATGTTGTAACTTTTAATAAATTAAATGTATAATATAAAAAATATGTTTTATTTCCCTGCATTCTTTTGAGAAAAGCACTATATATGCCTCGGCGGAAATGGCAATTGCGCGTATTAGCACAGATTACTAAATAGTTACTTCGTAAGTATTAGTGAATACTTACTAAGTACTCGTACTCATACTCGACCTGCAATTGCCTATTTCCCGGCCTTTGCAATAATGTACTATTAAATAAAAAAGTAATCAATTTTTACGCGCATTCGTCATTCAAATTTTCGAATGCTATTGTCTTTTTAATTCTTGAAGGAAATGTGTTCTTTACATTGTGGATTTATGGTTTAATATACTATGAATGTATATAATTAGAAATTGTCTTCGGCTCTGCTCAGAATACTTTCAGCGTAAACGAAGCGTATTGCGACTAATTCAGTGTTAAAACAGAAGTCAGGCGTAAAATTATAATTGATGTCTTTTTCAAATTATAATGTTAATAGAATGAGGAAGATGTCTCTGATTGGGTTTGTTTTAAGATAATCTTTAAATAGTATTAAAACGTCACTGTTTGCTTCTTTTTGTCTGTGTCTCGGTATACTCCTTCTAAACCACGCACCGGGTTTTGTTACGGGTTTCACGCACGAAGAAGTACAATTTGTTGCGTACGAAGCCG
Organism: Orthosia cruda; assembly: GCA_964057195.1. Classification (NCBI taxonomy): domain Eukaryota; kingdom Metazoa; phylum Arthropoda; class Insecta; order Lepidoptera; family Noctuidae; genus Orthosia; species Orthosia cruda. The sequence continues at coordinate 10,333,406 of OZ059849.1, forward strand.
GGCGGATCGCTAAATGTGTCTATATAAATAAAAATGAGAGAGGAGAATGAAAGGCGACTAACGAAATGTATTTACAAGGCAACACGTGAATGGAAACGCCGGGAGGGGACGCCCTAGAAAGACATAGGACATAGACCTTATAGGTGATGTTCTTCAAAAAGGCCAGGTGCGCAGTATTCATAACCGACGTGTGTGTATGACTAGATGCATGATTGTGAGTGAAGCAAAAGAAGTATGTAAGGATCGTAGCAGGTGGCGTTCTGTAGTTTCTGCCTACCCCCATGGGAAAAAGGCGTGGGTTTATGTATGTATGTATAAATAAAAATTAACTGTTGTTTCTTGGTAAGCGCATCACTTGAGAAGGGCTGGATGTTTTTTTTTTTTTCCATTTCGTTTTTTATCGAAAGAAAATTTGGAATAGGAATAGTTACCCGGTATATTGGAAAATTCGTATTAAAACTTCAGTTTTTATGGGATTTACATGTGAACTATGTATTTCTGCCGGGTAGAAAATAATCAATATCCGATTTTCTCTTATTTGAGTTAGAGTAGCAAATTGTACCCAATTAATTAGTTAAATTAATATGCACAGTACTTTGAAAGTAACATAGCATATCTAAAAAAATATGCATTTTTTATGTAGACAGTGGAAACGAACGTCATCCAAAACGCTGTCTCCACCCTTGTCTAGAGGGTTGCACCCTTACGAAAGTATTTGTAGTACTCACAGCAACACAGAAGCACATTTAGCTATACATTCCAGTATAATCCGAACTCGCATGTATATACCCCTTCTTTTTTATTAGAGATCAGCTTATACTGGAAATGTGGTACCTATTTGTGAATACACTGAATTGATTTTTGAAAGCATCCCTTCAAATTTTTCGTTAGTATAAGAATATGGTTTGACTTGTATTGTTCTTAGAGTGCTTCGGGGAACGACAGGTTGCCTTTATTAGGCAATATATGCATGTATGCGTACTTAGGGGATCTAGTGCGGGTCTCAGTTTGATTGTTTTTGATTGTGTGTAAGTGAGAATATCGTCGTAAGCTGGCAATTGTACTAAGAATTGTCGGGGGTTATTGAGATCCGAATGCAATGTGAAAACCGAAATTTTGGTAGGTATAGAGAGCTCTTTAATAATAGCATGTTTGTTGAGTAAAAAAAAACAACCGGTTGAATTCGGAAGTCAGTTGAATTATTTTGGAAAAAGGTTTTTATTTTTCACTTTTTAGTTGATGACGAGCGCAACTCATATCAATTCCTATGAGCCCAAACACGCATATATATACATTGTTTTATTAATGAGTTCCATTGCCTTTCGGCTTCATCATCAGCTCAATTTGATAGTACCATTTTCATCAGAACCATTTATTAAAACTTACTTCGTCATAGTCGCTTAACTATTCGAGATACTTAACTATTCGAGATACTTAACTATTCTAGATACTTAACTATTCGAGATACTTAACTATTCGAGATACTTAACTATTCGAGATACTTAACTATTCGAGATAAGTTATCGCCACTTATGGTATTCTGGTAGCTATCTATTCTGTGGTTTTCTTCACCAGTTCTACTTCACCAAATGATAATTTTTGAATGCTTGACTTGGTTGATGAAAATAACAAAATTGCTATATATATGCCTATAATATTTGAGTAGTTTACTCGATTCCTTATGGATCCTATCATCAGAAAGGGATTTTGAAAAATATATACTTATATCCCCAGTTGTAAATAATCCTACTAATAATAAAAAAAACTGGCCAAGTGCGAGTCGGGCTAGCGCACGAAGGGTTCCGTACCATTATCGCAAAAACGGCAAAAATATCATGTTTGTTGTATGGGAGCCCCCGCTTAAATATTTATTTTATTATGTTTTTATATATATGTATGTATTTGTTGTTATAGCGGCAATAAAAATACATCATCTGTGAAAATTTCAGCTGCCTAGCTATCACGGTTTATGAGATACAGCCTGGTGACAGACGGACAGACAAACAGACAGACGGACTCCAAAATCTTAGTAATTGGTCCGTCCAAAGGCGAAACTTTGTTTGTTCATTGTTTCAGTCACGCAAACACAGCTGAACGGATTTGGTTACTTTTCATCTCGGTATAATGTGTCCGTGCCTAAGACATTTTACACGCGGGCGAAGCCGCGGGCAGAAGCTAGTTAATATTTTTTTATGTTATATACAACCTCAGGAATTAGCCCTACATTTGTTTTAGTGGATTTTAGGTGCGACTGTTGACTTCTTATCAGTAAAAAGTTATTTTTGCAGTTGTTAATCGCTCGATGCAAAAGTGAGTCATACGTTCAACTTTACTGCAGAATATTATGCGATATATTCAATAATCAATGTGGTACTGGACACACAGGATACAGATAATGACTGGTTAGGGCTTGCAATTGGATCATTCAATTATTCGAATAGCAACGTCAGGGTATTCCAAGTATCCGATGATTTAAATTGCCATTTTTTATTTATTTACTTCTCAGGTAAAACAGTCACAAAAAACCGGTGTCTTTTGTACCCATTTTTTTTCAGTTTTTCGACACCGACTTCGGAAAAGAAAGTTATTTTTTGCTTTGTAGTTTTTTTGTTCTGGAAGTCGGTTTGATTTTTTGTTAAAAAGTTTTTTATTTTTCTCTTTTTAGTTTTGGTAGGTACCTCCAATTAATATGATTATCATTTACAGCCAAAGTACATTTCATTGCGATTCCAATAAGCCCAAACACGACTAGGATACATTGTTTTATATTAGAGTTCCAGTGCCTACCTTCCGGCTTCATCATCAGATCAGTTCGATGGTGCCATTTTCATCAGTACCATTTATTTATAAGTATTTGCTTCATTATAGTCGGTTTACTATTCGAGATATCTTATGCCCGTGACATATTTAGCATTTAGGAGTTCCAGTGGCCATCTGTGGCCTTCTTCATCAGTTCGACTCCACCAAGTGGTACTTTCCGAGTGCAAATGATTGCATTGTTGATGAAAATACCAAAATCGCTATATGTTTGCCTATAATATTTGAGGAGTTCCCTCGATTTCTCTAGGATTCCATCATCAGATCCTGACCTGATGATTATGGGACCAACTAGGAAGTATACCCTTTCAAACAAAAGAAGAATTTTTGAAATCGGTCCAGGGGTCTTTGAGTAATCGGGGAACATACATAAAAAAAAAAGATCCCGACGAATTGAGAACCTCCTCCTTTTTTTGAAGTAGGTTAAAAATACCAGTGGATTCCAATACAAACATCTTATAAAAGTTCTACAATCAGATTTAAACTTAACTTTCGTCAAGGAAGTCATAGTCAGTTCCCAAAAAAAAATGGCCTTTCTATACAAAATTATTCTATACAAATTGAAATGGGTGGTACAATTTTTCTTTAAGAATTCTTTCTGACTTTCTTAAAAAATTTTGTTAATTTCCAAAGGCAGAAGTAATTTTAAAATATGACCCAATTTCGTTACACTTTGTCCCAGTCTATTGATGCACTGCTGGACCTCTTTCTGCCACCAATATTTCCCAGCCACAGTCTCATGCTTCGCTTGCCATTATACGGTTTTTACTCCAGGACTCGTCTGTTCCACCGGGTATCGGTCTTACAAAAAACATGTCCAGCTCACAGTAACATCACCTGGGGCTCTAGATAAAGTAAAATTCTATCTACGTGAAATTTCGGTAAACCATGTCAATACGAATAGTAAAATTGAGCGAATATTTCACGTCCCTAAAAGTTGGTATAATGTATTGTTGCTTATCTTTTGCTATGTAAATCCATTACAGCACTAGTCGGCATTCTGCTATAATATTTATAACGTGCCGCACCTACTCATACGAACGAGCAAAGTTGTGAAAAGTGACATATTTAGTGCGGTTATTAGAAATAATATAATTTACTAAATATATAATGGAACAAGATGGTGAAGGTCCAACTCCACCCAAGAGGCCAAATAATGGAGTAACACAAGAAGAACGAAATGAAGACGCAAAGTTGGTAAAATGGTTTTGTGAGGATTTGGGACCTTACTGCATACTCGACTACAATGGTTGCCGAAATTATTTTAAAGAAACAATTCCGAATTATGACTTGCCTTCCAAGAAGAAATTCTTAGTAGAACTAATTCCTGAACAATACAAGATAGTATCATTACAATTGAAGAAAACGTTGCAGTCTGTCGATCATGTAGCGATCACAATTGACACCTGGAAATAGGTATGCACTAGATAGTCGCAGACGTCGTAATATGTGGACTGGTACAGTACACTATGTTCTTAAAGGTAAATTCGTCTCTCAGATTTTATTTACAATAGAGGTTAAACCAAAATCGAAAGAAGAAATTGTTAAGAAAAAAATAATCAATTGGGGCCTTTTATCGAAGATAGTGTGCTTTGTAACTGGTTATGAAAAGAATGATACCCTTCTACAATCACTAAACAATTTGCAAATTCCACACTTATTTTGTGCAGCTGCTACTTTACGCTTGATTTTTAAACAATGCTTCGATTATTTATTAACTGATGAAGAATTTAAGAAGAAGCAGCAAGTGATTCCAGAGTCATCGAAGAAAAAGAAAGATGAACCATTTTGTTGGCATAATCAATATACCGACTTACAGAATATAAGTGACAATGCAACTGGCGAAGAAGGAGCAGAACTTACAGAATGCGTGCAAACTTTAAAACCATTTGTAGATTTAGCTGACGAGTTATCCAAGATGCAATACACAACCTTGTCTAGCATTCTTCCATTAATTGTCTGTTTGAAATTCAGAATAGCCAAGATCTCTCCTTCCAGAAATCGGGCCAAGGGTTTAAAGAATGTACTTGTGAGGGCAATTGATTCATATTTCGGGCCTTACGAAGATGAACCGCTTGCTAAAAAAGCAACATTTATAGACCCCAGATTTACAAAAGCTGCTTTGCCAAGTAAACAAAAAACAGTAGTGGAAGAAATAGTCATAAAAGAATTATACGGACAAGATCCAGAAAATCCTACAATTTCTTCCAACCCTGATGATCAACCAGAAGCCAAGCCTTCAACTTCGTCTTACCCTAACAGCCAAACAGATGCCATACCTTCAAGTTCCAGCAATCCACTAGGAGAGCCTGTGCCTGCAAATGACGCTAAAACTGAAAGCCCGTACAGCTTTTTGGACGAAAGTGTTAAACCTGAAATGTCAAATAACGAAATCCCTATGATAGTTGTAAAGCAAATTAAAATACCCAAAATACATTCAACAGATGACCCCTTTAAATTTTGGGAAAGATATGAAAGTTCATTTGAGTATAAATTGTTCAGAATGTCTCAGAAATACTTATGTATTCCCGCGACAGTAATACCAGCTGAGTCGATATCTGGACAGTTCCTTTGGAAGAACGGTGTTCCAAATTTTAATGAACGTAGAAATCAATTAGATTTTGATAATGTAAGTAAAATATTATTTCTGCATAGTTATTACTCCAGAAATTCAGAAAATAACAATAATAATAATTAATTGTCGGCTTCGTACTAAATTCGTTGCGGACGAATTTCTTTTATACCAATTTTTTTTTTGTTTCCTGCAATAGGTAGTAATATTTTTGCCATTAAAACATTATTAAGTCTAATCTAAATGACAGTGATGATAATTTTTACTGTGTTTTATATGTTGTAAACTAAAGAATTGAAATGTATTCTACATCTATACTAATATTATGAAGACGAAAGATTTGTATTTTTGTTTGTAACGCATAAACATAAAAACTACTGGACCGATTTCTTTTATCTCTGTTTTCTCACGGGAATGGAAACTACGCGGGTGAAACCACGAGGCGTCCGCTAGTAGGTACATAAGTATAATATGAATTATGAACTCGTACGTTAAGACCACACTTGTTATACCAACTGCTAAGTGGGAGTTCAGGTGCCTACCTATCTACTGAGGTAAGGCACTTATGGGAGTGTATTCTTTGGCAGAATTAACGCAATACTATGTTGAATAATGTACAGGCTGTATCAGGAGCCGTTTACTATACGGACCTTGTGGAAACTAGAACAAATTTCCGTGCGTTCAAGCGCTTTTGCCATACCTATTATTGGAATCAAATATAACAGCTCACAATGTTAGGACCCATTAATATTAATGCTAATTTTTATCCGTGGTGCTAGGCAACTGGGCTTATCCCAGTTGTAAACGACCCTTTGTGCCTATTGGTCTTGTTTGTTCTGTCTCCTGCTTGATATGGAGGGAAGTGGAAATTTGTATTTTTCTTACTCCTCCATTTTCTTTTCTGATTAATTTCGTTGCGGGATCCAAGACAGTTAAATTCATTCTCCGGGACTTCGTCGAGCTTCATTGCCTCGGCGCTTTTCTGGTGGTCGCCACTGTTGATTCTGGCTTTCAGGAGTTGCAGTGGTTTGGGAATAGTGCGGTGGGATTGTCCCAATAAAAGGTACCTGTAGGATAGCATCGCAATTGTTGTAAAGAACTATGGTTGGTTTAGTGGTGTCTTATCCCATACAAAGAAACCGTGCCGAAGTACTGTACTGATTCTAGTGTTTATTTTTTGTACATCGATCGCGTTCGGTTACGTTCCACGGATATAGATGGTGATCTATCTATCGCCGTGGAACGGAACCGAACGCGATCGATTTACAAAGAATAATCGGTATAATCAGATGAAAAAAGCTAGTTAAGTCGCCACGGTTTCTTTGTATGGGATGAAGCATCTGTATGCTAGTATTATATTATCTGTGGTTTAGTTTAGCTTGTTTTAATAATATTATTAACTCTATTAGTACTTTTCAGCTCAATAAATAAGTAAGTAAATCAATTATTTAATAATTTTATATAATTGGTCAGAGGCTCTTCTTACAAAGGTTTTTGTGAGAAGTGTAATATTATATTGTCCATACTTTATAATATTATAAATGTGTAAGTAACTCTGTTTGTTTGTTTGTTACCTTTCCACAACTAAACGGCTGAACCGATTTAGATGAAATTTGGCATGGAGATAGTATGAGACTCTAGGCAGGACATAGCATATTTATAACCCCAGTAGTATATTCCCTTGGGATGATAAATACTTTATTATATAGGCGAATCCGCGGTCAGAAGCTAGTTTTTTTATACTTCTGCTATTTTGTGTGACAACTTAGACTTAAAACCATGTGTGTATTATATAAGAGTTGCATAATTTACTTATTTTTCTTTGTGTTATGTATAGCGTAAATTTTATAGCATTCGTTCATATTATCTGTTTTATAATCAAAATGTTTATTCTTATTAAATATTATGTTCTTTTGATGTAGCAAATAAAATAAATTAACAAAAACTAATGCTTTTAATTGCACCATTTATCTAAAACCTCTCTTAGTTCGATTGACTTTGAATTCATTTATATACTTCCAGGAGATAAAAGCAGGTAACTACTTCCAAAAATAAATAGCTTCAATTAACTAGCTTCCTATGAAAAAGTCAGACATATATAGAAAAGTAAGGTAGAAACATATATAACCGACTTCAAAAAAAATGAGGATTCTCAATTCGTCGGCACCTTTTTCTTTATGTATGTTCTCCGATTATTCAAAGAAGCGGCCGATTTGGCAAGTTCTTCTTTTGTTTGAAAGGGTGGTCCAGGTGGTCCCGTGGCCATCAGGCTAGGATGTGTAGATGGGATTCTGGTGAAATCGAGGAAACTCCTCAAATAATATAGGCATATATATAGCGATTTTGGTATTTTTATCAACAATGCAATCATTTGCACTCAGAAAGTAAAATTTTGTGAAGTGGAACTGATGAAGAAGACCACAAATGGCCACTGGAACTCCTTATTGATATGTGTATAATATATCTCGAACAGTTAACCGACTATGATGAAGCAAGCTACTTATAAAAAAATGGTACTGATGGAAATGACACCTTCGAATTGATCTGGTGATGCAGGTAGGCACTGTATCTTAGTCGTGTTTGGGCTTATTGGAATCGTCATGAGATGTAATTTGGCTATAAATAGTAATTTAACAATTTTCATGGTAATTGGAGGTACCTACCAAAACTAAAAAGATTTATTTATTTATTATTATTATTATACTTTATTGTACACCACAAAATATGTATAGGAAAACATTCACAAAAACAAATGTACAATGGGCAGTCTTATCGCACAGGGCAATCTCTTACAGACAACCTTTGGATGGACTGTACGATAGGAGAAGAATTTAGGGCTGTCAGTGTACAAAATTACATACTTAAATAATATTACTTAGACATAATAACATACAATACATACATACAATATTATATAATATACTAATACATATCAAATATCTAACAGAGAAAGGAGAAGAATAAAAATTATAGTGACAGGTAATGCTCTTTTACCATTTTCTTAAACGTTGACAGTGTTTGAGCACGTCTTATTTCAATTGGTAATACATTCCACAACCGAGCCGCTTGAATGGTGAAAGATTTGTCAAAAAAGGAAGTGGAATGCATACGAATATTTTATTTTGGATTTTCCGATGACCTCAAGAACCTAGAATGGGTGGTTAAACTTTTTAACAAAAAAATCAAACCTTATTCCAAAAACAAACACTACAAAGCCAAAAATAACTTTATTTTCCAAAGTCGGTGTCGAAAAACAATAAATACAAAAGACACCGACTTCGGAAAAGAATAAATTTTCGCTTTATGATGTTTTGTTTTGGCAGTCAGTTTGTTTTTTTTAATATTCGGGAGTTTTCCTGGTGTTTCATAAAAGCGTACCGCTTTACTTTTTTAACTTAGGCTATGTTGTCCCACAGGTGGGCAAAGGTCTTCTCCATACCTTGTCCATCTAACCTTATCACCTGCCTTCTCCGACCATTCTGTCAGGAACGTTACCAAACCGTCAAGCCATATTTTTAACCCCCGACGGAAAAAGAGGGGTGTTATAAGTTTGAGGTGTGTTGCTGTGTATCTGTGTATCTGTGTATCTGTGTGTCTGTGTATCTGTGTATCTGTGTATCTGTGTGTCTGTCTGTGGCATCATAGCGCCTCAACGGATGAACCGATTTTGATTTAGTTTTTTTTGTTGGAAAGGTGATTGTGTCGAGAGTGTTCTTAGCTATGTTTAAAAAAAAACGGTTCAGCCGTTCAAAAGTTATGGGCGTTTTACTGTTTGAATCGGGATGTTTTCGCAAGATAAATGTGTCGGGGGTTTTTTAAATTTTTAAATTTTACTTGTTGTTATCTCGGTAGTGTGTTCCCTTGGTATAATAAAAAACTTTTCACATGGGCGAGCGACGCCGCGGGCAGAAGCTATAGTTAAGAGGAAATATGGGCACAGAGCTCCGTCTGAATTTCCTAAGTAAAAACTCATAATTCGAGGTTTGGCTCTCGCCTATTTCCACCTCCAATATTCGACCAATTTAAAAGATATTCCATAAACTGGAAAAGAAAGATATACACTTTGCCCCTGTGTTTTTCGTTTTTCATTTATAGTTGTCAAATTTGTACAATAGGCAATGTTGACTGCTCAGTTTTTGGTCCCATATTGGAGGAGGAAATAGGCGAGAGCCAAACCTCGAATTACGAATTTTCACTTAGGATATTCAGTCGGAGCTCTCTGCCGCCATTTCCTCTTAAGTATAGAAAGAAAAGAAGAAAGCTTTGCTGCCGAAAAGTATTTTTCTGTAAGGTTATTCCCGGTAAAATGACGTATATAATCACTAGGTATATTCAAGGCCACCGCCGATCATTCTGTCATCGGTATAGATAAAATTTTATCAGTCAATCACCTTTCGAATATTATTATCACTATTGGATATTGCTAAATAAACTTATGAACGAGTGTAGCTGTAATAATCATTATTTTGTTTATGAAGTAATTACATATAATTTTTGCCTATTAATAATGCTGCCAGCGTTCTAGGCACATTACCATTGGCATCGATGTGGGTGATTTTTTTATGCGCGGTAAGCCCTTTTCCCTCCCCCTTTGTATATAGGATTGTTTGTTTTTATGAGAATATTCAATAATGTTAATAAAATAATGTTAATAAAAGCACCACTTTTTTTTGCCTTCGCCACAATAATAATAATAAAGTGACATTCTACCAGCTATACATACGTTTATCTAAAAATCCAAAATGTATGAGATTGTCCATTCAATTGGTCCAATCCCCAGCATTTTTGGATCCCAAGATCAAGAGCCCAAGATTTGAAGTGTGATCAATTTTGCCATGGGCCGAAAATATATGAAACTCTTAAACATTGTATCTGATTGGTAGGAAATTATATGGCCAAGTCTAAATTTGAGGCCTCTGGCTTACTCCGTATTAACACTATCACTACATCGTTAAATAAAATAAAGTCAAGTCTTCGCTGCCCGCGTCTGTCTGAATATCCGCTAACTCCTCTTAAACCACTTGTTTTCCAGTAATAGTCATTCTGTAACGTTCTCCTCAGATGATACCTTTATGCCCATTGATAATTATCATCCTGCCTTTTATACTTATATACCATTTGCGAGTACAACGCGTAAGTCGAAAAGTAAAGTTCCAAATAAACTTAATTATTATAATGCTGACTACTGCTGGATTAATGAAGATATTGATAGTGTTGATTGGAATTGTTTATTGGATAGGTTGACGCCTGAGGAAGCAGTCTTTTCGTTCTACGTGAAGCTTTACGAAATTATTGGATAGCGTACACCCACATGTAAAAGACGAATCGTAACTTTCCTATACGGTTTACAAAATCACTTACTCGTTTATTTAAAAATAAAACTTATTCATGGATAAAATGGAAGAAACGCGTGAATATATGTGATTATGAAAAATTTCTCTTCAAAATTTTGTGTGTCTGGTGATCAATGCTCGTCGGCCTTTGCCGTGGAGTGGGAGAGTTACAGGATTATTAATGAATTTTATGGCATTACTTTTTATTATAATTCCAATTATTAGTCACATTACATTATCAACTGTGGCGTAAGGCTTACATTATCCCTCTTCCTAAAATTCGCAACCCCAGTTTTGCTATTCACTTCAGACCTATCGCCATTCTCCCTTTCCTCTCTAAGATCCTAGAAGCAGTTGCTCTTAAACAAATATCCTCCCACGTCTTCAAGAATAACTTGTTGTCCAATTGCCAAACCGGTTTTCGGCCTGGCCACAGCTCAGTCACAGCTCTGCTTGAAGTTACTGAAGCCATTAGGGACGGCTTGGAGAGTTCGAGGTTAACGGTGCTGGTTTTAATAGATTTTCCCAATGCTTTTAACACCGTTGATCACGACATTCTCCTGGCTATACTGTCTCAAATTGGGGTCTCATCGTTGTCACGTGATTGGTTTTCATCATATCTTCGTGGTCGCCAGCAGGCTGTGCGTGCTGATCAGGATTGCTCTGACTGGTGCTACTTGGTAACTGGTGTTCCACAAGGCGGTATACTCTCTCCTCTTTTATTCTCTTTATTTATAAACTCCATAACTGTCATCCTCAAATGTTCTTACCATATGTACGCTGATGACTTGCAACTTTACGCTCAATCAGACATTGCCATCCTTGACAATTGCATTTTATTACTCAATGCTGATCTTCGAGCTATCAGTGAGTGGTCTGGCAAATTTGGGTTTCTGTTAACGTCGGGAAATGTCAGGCCATCCTCATTGGTAGTTCGTACTATTTGAGAAGTGTGAACACTGGCCAACTTATGCCACTGATGTATGAGAACTCCGTCATTTCTCTTTCACCTCATGTACAAGATTTAGGTCTGTACATTGACGACAGTTTTAGTTGGAATAAACACGTGGCTCAGATTAGCCAAAAAGTCGCTGCGGTCTCTCTATAGATTCAAGCATTTCCTCCCATCCAGCACCAAAATCACTTTGGTCCAGTCTCTTGTGCTTCCCATTATCGACTATGCTGATGTTTGTTATCCTGATCTATCTCAAGAACATCTAAATAAATTGGATCGACTTCTCAACAATTGTATTCGCTTTGTTTTTGGCTTTCGTAAATACGATCACATTTCTTCCTACCGTTCTCAGCTTAAATGCATGCCTATCCGCCTCAGGAGGTCCCTCAGATCTCTCTGCTTGCTCTTCACTATTATGAACGATCCTTGTGCTCCCGATTATCTAAAAACTTATTTCAAAGTGTTGGGCAGTTCTCACAGTCGTAACCTTCGAGCTTTCAAAAATCTACTTCTCCAAATTCCTTCACACCGCACCGGTTTTATGTTCAATTCATACGCTGTCTCAACAATAAAGCTCTGGAACGCGCTACCCTTTGGCATTAGAAAGGCTGAAAGCAAATTCACTTTTAAAAGAAAAGTTCGTGACCACTATTTGAATCAAACTACTCGTAAATAGCTCTCATCTAGAGACAGTAGTCTAGTCATAATAATTATTAATAGGTTTCTCGTTTTTTTATTGGTATTTATTAGTCTATTTTATTTGTATATGTGTATTATTAATATATATATAAGTATATACTTTTTCGTATACAAGTTGTTTTTTTAAATATTATTCTGTACCCGCTCACAACGTTGTCCTTATTAACCCAAAGTTTGACTGGTAGAGAATGCCTTGTGGCATTAAGTCCGCCTATGTACCACTATTGTACATGAAGTTTAAATAAATTATTATTATTTATTTTAGAAAGTAATACTTTAAAATTGATAAGCACCACCACAACTTTGTTTGACACTACAGGAAATGCGGGCTTGCTAATAGGATTTTGAAAACTTAAATAAATTTTTCTCCAATATTTTGCACCTGCTTGTAAATAATTCTACTGATATTATTCTAAATGCGAAACTTTTTTTTTTTTTTTATTTTTTTTTTATTATCAATAGGCTCGCGCTTGACCACTATCTCACCTGATGGAAAGCGATGATGTGGTCGACGGTGAAGCACGCTTGCCTAGAAAAAACCTATTCACTCTTGACTTAAAGACCCCTAGATTGTAGCTATCGGGAAACACAGACTCCGGCAGGGAATTCCACTCCTTAGCTGTACGCATAATAAAAGTGTCCCCAAAACGTTTTGTGCGTATGGGTGGGATGTCCACCATGTACCGATGACGCATCACCGTGCGTCTGGTTGTCCGATGATGGAACGGGCTGGGCGGAATTAAATCATGCAATTCCATCGCACACTCCCCGAAATGTAACCGATAAAATACCGACAAGCTGGCAACTCGGCGACGATGTTCAAGGCTCTGGAGCTTTGATTTGACCAGTGCTTCATCGCCGATGAGTCTCTTGGCCCGCTTTTCGATCGACTCTAGTGCATCTAGCTGATATTTGGCAGATCCGTCCCAGAGATGAGAACAGTACTCCATGCTCGATCGAACTTGCGCTTGATACAAGTTGAGCAGCTGTTCCGGCGTGAAGTACTTTCGCACCTTCGCAAGGATCCCCAACTTTTTGGCAGCCAGCTGAGCCTTTGCCTCAATGTATGGCCCAAAATTGAGAGTTGATGTCAGCGTAACGCCAAGAAGGTCAAGATGGTCCGTTATTGGCACGGTTACATCACGGAAAGTTGGAGCCGGGTGAAATTGGCTCTTTTTAGCGGAAAAAAGACACGCCTGGGTTTTAGCAGCATTAAACTTGACCAGATTGGCTTCACCCCAATCGGAGACTGCCTGCAAGGACAAGTTTAAGCGCTCCACCATGGCCTCACGGAGAGACCGGATCAGTGGCCCGGTAGCACGTGCGTTGGACAAGTATCTCTCAGCAACAGTGCTGTCGTCTGCATACCCAAAGGTGCCGGGTTTTAGCAGATCGTTGATGTGCAACAAGAACAATGTTGCCGAGAGTACCGACCCCTGAGGGACGCCGGCATTAATATCCAATTGGTCCGACGAGCAGCCATCGATAACCACTCGAATGGACCGATCCCTCAGGAAGTCTGCAATCCAATCACACAGACCACCGGGCAGACCGAATGAAGGAAGCTTACCAATAAGGCTTTCGTGCCAGACCCTATCGAAAGCCTTCGAGATGTCGAGGGAGACGGCAAGCGCTTCCCCGTGCCTCTCAATGGCCTCACTCCATATGTGAATGGCATACGCTAGAAGATCCCCAGTAGACCGATTTCGGCGGAAGCCGTATTGGCGGTCGCTAAGGATATCATTAGTTTCTAGGTATGCCAGGAGCTTAGTATTTAGTATACGCTCCATACTCTTACAGAGTATGGAGGTTACAGAGATGGGTCTGTAATTAGCCGGGTCAGCTCGACTACCCTTCTTGGGCACGGGCTGTACGTTGGCTTGCTTCCAAGCATTCGGCACTTTTCCAGTCTCATATGAAAGGCGGAATAGGCGTGTCAAGATCGGAGACAGTTCAGGCGCACAGGTTCTAAGAACTATAGCTGGTATTCCGTCAGGGCCACTAGCCTTATTCACGTCGAGGTTTCGCAGCACCCTACGGACGTCCTTTTGATGGATGCGAATGTCCGACATACTCGTCTCGCATCCATCAGGAGAAGGAGGGGGCCGCGAATCACCAGGATTCAGACGCGAAGATTCGGCAAAAAGAGAGGCAAATAAATTTGCCTTCTCTTCAGCGGAGTGGGCCAGTGACCCATCAGGTTTCAGCAGTGGTGGTAGTGAGGGACGGCAGAAGTTCGATTCGACCGACTTAGCCAGGGACCAAAACGCTTTACTACCTGCTGGGTAAGAAGCAAGTTTGGTGCCTATTCGGCTAATGTGGTCGAACCGAGCCCTTCGCAACACCTTCTTGCAGGACTTGGCAGCCCTGTTGTAGGCTCTCTTCTTCTGATCCACGTCACTCGCCTTGCGCGATCGTGCGTCGGCCCATGCCAGGTATGCCTCATGTTTAAGGGCATCGGCGCAATGACATTCGGCGCCAAACCATGGCCGGTCAACGCTGGACACCGTTACGTCAGAGAACGGAATGTAGTACTCCATCCCCTGACGCAACACATCTGTCACTGCGTCAGCGCATGACGATGGGTCATCCGAAGAGAAGCAAGTGGGCTGCCAAGGATAGCATGCGAAGAAAGATCGCATGCCATCCCAATCTGCTGACCTGTACCGCCAAACCCGCCGGGTGCCTCTTGGGCTGGGATCGGGCGGGGAGTAGACGGACACAGACTTCACCAGACAGTGGTCTGAACTACCCAAAGGTGAAGTTATCGACACAGAGTATCTGTCTGGATCTGTTGTCAGCAGAAGGTCCAAGCAATTGGCCGTGTGTGAATCAACATCCGGTACCCTTGTTGCCCCATGGACCAGCTGGGTTAGATTTAGCGCAAGCGAAAGCTTACGCATCTCCCGTCCAGCATGGTCAGTGCACCGGTATGGGAAGAGCCACTCCTGGTGGTGAGCATTGAAGTCCCCCAGTAACACTAATTGGGCGGAAGGGTACCGTTGCTGTGCCGCATCAGCCGCCTCACTAAGGTACTCTGTGAGCCTGGTTGTCTCCTGATCTCCTGAATGCGAACGGTAGACACAGGCGTAGATAATTTTATCCAGACCTGTGTCCACGAGAGCCCACAGCGTTGAGAATCTGGAGTCCTCAAGGTTACGGAGACGCCGATAGCAAGTGTCGTCACGGGCGTACACACATACACCCGCGCGTGTTCTAAAATTGTGCTCCAGGGTAAACCCTGGGTATGATAAGTACGAGACGTCTGAAGGACTCGCTATCTGCGTCTCCGTAAGAAAAAACAGCGCTGGTTTCTCAGCCTCCAGGTGGTAGTGGACTGCAGAGAGATTTGAGTGCAGACCTCTAATGTTGGTGAGGTGCACTTTGTGGGGGAGGGGGTGCAGCCGCTGTCTAGCTCCAGTATTCTTTTTCGGTTTCATATTATAAATTGAAGAGTGAATGGATGAGAGGAGAAGGAAGTGAGACGAGGTTCCACGCTGCTAACCTACAGACACGCAATGAATGGCCGCCATCATTGGGGCACTAGTCTGGAGACTGCGGGGACGCCCGAGCCCCCCCGGAATGTCCATCGGGCCCTCCCCATCTGGTCGCCAACCAGCACGATGGTGCATTCCGGGATTTTTCGACAGTTGGCGGGGCAGCCTTTCGTGTGTGGCTGGCACACTACTTGGGCCCCCAACTACCTGCGGTCGGCCAGCGGCGCACCGTGCCTCGGATCCCGCTACCCTCCGCGACTAGTCTCCCGATACGTCCATAACAGTGCGCGTCAGGCTAGTCAGCCTGCAGTGGAACAGCTGTCTCGACCCAACTCCTCTAGTGGCTACACCGGGCATCATACCGGAACACGGCTAGGCCGCTTGGCGGTACGTCTTTGCCCGGTGGGTGGTCGCAAGCCTTCGGCCGAAGCCTACCACCAGATGTCACCTGATTTGCACCACCCGGGGACCACGTGTAGGGAATCAGAGGGTAAACTCCTACGGACGTGGGTGACTCGGCCCCCAAAAAAAACTTGGTATGTTTATGTTTCAATTACATAAAAACGGCTGAACATTGCTTGCTAGCTACAACCTTGGGGTCTATAAGTCAAGAGTGAATAGGTTTCTTCTAGGCAAGCGTGCGTCACCGTAGACCACATCATCGCTTAATATCAGGCGAGATAGAGGTCAAACGTGAGCCTATAGACTATAAAAAAAAACGGATTTGGATAAAATTGCACACAGATAGTTTATAATCTGGATTAACACATAGAATACTTTTCATCTCGGTTTCCTTCGGCTAATAATACACTTTTAACCCACGTGCAGAAGCTAATCTATACCAATATTATAAAGAGGAAAGATTTTTTTGTTTGTTTGTTTGTTTGTACCGAATAGGCTCCAAAACTACTGGACCGATTTCAAAAATTCTTTCACCGTTGGGAAGCTACTCTATCCCCGGGTGACATAGGCTTTTTATCCCTGTATTCCCACGGGAACGGAAACTACGCGGGTGAAACCGCGAGGCGTCCTCTAGTTGTTAATATTAATGTTTTATTAAAAAATGCTGGATTCGAATAGTATAATCATTGCTCACATGGATCCGATTATAACAATAGCCCTTCAGGAATTGGGCTAAAATGGTTATTTCAGTGGAATTTGGTCGCGACTGCTTTCGTTATATCTGATAAAAGTTATTCTTGCAGTTTGGCGCTAATCGCTTGATACAAACGACGCTTGAGTCCGTCGTTCAACTTTTCTGCAGATTCTTATGCGATAAATTAAATAATAATAAAAAAAGGATAAGATAAAGGCTGGTTAGGGCTTGCAAATGGATCACTTATAATAATCGAATATCCAATTATTCGAATAGCAACGTCAGGATGTTCGGAGTATGTATGTATGTAGGTATTCTTATTTAGTTATAGTTTCGCTATGTCCATCTGTCCGTCCGCAGCATAGCTCAGATGGTGGGGGTATCGTTGGATAGGTCATTCAAAAATATTATGGGTCTGTTAAAACCATTTTTCGATCCAGGGATTCGTTCGCGTAAAATTAATCTTGAAATGGTTTTTTTTTTTGTGATGGATTTGCTCTTGACTCTAGTCTAGGTCATAGGTGACAGAGATGACGATGGAGTGTGCTTACCCAGAAGAAGCCTGTTTACTCTAACTTTGAAGATTCGGGTTGAATGCGTTCGGAAACTCAGACGCAGGTAGTGAGTTCCATTCATTCGCTTCCGACCTTAATCGCCAGTGGCGCCAACTGGTGAGCACAAAAACGGAAGCCCTCATTCCATACATGTTTTTCATATCGCTACGGTTTCGTTGATAGAGTGTAATTGTCACTCGTCCAGAGCCTCAGGGCACGTCTGTTCCATCGGCTATCGGTCCTACGACAAACATAGCCGGCTCACTGTTACTTCATCTGGGGCTATTGATATATTTCTACCATCGATAGCGTCGAGGTGCCAAAAGGTGTAGGACCACGTGACATGTCAACACCGTAATTTTTTGAAAATACGAATAGTAAAATTTAGCGAATATTGCACGTCCCTACAAGTTGTTACAATTTGTTGATGCTTATCTTTTGCTATTTAAATCCATTACCACACTACTCGGCATTCAGAAATAATATATATAACGTGCCATACCTACACGTACGAGTGAGCAAAGTTGTGAAATGTGATATATCTAGTGCGGTTATTAAAAAATTGTCACAACATAAATTAAACATCTTCGAAATAATATAATTTACTAAAGATATAATGGAACAAGATGATGAAGGTCCAACTCCGCCCAAGAGGCCAAATAATGAAGTAATACATGAAGAAGGAAATAAAGACGCAAGTTTGGTAAAATGGTTTTGTGAGGATTTGGTACCGTACTGCATACTCGACAGCAGTGGTTGTCGAAATTATTTTAAAGAAACAATGCCGAATTATGCCTTGCCTTCCAAGAATAAATTCTTAGAAGAATTAATGCCTGAACAATTCAATATAGTAGCATTACAATTGAAGAAAACGTTGCAGTCTGTCGATCATGTAGCGATCACAATTGACACCTGGACATATGCCCCAGATCGTCGCAAACATTGCAACATGTGGACTGTTAAAGTACACTACGTTCATGAAGGTAAATTCGTCTCTCAGATTTTATTTACAACAAGCGTAAACAAAAAATCAAAAGAAGAAATTCTTATGGAATCATTAAACAGTTGGGGCATTTTATCGAAGATAGTGTGCTTTGTAACTGGTGAAAGTAATGATACTCTTCTACCATTACTAAATAATTTGCAAATTCCACACTTACTTTGTGCAGCTGCTAGTTTACGCTTGACTTTTAAAGAATGTTTCGATTATTTATTAAAAAATAAAGAATTTATGAAAAAACATCTAGAGATTCCAGAGTCATCGAAGAAAAAGAAGGATGAACCCTTTTGTTGGCATAATCAGTTTGCTGACCTATGTGAAATAACTTTTAATGCCATTGACGAAGAAAGAGCAGAACTCGCTGAGTGCGTGCGAATTTTAAAACCATTTGTAGATGTAGCTGACGAATTGTCCAAGAAGCAATACACAACCTTGTCTAGCATTCTTCCGTTAATTGTCTGTTTGAAATTCAGAATAAACAAGCGCTCTCCTACCAGTAATCGGGCCAAAGGTTTAAAGAATATACTTGTGAGCGCAATCAATTCACATTTCGGGCCTTACGAAGACGAACTGCTTGCTACAAAAGCAACATTTATAGACCCCAGATTTACAAAAGCTGCGTTGCCAAGTAAACAGAAAGCAAGTTTAGTGGAAGAAAGAGTTATAAAGGAATTATACGGACAAGATCCAAAAAATCTTACAATTTCTTCAAACCCTGACAATCAACCAGAAGCCACGCCTTCAACGTCGTTTTGCCATAACGGTCAAACATATGTCACACCTTCAACTTCTAGCAATCCACCAGGAAATTCTGTGCCTGCAAATGGCGCTAAAAATGAAAGCCCTTTCGGCTTTTTGGATGCAAGTGTTAAATCTGAAATGTCAAATAACGAAATTTCTATGATAATTGTAAAGAAAATTAAAATACCAAAAATACTTTCAACACATGACCCCTTTCAATTCTGGAGCAAATATGAGAGTTCATTTAAAAGAATGCCAAATGCCAAATGTTTATTTGAGAATAAACTGTATAGAATGTCTCAGAAATATTTGTGTATTCCCGCGACGGCAGTACCTGCTGAGTCGATATCTGGCGAGTTCCTTTGGAAGAAAGGTGTTCCAAATTGTAATGAACGTAGGAATCTATTAGACCTTATTCATGTAGATAAAATATTACTACTGCATAGTTATTATTCCAGAAATTCAGAATATAACTATAATAATAATTAATTATCGGCTTCGTATTGAATTCGTTGCGGACAAATTTCTTTTAAACCTAAATTTTTATATTGCCTGCAATAGGTAGTCATATTTTTGCCATTAAAACATTATTATGTCTAATTTAAATGACGATGATGATGATTTTTACCTTGGTTTTATATTTACTTTGTTGTACACTGAAGAATTGAAATGTATTAGGTGCTTAAATATATGAACTCGTACGTTACGGCGTATATATTCCCCAATTTTATTAACAATATTGAAGCTCCTTTTGGACAGTTTTGTTTGCAAAATATTCTTTGATTTGCATTATGATATTTCAGTTATGAAGAAATTGTAGCCATAAATTTTTCTGTTTTAAAATATTATAACATCCAAGTCGTTTTGGAGGAGTATCCAAAAGTAGTTAAAAAATATCGTGTTGTTAATTATTTTTTTAAAGTAAAACTGTTAGTTACACGATAAAGCCATGTTTCACAAAAAATGTACTTGAATCAATAATAAATATAATTTTTTTCAAACCTTTTCAACTAGCCGTTACTAGGAGTATGCTTTAGAAAGTAACCGTTTTACGGCACTAGACCGGTGGAAGGCCCTAAGACCACACTTGTTTTACTAACTGCTAAGTGGGAGTTTAGGTACCTACCTATCTACCTGTAGGATCGCAATTGTTGTAGAGAACTATGGTAGTTTTAGCTTAGAAACCTTGTTTTATTAATATTATTAACTCTATTTGTACTATTTAGCTTAGTCAGTAAGAACATTATGAGTAATCAATTATTTAATCTATATCAATATTATAAAGAGGAAAGATTTTTTTGTTTGTTTGATTGTTTGTTTGTTTGTACCAAATAGGCTCCAAAACTACTGGACCGATTTCAAAAATTCTTTCACCGTTGGGAAGCTACTCTATCCCCGGGTGACATAGGCTACTTTTCATCCCTGTATTCCCACGGGAACGGGAACTACGCGGGTGAAACCGCGAGGCGTCCTCTAGTCATTTATAATTTTAAATATTGGACCATAACACTTAGCATATTTATTACCCCAGTAGTATATTCCCTTGGCATGATAAAAAACTTATTACGCAGGCGAAGCCGTGGTCAGAAGCTAGTTATTTATGTTATATATTTGTGTGATTACCACTTCGACTTAAAACCATGTATTACGTGTATTATATAAGAGTTGCATAATTTACTTATTTTGTTTTGTGTTCTGTATATCGTATATTTTACAGCATTCGTTCATATTATATCTTTTATAGTCAAAACGTTTATTCGTATTCAATATTGTGTTCTTTAGATGTAGCAAATAAAATAAATTAACAAAAACTGACGTTTTTAATTGCACCATTTATCTAAAACCTCTCTTATTTTGATTGACTTTGAATTCATTTATATACTTCCAGGATTTAAAAGCAGGTAACTACTTCTAAAAATAAATAGCTTCAATTAACTAACCTCTTATGAAAAAGTCAGTAATATGAAAAGTAGGTTGTGATGACAACTCGTCACACTATCTATGTCGTCAACGTCCTTAATTGGTCACTTTCACTAATACGTCACTTTGTACATGTAGTCAGCTTCCCAACATGTCTCTAACCGTATTACGTCTCTTTCCCAACTCCTCCGACGCATATGTTCAATGTACAATAACTTGCAAAACATAAAATGAATAGGTACCCGATGCAATACGAGGTCAGATTAACTCAGCCCCGGATCTATGGGGGGGCAAACCGGGGCACTTGACCCGGGCGGCAGTTTCATGGGGGTGCCAAATCCTTAAGACAAGAATTCGAAATATCGAACAAATGAAGCCTCTTTTCCTACAATCTCGAAGGTTTTTATCAAGTAATCGAATCTTAATAATAAAAAATATTTGAAAAACAAACTTTTCCAGCTTAAAGCTAACTTTTTTAGCATTGAAAACAAAACTGCCTATGCAACGGACTTTGAGGAGCTATTAGATTCTTTCGCAGAAAAGAAAGCACACCGTGTAAAGTTATAGTAACTATTTCCTGGTTATATATTTTTTCTGTTTCTGTTTTATGTCACAAATGAAAGTTATTAGATAATAAATAGTTTAAATTTGTTAAAGGATTATATATAGGATTAATATTTAAATAAATGGTCACAAAAATGCTACTCATTGGCAGTTTTAACAGTTTTTCTCAAACACTGAAGGGAGGGGCGCCGCTATCAAGGTTTTGCCCCGGTTCGATAAAATCGTAGATCCGGGGCTCAATTGACTGGATATTCGCCGGGGTCCTTCAGGGGTCGGTACTATCAGCAATATTGTTCTAGCTCCACATAAACGTTTTGCTATAATCCTTTGGGTATGCAGACGACAGCACTGTAGCTAAGAGATACTCGTACGTGTCCGACGCACGGACTACTGGGCCTCGGATCCGGTCTCTCCGGGAGGCCATAGTTGAGCGCTTGAACCTGTCCTTGAAGGCAGTCTCCGAATTTTTGTTAATATTTTATTTATATATTTTGTGCTTAATTATACATAACCGTCGTCGGACGAGTTGACCTATTGGAGATAGCGACGAGATAGCTTGTGAGACGAGTTGTCATCACAACCGAAAAGTAAGGTAGAAACATAGTTATATTTTAAAACGACTTCAAAAATAGGAGGAGGTTTTCAATTCGTCGGAATCCTTTTTTTTGTTCCTCTATTATTCAAAGAGGCAACCGATTTGGCGAATTCTTCTTTTGTTTGAAGGTGGTTTTTAGGTTTACTTCCCAGGTGGTCTCATGGCCATCAAGTCAGGATCTGATGATGGGATCCTGGAGAAATCGAGGGAACTCTTCAAATATTACATTCATATATATAGCGATTTTAGTATTTTCATCAACAATGCAATCATTTGCACTCAGAAAATAACATTTAGTGAAGTGGAACTGATGAAGAAGTCCACAAATGGCCACTGGAACTCCTTAATGATAAGTAGGTGTGCCACGGGTATAATATATCTCGAATAGTTAACCGACTATGATGAAACAAGTATTTATAAATAAATGGTACTGATGAAAATGACACCATCGAACTGATCTGGTGATGCAGGTAGGCACTGTGTCTTAGTCGTGTTTGGGCTTATTGGAATCGTCATGAGAATATGTAATTTGCCTATAAATAGTAATTTAATAATTTTCATGGTAATTGGAGGTACCTACCAAAACTAAAAAGATTAAAACTACACTACCAACACTACAAAGCCAAAAATAACTTTATTTTCCGAAGTCGGTGTCGAAAAACAATAAATACCAAAGACACCGACTTCGGAAAAGAATAATTTTTCGCTTTATGGTGTTTTGTTTTGGAAGTCGGTTTGTTTTTTTTAATATTCGGGCGTTTTCCTGGTGTTTCATAAAAGCGTACCGCTGTACTTTTTTAACTTAGGCTATGTTGTCCCACTGGTGGGCAAAGACCTCCTCCGTACCTTGTCCAGCTAACCTTATCACCTGCCTTCTCCGACCAATCTGTCAGGAACGTTACCAAATCGTCAAGCCATATTTTTGTTATCTCGGTAGTGTGTTCCCTTTAATAAAAAACTTTTCACGTGGGCGAGTGACGCCGCGGGCAGAAGCTATAGTTAAGAGGAAATATGGGCTCAGAGCTCCGACTGCATTTCCTAAGTAAAAACTCATAATTCGAGGTTTGGCTCTCGCCTATTTCCTCCTCCAATATTGGAGCAATTTAAAAGATATTCCATAAACTGGAAAAGAAAGATATATACTATGCCCCTGTGTTTTTCGTTTTTGATTTATAGTTGTCAAATGTGTATTGTCAAATGTGTAATTTTGATATTTTTTTGAGGGTTCTAGTGCTTCTAACGATAATATATCATCAAAAAGGAAAACATAGGGACGTAGTTTAAATCATTTCCTTTCATTTTATGAAATATTTTCAAATTGGTATCATATTGGAGGAGGAAATAGGCGAGAGCCAAACCTCGAATTACGAATTTTTACTTAGGATATTCAGTCGGAGCTCTCTGCCGACATTTTCTCTTAAGTAAAGAAAGAAAAGAAGAACGCTTTGCTGCCGAAAAATATTCCTTTGTAAGGTGATTCCCGGTAAAATGACGAATATAATCACTAGGTATGTACAAGGCCACCGCCGATCATTCCGTCATCGGCAAAGATAATATTTTATCAGTCAATCACCATCCGAAAATTATTATCATTATTGGATATTGCTAAATAAACTTATCAATAAGTGCAGTTGTAATAATCATTATTTTGTTTATGACGCAATACTATATATATCCTATTGACATCGACGTGGACGATATTTTTATGCGTAATGAGCCCTTTTCCCTCTCCCCTTTCCATATAGGTATGTTTTTTTTTGAGAATATTGAATTGTTATAAAAGTACCACATTTTAGCCTTCGCCACAATAATTATTTGTTTCGTTGAATATGACAAAAGGCAAAGTAAAATTATACCAGCGATATACGATTGCCAAAAAGTCCAAAATGTCTATTCAATTGTCCATTCAAGTGGTCAATCCCTAACATTTTTGGACCCCAAGATCAAGAGCCCAAGATTTGAAGTATGATCAATTTTGCTATGTGCCGAAAGTATATGAAACTCTCTGATTGAGGACATGATAGGACATTGGTCAACTCTAAAGTTGAGGAGTCTGGCGTACTCCGTATTGCCATTATCACTACATAGTATAATAAAACAAAGTCGCTGCCCGCGTCTGTCTGTATATTCGCTAATTCCTCCTAAACCACGCAACGGATTTTGATGCGGATTTTACTAATAGAAAGAGCGATGATTGAGGAAGGTTTTTGTATATCCCGTGCTAATCCGGGGGGGTCACTAGTACTTTATATAAAGGCAGTGGTTAATCAATACAAATGAACCAATTGCACGTTCAACTCACAATTAGCAAAAATTGCAGTTTTTCTAAATATTAATAAAATCTAGGCATAAGTTGTTAACTTATAAAACATAGTAATTAAAGTAAGAAGCCAGTCTGGAAGACTAGATTTGGTAATAGTACATTATGATATAAGTGCGGTAAGTTGACAATTACAGCCGAGGCTATATTGCTAGTCCGAGCCGTAGGCTAGGGGAGGATCTGCGGAGAAAGCAGGGGCTGTAATTATCAAAGCGCATGTATGTCATACGACGTTTTATAACATATTTGCGAGGAAATAAATAAAACTCGGATTTTTTTAAACGAATAAATCTTACTTACTTATGTACTTCAAGAATGTTTACTTGTTCACAAATTAGCAATGCGCGCGCATCAGCGCTTTGTTTAAGGCAAAAGCACAAAAACAACCAGTATTACTAATAAAGTAAATTAATACTTTTGTGTTTTGTTACAGATACATGGTTGTAATTTATGGTCAACATTAATTAAATTAAAGAATTAAATGTTTATTTATTATATTTTATCTCCCAAAGTTAATTTTATTCATAAAATGTTCACCACGTTTTCTGACATAAAAACTCTTTGCTAAGATTTAAAAAAAACCGGCCAAGTGCGAGTCGGACTCGCGCACGTAGGGTTCCGTAACATTATCGCAAAAAACGACACTAAAATCACGTTTGTTGTATGGGAGCCCTAATTAAATATTAATTGTATTCTGTTTTTAGTATTTGTTGTTATAGCGGCAACAGAAATACATCATCTGTGAAAATTTCAACTGTCTAGCTATCACGGTTCATGAGATACAGCCTGGTGACAGATAGACAGACGGACCGCGGAGTCTCAGTAACAGGGTCCCGTTTTTACCCTTTGGGTACGGAACCCTAAAAAGTACCGTTCGTTTTAGACGGAGCATCTTCATAAACCGTGCGTTTTACATTACAATAATGAGATAAATTACGATATTGAAATTGGTGAGTTAAAAATGTACTTGTTCCCTTGAGACTTTTCATGTGTGTATTATATCTCCTTTGCTAGTAATAAAACCAATTATCTTCCTCGAAAGGGGCCCAAAAGTGCAGCAGCTACCTACTCCCTTGCCAATAAACAGGAACATAGTATCGGAACTCCCCAAAACGGTAAACGCCGTACATCACACCTCCAATAAGTAATTAACTCAAATTGCACTTTAATTCATCCACTTAAAGTTTCATTTGCAGTAATCAGAATTGATTGGCAACCACTTTATGTTGAGCTCTGTTTGTTTGTTAATCCCTTGTGTTTTTAGAGTGTTTTGCAATAATTTGAGTGGTTCGGCAGATCAATAGTAAATGGTGCAACAAAACAGCGTTGTTTTGAATCGTTGTCATGGTAACGCTTGATCCGAATTTGTAACGCGATGGGGTGTTGTGTGGGAGAGGGAGGGAAATACGGGAATTGGTGGGTGTGAAAGAGAGGAAGAATAAGGGTTGGATGATGCACTGCGCAGTTAGTATGTGCATGATTAAATTGCATTAGTTTCGTACGCTCGCAATCTGTTCGATTTGCGAATTTTAGGAATCCTTTACTGAGTTCAAATTTTAGTCTTTTTATCATAACATTTGTTTAACTTTCTTAAATGATCATAGCATACAAGCTGTATTTCGGAGCCCCTGCTATTCTTTTTTTTATTAAGGCCGTACCCTGACCAAAAAATCAGCGTGAGATATGAGCATTCCTATTGGCCTAGCGGCACTGACGGCGCATGAATTACAGTAGTGAATACGCCCAGATTTTAGAATAACATCTTTATAAAATCGAATATTGATCTTTTGAAAAAAAAAAATCTACCAAAATGTTCGTTATCAAATTGTCTATCCATTAGTGTTAGTACAAAAAAATATTAATCAACACTTTACGAGGAGATGCATGCTATCAATCATTATTTCTCATTTTTATGGTTTTGTTGAAAGGCGATTAGTGAAACATATACTTTAAAAAAAAAAGAAATCTACAATTTTGGAATTAATAATATGTAGAAATTTAATGTATTTTTATTAGTTGATATTTCATTTTAAATAACGAGTAGATAGCTCCTAAAAACTGCACGAAAAACGGCTAGCGCGGCGTTTTGCTCGGGGTAGCGTCTTAACCGACTTCCAAAAAAGGAGGAGGTTCTCAGTTCGGATGTTTCTATTATTATTTTGTATGTTCGGGAAATACGGCACGGAGTTATCTCAGACAAAAGGCGAGATATAGGCGGATCTGCAAAATTCTTGTTTTGTTTAAAAGAGTATACTATACTTTCGAGGTATTCCCATTGTCACCAAATCAGAATCTGATGATGGGTTCCCATGTGAAGCGAGGGAACTACTCAAATATTATAGGCAGACATACAGCGATTTGCGTATCTATACTAATATTATAAAGAGGTAAAGTTTGTGAGTTTGTGACGTTGTAGGGGGTAATCTCTGGATCTACAGAACCGATTTTGAAAATTCTTTCACATTTAGAAAGCTACATTATTCCTGAATGTCATAGGCTATAACATATTTTCAACAAAAAAAAAAGATCCTTATGAAAATTGCAATAATGTAACCCATAGAAGCAAAATGTTGCCTATAAATTCATTTTCAACACACTTGCTCATAAAGTGGCTCTAATTTCACAGCAATTAGGCACATAATGACACCTGTTATCAAACTGTGACTTTTTCATTACTATTATTCACAAGTGAGATAAAGAGTTTTTTTTTAAATTTATTGTTGTGTTGCTTTGTTCTTAAAAAAGTTTCGATACAAAAAAGATCGTGCTCAATAGTAAAAATACAATACTATTCATGCAACTTCGTATTTAAATAGATAATTTCAACTTGTACGTGTTTAATAAATAAAACTTTCACTTAATATAACTTTTGTTTTTGTCTGTAATAAAGAAAACTTAAAATACCCCATTTTGTACGTGGCTAAAACGCTATCCGCGAAAAGCCAAAAAAAAGATAACTCATTATTATTAGTCTGTGGCCGATCGCCATTGTTAGATGCGCGCGCATAGGAAAACTGTTTAATTTTGGCCGCCATTGCGAAAAAAATTTCAGAACTCGTTTTCACTGTTGGAAATGAGTTTTTAGTATTAGTTTCTTCACAAGTGTGTTGAAAAACGTCGTATGATACACGTGTGTATTGATGATTACCGTCCTCGGCTCTCTTAAGACCCTCACCTAACGGCTCGGGTCGCAATGGCGCCTCAGCGGTAATCACCAACATTACACACTTGTACCATAATGTACTATTTTTGGCGTGCGCTGAGAAAATTATTGATGACGCATAAAAATTATTAGGTAAGTAGGTAGGGTAGGGTAGGCAGCGCAGTCAGGGTAGGCAGGGTTGGCAGGGTAGGCAGGGTAGGCTGGGTAGGCAAGGTAGGCTGGGTTGTCAGGGTAGGCAGGGTTGGCAGGGTAGGCAAGGTAGCCAGTTGACGGGAGCGAAGCCCCGGGAGTCAGCAACATGGCAAGCATTTGCACTAAGAAAGTATAGGTAGATAATTTGGTGTAGTGGAACTGATGAAGAAGACCACAGATGTACACTCGTCATCATCTCATCAGCTGAAAGACGCCCGCTGCTGGACATATGCTTCCCCCAAGCGTCATCACATTGACCGGTCCCGTGCATCTCGTAGCCAGTGGATCCCTGCAACCATCATCAGTTCATCGGTCCGCCTGGTGGGAGGCCTTCCAACGTAACGTCTTCCGGTCGCAACTCCAGAACTTTTCTACCCAGCGGTCTTCCGTTCTGCAAGCAATGTGCTCTGCCAACTGCCACTTAAGTATCGCAATTTTTAACACTGGTTCTCTTGCGGTTCTCTACATTTTTGATTGGATCACCCAAGGAAACTCCGAGCATAGCCTTCTTCATTGCCTTTTCGGTGACTGTAAGCTTTCTGATGATGCCTATTGGTAGCGACAACGTCTCAGAACCATAGGACATCACTGGCAACACACACTGATCATAGACTTTCGTCTTGAGACACTGTGTTAAGTTGGATGAGAAGATACCGCGCATCTTCTCGAAGTCTGCCCAGCTGAGCAGATGGACACTGGAACACCTTAATAAGTTTGTTATGGTTATAAGATATTATCTCGAATAGTTAAGCGACTATGATGGAGCAAATACATGTAAATAAATGTTACTGATGAAAATAGTGCGATCGATCTGATCTGATGATGAAGCCGGCAGTTAGACACTGGAACTCAGTAATAAAATAATTTATCCTAGTCGTGTTTGGACTTATTGGAAACTAGAGGACGCCTCGCGGTTTTACCTGCTTAGTTCCCGTTCCCGTGGGAATACAGGGATAAAAAGTAGCCTATGTCACCCGAGGATAGAGTATCTTCCCAACGGTGAAGAATTTTTGAAATCGGTCCAGTAGTTTTGGAGCCTATTCGGTACAAACAAACAAACAATCAAAAAAAAACAAAAAAATCTTTCCTCTTTATAATATTGGTATAGATGAAATGAGATGAGCTATAAATGATTTTCATGGTAATATGAGGTATATATATATATCTATGTATGTATCTATATCTATACGCTTGGGGGAGGCCTATGTCCAGCAGTGGACGTCTTTCAGCTGATATGATGATGATGATAAAAAGAGTAAAATTGAACTTTTTTAAACCGACTTCTAAAGCAGTAGTGTTTTACGTAACTATTTAGTAATCTGTGGTTTTACTTCGAAAGCGAAAACTAACTTTGTTTGCCGAAGTCGGTGTCTTTGGTAGGTACCTAATGTTTTTTCAAAAAATAAAGTTATTTTTCGATTTCTAGTGTTTTGCTTTAGAAGACGGTTTAATGTTTTTGTTAAAAAGTTTTTAATATAAAAATATTTTGTTATTGCACTCCTTAATACTCATAAAAGGACTTAACAAAACCCGGCGTTTTAATAATGTATCAAAAGAAGTCCAGGTTTGTTCGTAAATCCTCATTGTTCCCTTCCTTGCATAATTCAACGAGGCAACATTCCCTCACGGACAGCCCTTTTATACTGTTAATAATATGTGCTGTATGGTGCTATGTACACTTACACCTTTTTTCAACTTCATTGTGTACGCAATGAAAGTATGTATTAAGGCCCTTAAATTGGTGCCTCAATCTGAATTTTTAGTGACGATTTATTTTAATAAGTCATTAATATCACGACATTTATATCAAGACATAAATTCAAACCAATAGCCAAGTTATTCGGCTTCGACGATGGAGCGGCCCTACCAAGGCATTGATGTACATCCACATCAATGTCTAGGTAGGGCCGACGACCCAAGAAGATGTCGATGGCAATATTTCGCGATGGTTAAATTAGCTTGTTTTATAAAATAATTATTCATCAATTTGACTGTAATGTGACTGTAGTTATATATTATTTTGTATTGTAATTTCTTAGTATTTATAAATAAAAGTATTTTAGCACGGTTGGCGTAGTGGTTGAGCGATTGACTGCTGCGCTGCGTGTCGCGGGTTCGATTGCCGCACGGAACAATAATTTGTATGACCTACAGATAGTTGTACCGGCTCTGGGTGTTGTGTATGTGAGTTTATATGTTTGTAACCCACCCACGATACAGGGAGAAATTCCTAGAGAGGGGCACCGTTAAAAAATAAAAAAATATATCACGCTTGGGTTAGATGACTGTGAGCAATTTTCTTGTTTCATTACTTCCAGTTTTTTTGTTTTACCCTCGAATGATATCAATAAATAAAAAAATATAACTATCAATTTGATTTATTTGATTGAAGGAACTTATTAGAATATAGGGTAATACTCCTAAAGGAGGTCCAAAGTTCGCGGAATGTTCTCTTTCTGGGCGCTCCTACGCCGTCCATCCTCAGGTGCCCAATTTGTAGAGACTAATGCCTAGCGGTCACTGTGCATGCGGCTGACGTAACCCGCCCAATTCCATTTTACCCCACGTTTATGATCCCCGTTTTAGAGTTCAGCGTAGTTTCTTTTTCTGTCAGCTCTTTTAACGCCCAGAATGCTGCGCTCCATTGCTCTTTGGCAAACCCGAAGGTGGAACTTCTGCGAGACGGTATGCGACCAGGTCTGAGCACCTTAAGTTAGGACGTGCAGGATATACATGTGGTTGAGATCCTGCTTGTTTTTGAAAGGAACTAACCGGCCCACGTAGATGTAGGTATTCATCGACATATTGTTTTGCTTGCCCATCTACCGTAACCTTACGCTTAATGCTGTTGGCCATAGCTTTCGTTTCAGACTGAATCATTGCGAGTCCCACCTTGAAAATATATTTTGTAGTCGGGGTGGGTCAGGTTCAGTTAAAGAGCTTTGTTACACGATAAAAACTTTTATTAAACACTTAAACAGATTGCACAAGTCGCGCCATTTTACTTCGTCCTATCTTCTTATACCACTAACTTAAGACTTTTTGTCAAGCTACCTTGAAATGACCTTAGATACTATTAGTCAGTGCGACCATAGACAAACTACGTCTATGGGCGCGTTCGGAAACACGCTAGTTAGCCTGGCGAGTAACGCCGAGGCGGAACACCTTTGTTATGCGACCAAGGGGTATTCGACCATCCGCTATAATTTTGTGAATAAATCACACTAATAATATGAAGGCAAAAGTTTGTGAATGTGTGTGTCTGTGTTTATATGTTTGTTACTTCTTCACGCTCAAACCGCTGGACGGATCTGGATGAAATTTTGTACAGAGATAGATTATAATCAGGAATAGCACATAGGATACTTTTTGTCCCAGGAATATGTTCCTCGGGATGACTTTCGATTTTCACGCGGGCTGCTAGCGGCTTATGTTAGCAGCAGCTAGTACATCCATAAACTCACGCCTTTTTTATTGTAGAGAGGCTCGCGCTTGACCACTATCTCACCTGATGGTAAGCGATGATGTGGTCGACGGTGTAACACGCTTGCCTAGAAGTAACCTATTCACTATTGACTTAAAGACCCCGAGGTTGTAGCTATCGGGAAACACAGACTCCGCCAGGGAATTCCACTCCTTAGCTGTACGCATAATGAAAGTATTTCCAAAACGTTTAGTGCGTATGGGTGGGATGTCTTTTTCAGTTGAACGTAGGCAGAAACTACAAAACGTCACCTGCTACGACCGTTACATACTTTGTGACAATAATTTTACTGCAATTCTCGATAATAATATAGTGTGAAAAAATAATAATTCAAAAAATCAAAACAAGTCTTTTTAGTTCGCTTTTCAAGCAGTCGGGTGTTTTGATTTTTTTATTTTTTTTTTATTTTCACTTTTTAGTTAACATTTTATTCGAATAGTAATAGTAGTACATTTAAACATATAAGTGTTTTATATTTTTGAAATCTTATCTTTAAACCCTTTAATTTGATACCCCACACGATGGGATAGGATGGGGAAAAAAATTGGGCTCCCACAATATGGCGCTCAAATCCGCCATTTTTCTATTTTTCAATTTTAATGTAGCCAGTGACACTCGCAGGGTTAAGACGCATCGATTGACGTACGAATCATCAAAATCGGCCAACGCGTTTGGTCTCTGGAACGCCACATAGGAACAAACATACATACATAGACTGATAAACACATTACCCTCCTTCGGCAGTCGGGTAAAAACAGACGGCATTCCGTCGGCCCTTTGCATACGGAATCCAAAGAATTACATTGTCTACGAATATTTCGTTTTATTATTCTCTAAAACAACAATCAATAAAGAAATCGTTTGTTACGTCTAACGATTGATCACAAACCTATCAAAATTATAAATAACCATTAACAGTGCCATTAACATTGATATGGTATCGTTGAATGACTTTAAAATAAACTTGCTAAGGGCATCTGTTACCGGACAGTTATTTATGAATATTTATAAAGACCATAGAGCAACGAGATGTCATGGCGGGCACTTTTAAACACGGCATTGTCAAATCTTTACATACAAACCAAGCGAGTCAATGAGTAATTTGACGGCCTGTGACGATATGTATGATGACTAAATAATTTTTTGTCCGTCATCTACAAAAAAAACCGGACAAGTGCGTGTCGGACTTCGCACATTTAGGGTTCCGTACCAAATGTATATTATATATTTGTATTTGACAGCAAATTATACGTAATAATAAACACTGGCTATTCCCCGCGGCTTCGCTGCCGTGGGCCACCCCACAGGACCCGTTTTCGGAATTAAAAATAACCTATGTCACTCAGGAATAATGTAGCTTTCTATTGGTGAAAGAATTTTTTAATTCGGTCTATTAGTTTCGGAGCCTATTCGGTACAAACAAACAAAAACAAATATTTCCTCTTCATAATATTAGTATAGAGTAACACTTTTTAATTTCATAGATCAATGGGAAGTTAAAATATTCTTTGACAGACAAAAAATTGTGACAGACGACGGATAGACAGATGGATAGATGGACACATGAGTGAATAGGGCTCCGTTTGAACCCTTCGGGTACGGAACCCTAAAAAGAGAAGATGACGTCGATATTATAGTGCGTTGAAATTTCATTTGACGTCACGTATTTAGTACACTTTCGTTCAAAAACACACTAGGTTTTTGATTAGCACTTTAAAAACGGCCCGAGAAATAAGACCTCAAAGACATTTTTGGTCACAATATTTTTACTTTTTATCTTTATTATTTAATAATTCTGTATTCATTTATCTTAATCATATTTTCGCACCTTCTCATTTACAAATGGTTAAAAATTGTTTGTGCGTCTTTAAACCCGATGACAGAACTAAAACTTTATGTCCGGACATTAAGGTTTATAATAAAGTTAACTTGTTGATATTTTTAACATGTTTCTCTTACTGAAAAACATGTTAAAACGTGAAAATTTTCGACGACGTATTTTTATTCCTGAATTCATGATCGAAGTTTCCAAACTTGTGCTCAGCGCAGCGTACATCGGGTGGGAACGGTAATGGCCTCTCTAGTCGTTCCGAACTCTGTGATTTAGACAGCGTATCATAATGTCCACTGTATGTTATTTTATGCATCTGAGCAGTCCAGGTTAATAAGATTTATTTGTCAAATGTATATTCTAAGTGTCTGATAGAAACACCAAACATTATCAATTTATAATATTGATGAATATTTTATTGAAAAATCCATCCATACTAATGTTATAACTTTTTAACAACTCTGTCTGTCTGTGTGTTTGTTACGTTTTCCTTCTAAATCGCTGGGAGAATTTTGATGAATTATAGAGGGATAGAGGTACATTTAGACCTTGGAGAAGGACATAGGATAGTTTTTTTATCCCCGGAGTACATGCATTGGGATAACTCCTACCTGCCACGCGAGTAATTCATCAACTCGTCCTACATGCCTACGACCCATTTAGGACGGCTTGCAAAAATAGTAGATTGTTTACCTAGGGAGCAAACAACTATTTTAAAGGCGGGAGTGTTTTTTGAATCCAGAGCGGAGCGAAGGATTCTAGAGTAGAATCCCGATCGTAGCGAGTGGTTCTAAAGTAGAATCCTGAGTGCAGCGAGCGAATCAGCATGCCCGTTGCGAGTCTAGCAAATGACCCAAGAGCTAGATTGACCCGACACTATACCGAAGATATCCCGGACGTCAGCCTGTACAAGATTAGGATGGCTCTGAAACAGCTTTAAAACAACAAGGCGCCGGGTGATGACGGAATCACGGCTGAACTCCTGAAGGCGGGTGGAAAACCGGTCCTTAAGGCCCTTCAGAAGCTGTTTGATTCCCTCATACTCGAGGGCAAAGCGCCACAGGCATGGTGCAGGGGTGTGGTGGTACTCTTCTTCAAGAAGGGCAAAAATGTCCGACTGAAGAACTATAGGCCTATCTCACTTCTTAGCCATGTCTATAAGTTGTTTTCAAGAGGCATCACGAATCGTCTCGCGCGCAGGTTTGACGATTTCCAGCCTCCCGAACAAGTCGGATTCCGAAAAGGCTTTAGCACCGTAGACCACATACATACGCTGCGGCAGGTTTTACAGAAGACCGAAGAGTATAACCTGCCTTTCTGTTTAGCGTTTGTGCAGTGTAGGTCAAGGCTGAGACCATGGAGAGCCCCAGTAAAATGCTCGATGACCTCAGTAGAGCTTCCGAAAGGAGTGGGTCTTAAAATGAACATGGACAAAACCAAGGTCATGGTGAATGCCTATGTAACACCCACTCCTATCAAGATTGGAGACTCCTCCTTCGAAGTTGTAGACGATTATGTCTACCTGGGACAAACGGACCAGTTGGGTAGGTCCAACTTCGAGAAAGAGGTCAACCGTCGAATCCGACTCGGCTGGGCGGCGTTCGGGAAGTTGCGTGGTATCTTCTCGTCCAATTTACCGCAGTGTCTCAAGACAAAAGTCTATGACCAGTGTGTGTTGCCAGTGATCACTTATGGGACCGAGACGTGGCCGCTCACAATGGGCCTTATCAGAAAGCTTAAAGTCACCCAAAGGGCAATGGAGAGGGCTATGCTCGGTATTTCATTGCGTGATCACGTCAGAAATGATGATATCCGCAAGAGAACCAAAGTTACCGACATAGCCCGAAGAATTGCAAACTTAAGTGGCAGTGGGCAGGGCACATTGCTCGCAGAACGGATGGCCGATGGGGCCGAAGAAGAAGTTCTGGAATGGCGACCTCGAACCGGATGACGACACGTTGGAAGGCCTCCCACTAGGTGGACCGTTGACCTCGTTAAGCTTGCGGGAAGGCGCTGGATGCGAGACGCACGGGATCGGTCAATGTGGCGACGCCGACGCTTAATGGCGGCACGTAACACGAAGCGAGTCCCTGCGCAGTGGCGAATTCATGCGATAGCAGGTATAAGGGGTTTAGCACTGCTCAGCGAGTACCTAGCACATTTCACAGCGGTCATAAAGTTTGATTCTAACTGTACGTACAGACCTACAGGTATATCCCTGTACGCCAATTAAGTTAAAATATCTGCTACAGGTCGGTCACGTATCAGCCGTAGATTACGAGCAGCCATTATTTCGGATCTCCTTAATTCTCCTATTAATAGTTAGGACGTGATGGAAAAGAATAAATTATAGTTTTTTATAATTGCCATAATTTTGGATGGGTTTCACGAAAGAATAATTGTAAAAATATGTTGTTAGCAGAAGAATTTCGGGTTTTCTGCCGCTTATGTTCAAAACGAAAACTTATCACTGAAAATGTTACATGTACTGTTGACGCTACCTATTCGTAATGGTCACGTTAATAGTACATTATGGTACAAGTGTGTAATGTTGGTGATTACCGCTGAGGCGCCATTGAGACCCGAGCCGTTAGGTGAGTGTCTTAAGAGAGCCGAGGACGGTAATCATCAATACACACGTGTATCATACGACGTTTTTCAACACGCTTGTGAAGAAAATAATACTAAAAAATCATTTCCAGCAGTAAAAACGAGTTGTGAATTTTTTTTCGCAGTTTACCTATGCGCGTGCATTTAACAATGGCGATCGGCCATAGACTAAAAATTATGAGTTATCTTTTTTTGGCTTTTCGCGGATAGCGTTTTAGCCACGTATAAAATGGGGAATTTCAAATTTTCTTTATTACAGACAAAAACAAAAGTTATATTTAAGTGAAAGTTTTATTTATTAAACACGTACAAGTTGAAATTATCTATTTAAATACGATGTTGTATGAAATGTGTTGCATTTGTACTATTGAGCATGATCTTTTTTGTATCGAAACTTTTTTAAGAACAAAGCAACTCAACCAATAAATAAAAAAAAAGAACTCTTTATCTCACTTGTGTAAATAATAGTAATGAAAAAGTCACAGTTTGATAACAGGTGTCATTATGTGCCTAATTGCGGTGAAATTAGAGCCCCTTTATGAGCAAGTGTGTTGCAAAAACATTTATCCTTATTGTTTAGTAACTGACAAGCAGATTCTAAATTCAAATTCTATGTAATTCACATTGAAAATCTGATGTCTAAAGGTCTTAATTATTCGAATTATAAAAAAATATATATATATATAAACACGTGCCATTGGGTTCTTGATCGTTTCCAAAACATTTATAAATTCAGTTTTCGGCTTACATAATCATCTTGCTTATTCTTTATTGAAGCTTATTGAAGTTGATAATTTGTCAAACTCTGACGTGGAATCTGTCGAAGAAGTTGTAAGGATCTTCACTAAAGATTCTCAATTCAGACCCCCCTCCGGTTGCAACTTTGCAAGTATACCGCCCAGTTGTCATTTAGAAGATGCAGATGAGGATGAGATAATAGAAATGATTGATGTCCCCCTTTTAAATACACCATTATCTTCATATATTTTACATAAATACCCTTTCCATTGTTCCAGAAATAGTGGAAGAGCAACAATGTCACTCGAGCGAGTTCCGTCTCACGTGCCGAGACCTGGATTCGCACATTGCAGTATTAGAGGCGTGGTACACCTCCGCAGACGACTACCAACTCAACACCACCCACGAGAGCCTCCGAATTAAAACGGAAAACGACTCGGAGCTCAACAGAGTTTACGTGTATTCTAGTCCAAAACACAACGGGGTCTACACACCCTCAAATCATTCCATGTTAGAGAACTCCTCAAATGTTAATTTATCCTATGATTTTAATGATTTTGTTAATGATACCTCGTTTTTCAATGATACGGTGGATATGTCAGTGGATTACGTGAATGTGTCTGGTTGTGGTGTTCCGACATTCTCCAGGAGTTACGCCAGTTGGCGGGAAGGGGACAAGAGGAGACGGTTGCAGTCGAGGGAGGCCTCTGTCAATGTGAGGGCGCCTGTTAGTTACCGGTGAGTCGAATTTCAATATTTGCAAAAGAAAGAAAGGTGTCTTGGTACACCTAGTTGGAACGAAATTCCTTTCGCTATGTATGACGGCTTTAACGTGCTTTAGCAAAAGATGAAGGCCGAAGTCTTAAGGTGAACGTGCACCTAGACGTACCACGCATTTTCTAAAGGCCCCGCGCAATATGCGCCAAACGAATCGTATCCACTTGTGTACATCTTATTATATTAAGGCGCTACCCCGAGCAAAACGCCGTGCTAGCCGTTTTTCGTGCAGTTTTTAGGAGCTATCTACTCGTTATTTAAAATGAAATATGAACTTATAAAAATACATTAAATTTCTACATATTATTGATTCCAAAATGGTAGTTTTTTTTTTTTTAATGTTTTATATGTTTCACTAATCTCCTTCCAACAAAACCATAAAAATGAGAAACAATGATTGATAGCATGCATCTCCTCGTAATGTGTTCATTAATATTTTTATTTACTAACACTAATGGATAGACAATTTGATAACGAACATTTTGGTAGATTGTTTTTTTTTTCAAAAGACCAATATTCGATTTTATAAAGAAGTTATTCTAAAATCTGGGCGTATTCACTACTGTAATTCGTGCGCCGCCAGTGCCGCTAGGCCAATAGGAATGCTCAAATCTCATGCTGATTTTTTTGGTCATGGTACGGCCTTAATATTTACTATACGGAAACGGATGACTTCTCCGCGCCGCACGCACCGCATTAGCCGCAAGCAACGAACGCGCCGAATTTAATGGTGTCATCCGCACGCGCTGGTGGAATCCGTATACCTACAGCATTTTGCTGAAATGCGGGTAATGCCATTCATATAAAGATTTATAAAATGCGATGGCTGCGGCGCGTGCGGCTCCTGCGGTGCGTCTAGGTGCGCGTTGTCGTTGTCTTTAATCTAATTTGGCAAGTGTAAAGTCGGAACCACACTTATGTGGCGTGGCGCAGGATCCACTAATGAAACGACTCTGTGCCAGCCTACGTCATAACGCAACGTGTTTTGTCAAACCAATCAACTGCGTCAGAAGGCGCCACGACACGCTACGCCACATAAGTGTGGTTCCGACTTTAGTAATGTGTGCTAAGGAAGTTTGTTCCAAAAATAAATTAATTTTAGTAGAGATGTTTCTGATAAAGTATCCATATACGTGCGTATATGTAATTTTGTTTTTTTTTATAACTGTCTTCGGAACAAGATATTCTGATGTCAATTAAATAACAAATCAACTTAACTCTGGCCTCAGGGCTATTGGTTCAACCAAAGGTGATTTGGAAAGGGGATCTCTTAAATTTTCCATCAATGTTAAATGTCATTAGTTATGGTATTATTGAATGTTTTAAATCTGTGTTATTTAGACCCTTATGATACCTACAGATTCTGAAAACAAAATAATATTTTAGTGACGATTATGAAATCCAACATTCTTTAAGAGGATTTCTAGTTATGCACTTGACACACCTATTTATTGTGTATCCAGTCAAGTTCAAGACTCAATTCTTCAGTAAATAAAACCGGCCAAGTGCGAGTCGGACTCGCGCACGAAGGGTTCCGTACCATTATCGCAAAAAACGGCAAAAGTATCACGTTTTTTAGGGTTCCGTACCCAAAGGGTAAAAACGGGACCCTATTACTAAGACTCCGCGGTCCGTCTGTCTGTCTGTCTGTCGGTCTGTCTGTCTGTCTATCTGTCTATCACCAGGCTGTATCTCATGAACCGTGATAGCTAGACAGTTGAAATTTTGACAGATGATGTATTTCTGTTGTACTATTTTGTGCGCGAGGTTAAAATGCATGCTATCTCATCCCACAACACGTGCGAAATATATAGATGCTGTGATGAGCAGTAAGAAGCTAGTTCGCGTACGAATTAGCACTTCTGCAATCTTTTATCGAAATGGATGATGATTTAGGACGAAAACGAGCGCGCGAAATTTTATAAACAGACCTTTGGGAGTCTAGATTTCATGAAAAAACTACTGAATGTATCTGATCAAAATAAAATTATTTGGATTGTTGAATTACTAATCTATCCCTGTATGGAGGCCGTTTTTTAATTTTCCTTCTTCTTATGGTATTTATTTGCGCCCAAAGATACGTTAAAATTAGTGT
Organism: Orthosia cruda; assembly: GCA_964057195.1. NCBI lineage: Eukaryota > Metazoa > Arthropoda > Insecta > Lepidoptera > Noctuidae > Orthosia > Orthosia cruda. The sequence goes on from OZ059849.1 coordinate 10,372,959, forward strand.
TGAAATATGGAACTTTCGACGCTCATAACTTTCAAATATTTTATTTTTTTATTTTTTCGTTTCCATACAGGGCTAGATAATGATGAGACAAATTGATATCTTTTTTTATTTTGAAAGTACATCGTCAAACAGTAGAGTAATCTCTAGACTACGTTTGTATGGAAGAATTTTTGACTTGTGTACCCTTAAGTATAGGTAGGCGCTTGACCACTATCTCACCTGCACCTGTAGCCAAGTTGACAATCTACAATCGATAACGGTAGCAGGAAACGAATCAATGTATAGGAATGACACATCTGTGCCCTCCTAGCCAAGTTACAAACGTTTCGTATCGAATCTCTTTCTACAATCGTTAACGCCTTCTATTTGTATTGTCTGACCACGTGAATTAACGTTCAGATGTGCCATTCCCATACATTTATTTATTTATTTTATTTTATTTCCAAAATACTTAACCTATTTAATATTGGTATCAGCCACACAACAAAAACCTCACAGGGCTTAACCGTGTGATGGCGCGCCGCTTATTTAAAATTAAATTACAAATTGCAATGCTTACAATATTACATATTAATTATTAAATTACACATAGAAAATGCTTTCATAATAAACATTTACTACTAGCGTTATCGATTGTAGATAGTCAACTTGGCTACAGGTGCTGAACGTTAGTCACGTTCGATACGAAACGTTTGTAACTTGGCTAGGGGGTACATGGTGGAACCCCGAGACCCCATCATCTTTAGATTTTAGTTAAAATATGCAAATACATATAATTCGGTGTCTATAGTTATTGCTGATAAAATGTCACTTGGTCTTATAGGTCGAAATCGCCTAGTCTAGCCTAGGTTTGCGTGATATGGAACGATATGGTTATATGTACACTAGCTGAACCTCGCGGTTTCACTCGCATCTTTGATTACTACTCCGCTCCTATTAGTCATAGCGTGATGTTTTATAGCCTATAACCTTCCTCAATAATCGGGCTATCGAATAGTGAAATAATTTTTAAAATCGGACCAGTAGATCCTGAGATTAGCGCGTTCAAACAAACAAACAAACAAACAAACAAACTCTTCAGCTTTATAATATTAGTATAGATTTGTGCTCTAATAAAGTCGTAGAGTTACGCGTACCGCTAACAAACAAATAGCTCTATTTGCGCTTTATATGTCTCTTATTTTTTTTCCACATGAAAATAACACTGATTAGCTGGACAAGTTTCCGTAACAAGGAAACATTGGTGCTTTGCGATGTTGTCCTGACTACATACGGAATAAACAAAGAAATAACATGTTCCTGTTTGTACAAAATAAATGCTATTAGTATTCTTTCCTAGAAGTTTTTTATGACGTAAGCCCCGTTCGTTCTTTGAACCTAGAATTGTGTCAAGAAAAGTTTGACACAACTACTTTTTTTTTAGTCTATGGTCTATGTTACCCGGGCCATAAAAATAAATCGATTGACAACTTATTCATGAAAATCGGATTAATAGTTTAGGTGCTACGGAGGAACATAAAAATACTATACATAGACTGCTAAAATAAAATCCTAACCCTTCATTTTGGCTTCGCCTTAGTCAGGTAAAAAATAACAGTCTTTTTCTCTCTGTAGACTTTTACTAGCCGATTGAAGACAGTTCTCATGCAGAAAACCTCTTGAAAATATTTTTTTTTTCGCCATTATGAATAGTTAAAAAACTGAAGAGTAGTGCGAAGGCCAATTTGTTTTCATGCTTATGTAGAGTAGCATCTAAAATCATGATTGATAGGAGTGGTACTTAAGTTAGTACGACAACTTTGTATCCTTTCGAGTGGATTTTTAGGAGAGGTTTGTTGCACGTGTTTTAGATTTCCGTGTTGGTATTTTTAGAATGAAATAAAATTTTGCGGGGGGAGGTAAACGGTTAAGTGGGGGGAGGGGGTTAATCCTGTCTTGTTCTCCTGGATTAAGTAGCGGTGGGTAGGGGAGCAAATTTTTTGTCAGAAATGCGCTAACTCCAACCTTTTCTGAGATATGACGGTTTTAAAATATTTGTTGATCGTAAAAAAAAATCCTTTTATCGGTCTCTCTGAGCTGTTTCTGTGACAATGGTGATCAATGTGGACCTTATGCTAATGAGAATAAGGGTCACTTTTGCTTATCAAAGAAAAGCGACCTTATTACAATGTGAATAAAGGTCACTTTATATTTCTGTTTTGTTTTTTAGAATTTTATTAATCGGAAATAAATGGGGGTTTGGAAAAAAGAAAAAATAGTGAAAAGAAAAAGAAAAAATTAATTAATATTTAAAAAATAAAAAAAAATAAAAAAAATTAAATATTGTGGTTTTGCAACTCTATACAATTCGACATTCAGACGCATTTTCCAGGACCGGATCTAGAATAAATGCTATGCAATAGCTTTACCGCGGCAGTCCCCGAGTGCCACACGACTTTTTTTTCTTTTTTTTATCTAATATAGGCTCGCGCTTGACCACTATCACACCTGATAGTAAGCGATGATATGGTCGACGGAGGAGCACGCTTGCCTAGAAGTAACCTATTCAATCTTGACTTAAAGACCCCTAGATTGTAGCTGTCGGGAAACACAGACACCGGCAGGGAATTCCACTCCTTAGCTGTACGCATAATAAAAGTATTCTCAAAACGTTAAGTGCTTATGGGTGGGATGTCCACCATGTACGGATGACGCATCTCCGTACGTCTGGTAGTCCGATGATGGAATGGGCTGGGTGGAATTAAATCACACAATTCCATCGCACACTCCCCGAAATGTAATCGATAAGAAACCGACAAACTGGCAACTCGGCGACGATGTTCAAGGCTCTGGAGCTTTGACTTAACCAGTGCCTCATCGCCGATGAGCTTCTTGGCCCGCTTTTCGATCGACTCTAGTACATCAAGCTGGTATTTGGCAGATCCGTCCCAGAGATGAGAACAGTACTCCATGCATGATATTTAGACTTATTTATAAAAATCCTAACCATTTGGCTGCCTCTTGCATGCCATCCTATCCACCGTCACTCTATCACTGACTCCCTTCTCCTCACACGGTCCATTCAACTTTTCTTTGGCATTCCCAAAGAAAAGATGGATGGACTGTGTGATTAGGAAATTCTCTATAAAAATTTGAATTAAGAATCCACAAATCAGTGCTCAAACCTCAAACAATTTGTAAAAAGTTTTTATACCTCTTATATAAGGCCCATCAATATAGAGTGTTGCGGGTCTATGAATTTCTTGAACTCTAAAAATACTATCGAAAGAGTTAAAAGTAAATAAATTATCCAATTTGGTATAAAGATGTAAGCGGAGTCGCCATCTTTGATACGTTTGCGTGTTGCTACTATTAAATTATCCAATTACGTAGTTGTGAATGTTAAGAAAACAATTTATTAGTAGACGATATAATTTGATGTATCCCTAACATGTGTATAATTTGTTAAAGATGGCCGGAATATTATGATTTGTTTCGTCAACATGCATGAGTGAGGATTATTTTGTAACATTTCTTTTAAAAATGAGTTGATAAGGTTGTTGCTGCTTTTTTCTTGTTGTTTGGATTCTCATGACAAGAATGAAATGTTTCTTGGTTCTTTGTTGTAATTAAAACGGGTTACTTAGGATTTGCAGTTTTATTTTTTAATCACGTACATTAGCCATTAGAAAAGTAACCGGACAGCGAGTGACATCTGTCACACAGATAATATAACTTAGGTGATTATTTTTTTATTTGAAAGCTGGTGCTTCACATGTGGTCCTATTTGAATTTGATCAAGATCTGACTAGTAGTTTTTGAGTTATCCTTAACTAGAGGACGCCTCGCGGTTCACCCGCGTAGTTCCCGTTCCCGTGGGAATACAGGGATAAAAAATAGCCTATGTCACCCGGGGATAGAGTAGCTTCCCAACGGTGAAAGAATTTTTGAAATCGGCCTAGTAGTTTTGGAGCCTATTCGGTACAAACAAACAAACAAACAAAAAAATCTTTCCTCTTTATAATATTGGTATAGATAATGTGTATTTTCATGGAGTCAAAAGGGTGTCAAAAACGAAAAAAGATTAGTACCAAAGACACGGACTTCCGAAAATTAAGTTATTTTTCGCTTTGTAGTGTTTTGTTTTGAAAGTCATGATTTTATATTGTGCCATAGAAATTCTTCTACTACCTCTACGACTGCTAGTAATACTAACGCGGTACGAAAATACATCTGAATAGAACCACCCGTAATCTTAGTCTACATGTCTCCACAAAGGCCTATTTTATGACCGTTCTTCGAAAGGCCCTGATAGGCCGTACGTGTGGGGCCTCCCATATTGATAGTGTTATTACTTATGCAGGTCACAGAGTTGACACACGTAACGATGCCAATGATACCTTTCCCATGGGAATGACCTGTCCTATGGGATACCGACTTTGTTTTGTTATGTTACTAATTAGCGTCCTTTTTACCCGACTGCCGAAGGAGGGTAATGTGTTTATCAGTCTATGTATGTATGTTTATTCCTATGTGGCGTCCTAGGGACCAAATGCGTTGGCCGATTTTGATGATTCATACGTCAATCGATTCGTCTTAACCCTGCGAGTGTCACTGACTACATCACAATTGGAAAAAAGATAAATGGCGGATTTTGGGCGCCATATTGCGTGGCACCAAATATTTTTTCTTCCAAACCCATCGTGTGGGTTATCAAAATAAAGGGGTTTAAGAGGTGATTCCAAAAATATATAACACTTATATGTTTAAACATACCTAATTCTAAAAAAAAATAACTAAAATGTTAAATAACAAAAATAATTAAAAAAAAACAAAATACGCGACTGCTTAAAAAGCGAACTAAAAAGACGTAAACATGTGCAGTCGGAGGATATATCTGATTTTGGTCTGCTAGCTCGCGAACATGTACCCTCCGACTGCACAGCATGTTTCTTTTCTTGTTTACGTCTTTTTAGTTCGCTTTTTTTAATTACAATTGATGTAGCAATAACTACGGGCCGACTATTCGTTGTCAGCTCTTATGGTCCTAGCAGTACCTACATTATAGGGGAGGTCCAAAACTTTTCTTGAATCTTGTTTGTACTTTTTTTACTTTTCTTCTCTGTTACTTTTTTTACTGTTCTTCTCTGTTACTTTTTTTACTGTTCTTCTCTGTTACTTTGTGATTGTTCCTGTTGTATTGTTGTGTGTGTGTCGAGGAAATGGTTTCTATTATTCTTCTATCCCTATTCAGTTACTTTTGGTGTGATTATTATCCATAAACTTATCCAGTCCGTTTATGCAGTCTGTTTGTCTAAGACTATGCAGTTTTTCATCCAGATTCTGTATTTTGCAAGCTTTTATTTAACTTGCAATGTATATATGTATGTATGTATGTAAGTGTGTTCGGGTTAAATCTTGCAACTGAATTTAAAAGCAGTTATCCTTAAACGATTAAGGTGAAATTTTACAAACACGTTTGGTTTGGATGACAATGCACGGTAAGCTAAAAAGGTAGTAAACAAAATGTTTTTATACCCGACTGCCGAAGGAGGCACACGGGTACATCATGTCTAAAAAACCCAAAACTAAAAGTATCTCTCATTTGAATGTTGCAATAGTAATGTTTATTTTCACCTGTAAAAGTGTTAGTTTACGCAGTTCCATATCTTTTGCGGTTCATCAGTTTATTTACTTACGGAGTTAAAATAAACTGTGTGGTATTTAGTATGCAGTAATTTCATGTTTTAATTATATATACTCAGTGCACTCTGTAACTATGTTATTATTACAAGATTTATATTATCTGGCTTTCGTATGTATGTCCGGCTACCTGTATTATATTTTTCAAGCACTTCCTGTACTTACGTAGCTTTGGAAACATTTAAATAAAATGGTGCTGAACCAGGCCATCGTGATTGGGCTTATGGATGTGTGTTAAGTGATGTTACGTTTAGTACCTTTCAGGTAAAAATAGTTCCTTCTTTTACGGTGACATATTGAGTTAACATAATCGCAGTATTTGCTTGTGTTTTCGGTAGATACGTAATATACGATAATTCCGTTTTGGGATCCAAGACAGATGAACCGTTACTCCGGAACTGAGCTTTTCGGTGCTTTTCTGGTGGTAGCCACTGTTGATTCTGGTTTTTAGAAATTGCATTAGTTGGGTATAGTGCGTTGAACTTGTAGGTATTAGGTAGGTACGTAACGACGGTGACGTACTTAAATAACTTTTTGTAGAACGCTTTTCAATGTTGATTTTTTAACCCAATTATAAGCTTCTACCCTCAAAAACATAATAAAAAAGTGTTTATTCACAAAAACACATTTGTTAGAAGTTAAATATTACCTCTGCAATAGCTCCTTTTTTGTATATATATATTTGTTCAATGACTTTGACAAAATGTACTAAGGATCGAGGTAGGTACTTGTGTTGTGTGTGTGTGTGTAATTGAAATGAGACAGAATGAATGTTTCGATAACATCCATTTCCCGTCACGGTCACCAACACCAATGGGACGTTGAAAATCCAAGATGTATTAATATTTTGTTGTAGGAAGATCTTATTCACTTTACCTTATGTGTGAATCCTTAATCTAAATCCTTGTATACCACATAATAATATAACATTTTACAAATCACATTTTATTGATCTAATTAGTTAATATTAGCCAGTAAGTACTATTTAATTGTATACATTTAAATTTAAATCAATCGTCGAGCACCCACAAATAGAATTGTCGGGCATTTGGAACGCGCACTCATTTAACATTGACACATTCAAGATTAAACTTTAACCCAAGGTGATGAGGTCTAAAGTTCACTGTCATATGTAGAGTGCATCTATAGGTAAACACATTAATTAAACATTGACACATTCAATATTAAACTTTAACCCTAGGTGATAAGGTTTAAAGTTGATTAAAATTAGGGGATATCTTTTCGTAGGAATGGATTGGTAATAGACAATTGATGCGACTCTTTAATGGTGACTCGAAGTCAAAGGTTATCAGTTATTGAGGGCGCGATAAGTGATAACGCAAGGTAATTGATCTTGTTGAATGCTCACGTGCCAACCCTACATATTATACGTAGGCACCTACTTGTTTTTAACCGACCAAAAAGGAGGAGGTTCTATGTTCGACATTATGTTTTCACCGATATCTCCGTCAATTGTGGAACGATTTTGAAAATTCTTTTTTTGTTTGAAAAGGTATGTTCCGAAATTGGTCCCATTTTAATTTGGTGAAGAACTTCGGAGATATACAACAGAACTCTTCAATAAATAACGGCAAATCTCTCGGGATTGCTGTAATCGCATGTCTGTTTATTGTTTATACCATTTCATAACATAACATCACGCCAGTACGCTCTTAAGGGGTACGCAGATCTCTCATTTTACCGGTTATGTTCAAGTTTCATGAAATCTATTCGTTGCGTTCGCTTATTCATGGCGTTATAGTTACCTTACTAGCTTGCCTATTAGGTAGGTACAACTAAAAAGTGAAAAATAATAAAACTTTTTTGCAAAAAATACTACCGACTTCCAAATACAAAACTACAAAGTGAAAAATAACTTTATTTTTTGAAGTCGGTGTCCTTATCACGAAAAAATTGGTACCCACGAAAGACACCGACTTCAAAAAATAAAGTTATTTTTCACTTCGTAGTTTTTGTATTTGGAAGTCGGTAGTATTTTTTTGCAAAAATGATTTTTTGTTTTTTACAAGCTTTTATATACCTTGCAATGTATGTAAGTATGTATGTATATATGTAAGTGTGTTCGCAGTTATGCATACACGTTTAATTTGGGTGAAAATGCATGGTTAGCTAAGTGACGTCATTCTAAATCCAATATGGCGGAACACCTAAGATGGTGGACGTTATTTTTTGTTTACAACCATGATATGTGAGTGGTTGACCAAAAAGGGACCTCAAGGGAAAATAATTGATTTCGAGTAAATCGCGTTTGAAATTTCGTGTGCTTGATGTATTTCTAACTGCCTCGGCTCACAAAAAAAATCATAAAAAAAACACTACAGCACCTAAAAATATTCTGGTTAGACCAAAACAAAGCTAAAAGACCACAGATTAAAAAATTCAAAAAAAAAAATTAACGGTTTCCTCCAGGTCCCTTTTTGGTCAACCTTAACGGTTTCCAATCCCTCCAGGTCCCTTTTTGGTCAACCACTCACATAATATGTGTATCTCATGAAAGGGTTTGTTGAGAATAAATACGAAAAAAGTAAGTTCAAAAAAAAAAAAACTTTTTTTTTTTATTAATTACCAGCTTCAACCAGCGGCTTTGCCCGCGTGAAAGATTTTTTTTGTCTCTAGGGAACATAATGCCGGGATGATAAGTAGCCTATGTGCTATTCTAGACTATAATCTACCTCTGCCAAGTTTGATCCAGATCTGTTAGGCCGTTCTGGAGTGATTGAGTAACAAGCATTCATTAATTCATCCATCCTTCCATCCATCCAAACTTTCGCATTTATAATATTAGTAGGATAATTTAGTGGTGGGCGTTGCGACGACGAACCGTTTCTAAAGACTGTTTTTTGTTCTGCGACGCACAGTGTGATAAATGCCTCCAAAATCGGACATCGCTTTTTTATTCTTCTAATTGATAGTAAACACTGTTTTGAATACTAGAGTCAATGATATTCAAATAAACAGATTCGTTATACACTCACAAAACAATTGAAAAAAATGTTCCGCACTCACACTTTTCATTCATCTGACATTTCAATACAAGTCGAAAGGGATGGCTTGATAAAACCAACAAGAAAAAAAGAGACAGCTAGTGTTTGTCACTTGCGTGTGAATGTAAATAAACATTATTCTGACCACCAATGTTGTTATCTTTTTCTAACCTCCAAATATCAGAATATTAGGAAAAAAAAAAAAAAAATAGTAAATTGAGGCGTATTGCGTACTTACATACGGTATGAGATCCCTTCTGTTTTATGTAATTTGGTATCATAATTGGTACAACTGGCATTTTTTTATTTTGTTTTTGTTTCAACAAAGCGTATCGCTCTTCGCCATGCGTGACATAAACTAAAGACAATTGTTCACAATTGTGACCTATTCGAGTCTTCACAATGCGCACGCTCATAACATATCTGTTTATTTGAATATCATTGGCTAGAGTAGAACTCCCGGATCTTAAATATACTTTAAAAAAGAGTAAGAATTTTTATTAGATTTCTCTGGATTTTCTGAAAATCCCTAAAATAAACGATGTGATAACATCGAACACACACACACATTATTTGAACATTTGTTTTTGAAGTTTATTTACAATATATACAAGGTATTCTATAGTCAAAACAGAAAAGATTTTTCTATAATAGAAAAACAAATAAGCCTGATTTTATTTTTTTTCCTTTTTGTTTTTTCCCTCAGACATCTTTTTTAAGTATCACCTAATATGTGTTTTACAATATTCTTCAGAACTGTACTATTAACTATAAAAAAAAATCAGATGCAAATCTATCAGGAAATCGAAGATATGATGATTCTATGATTTTCAAAATTTTCTCTGATATAGGGTTAACACTCTCAGAACACAATTTTTTTTATTAATCATTTCTATGGAGACAATTCATTTTCTATCTTAACGCGGGTCTCAGCGCCCGGGCGCAGTACTTAACTATGGCTATACTAATTAAAAATAAAAGTTGAATATGTGTGCAAAGTTTCAAATTAATCCGACGTTTTAAAGGTAGTGAAAATTACTTCCAAAGATTCCGTTACATCTTTTTTATTTATACATTACATTTTATACATACATACGAAGCTAATAAAGCGTGTTAAAAATGTAATTAACGATATTGCCGATATTTCCTGCCTTTAACAGCGATTTCTTAACTCTCGTCGGCTTCTACAGACTTTTTAATCCAGGATTCCTGGTTTGACGACTGCTTAATGACACGATCCACATTTTATGACCATTCTAAAATTAGTAGGATGTACAAGTATTTTGTCGTTTACATCTGAGGCGTTGACAGAAACTTTTACAAAGAAAATATAAAGGCGTAATAAAAAGGAGAATATGTGGGGTTGTGAATACTTTTTCGTTGTAAGTTAAGTCATACATTTGTTGTTGCTGTGTTTAAGGGCCTGCCACCGCTTTAGTGCCTTATCACGTTTTGAAAAAAGAAAAATGCTATTGATTCATGTACATTATTTGTAAAACATGTTTTTTTCGTGTAATAAATAGTTTTGCTTTAAAAAAATAATTAACAACACATTTTTCTTCCGCTACTTTTGCATACTCCTCCCAAACGACATGGCTGTTTAAAAATATTTTTACACAGAAAAGTGTATAGCTAGAGTTTCTTCATAAATGAAGTAGCATATGTAAATCAAAGAATATTTTGCAAACAAAATTGTCCAAAAGGAGGTTCAATATTGATATTCTGGCACGATGTTCGGTGGTCACTGTAGCGGGCGCACGGCCAGTACTGCGTTAACATTAGGGCATATATACGCCTTAAGATACCGACTACCCAACTTTGGAAGTCGAAGGTTTTAAGTACTGTCTGGCAAATTTTAATTAGTTTTTCTGTTACGGAATTTTCAGTAGGTTTTCCTTTGTACGTTTGTGTGCGTGCATGAAGTATTAAAAAAATAAGTAATTTTAACGTACTTGCCGAGATTTCACCGTGCTTCGTAAAGCCAGCTTTAATTTGTAGATCTTTAATAGTCGTCACGGATACACAGAAGCCACAAAATGTGAACCTAGTCTAACCAAGGGTATAAAACCTCTACCTCCAACACCACGAGGATCAACTCGCACTCTACCAGATTTGGCTTTTGACAACAATTTTTGTAGCAAAATGTCTCTTTTAATTATTATATTTTTTGTTTTGTCTTTTGTGTCTCCTGCGCAGTTCATACATGATGTATGTATGAACTGCGCAGGAGACACTAATATTATAAAAAGGAAATATTTGTATTTTTGTATGTAACGAATAAACTTAAAAACTACTGGACCGATTTCAAAAATTCTTTCACCTAGCAAGCTACACTATCCCCGGATGACATAGGCTACTTTTTATATCTGTATTCCCATGGGAACGGGAACTACGTGGGTGAAACCGCGAGGCGTCCGCTAGTATTTTACATTTATATTTTTTTTACATTTTTGGAAATTTGTTAATCGAAACATCAGATTTTCACGTCACAAAGGAAATCTCAGTATCATCCAACAATCAGGATTAGCCAAAATTTTCTATAATGGTATAAAATTAATAAAAACAATGCTGTGAAAAAACTTACAACCTAAATTGTCTGTTAAGTTCTCCACTGAAATGGTAAGACACAAGATGTGTCCAAACTTCTCTTATAGAATTTAGTCTCAATTCAATAAGTTAGTACTTAATCTAGCCAAGTTTTCTACTTTCTAGATTTCCAGTTACTTACCTAAACCAATCTCATTTGCACTTCAGGCGAAAACTTTTTCAAATTAGCCTAGTTATCTTGTCTTAATCTTTTTTAAGTCTTTCGTTTATCACTGCTACTTTTAAATTACTTTAAGAGTTTAAAATTCCTTTCAGAATTTCAAAAAGGTCTTGAGTTCATGACCTACGTCAATTTATTAATTATGCAGATGTCGTCAAATTAGGGATCTGTAGTAAATAACGAAGAACCCTTATAGTTTCGCAAAGACTGTCTGCGGTTTAACTCAGAAATTTTGGTACAAAAAATCTGTAAGGCATATGATTATACATATTAATCTATCCTATAAATCATGTAAAGATAACAGATAACTCATAACCCTTCAAAGATAACAGCAACTATAAAAATACGAAACTCTGAATCTGAAACAGATAGACATAGTCGAAACGGTTGGCCCAGGCCGGAAGAAATCTGCAAAAAAAAAACCATTTACATTCTTTGGAGGAGGCCTACACCTGCAGAAGGGTTCTTGTAGATTATTTTTTTTAATACAACGGTTTTGTAATAGTATTAATATTTACATGTAAAGCAAATCATTATTACACACCTTATAATATTATACATATATTTTAAGTATCTTCTTAGCTCATAACCATAAGTTGAAATAAATAAAGTACCTACTTAAATAAAAATAAATTAAAAAAGGCGTCAGTTTACTGGCAGATAGATGAAACCAATTAAAACCTTGAAATAAAAATACAAACAATAAAAAAAATAAAAATAAAACACCTAAAATTAAGTAATTTAAGATTTTGGTACAACAAATAAATAATTAAGCATTTATTATTATTAAACAATTACTAATAAAAGAATAATAATATTAGAATTAAGAAACTGTTTTATATAAAAGGGTACTGAAACAAGATAGAATATAACTTACTAGCTGACCCCCGGGGCTTCGCTCCCGTCAACTGGCTATCTACCTAACTACCCTGCCCACCCTGCCTACCCTGCCAACCCTGCCTACCCTGCCTACCCTGCCTTCCCTGCCTATCCTGCCTACCCTGCTAACCCTGACTGCCCTGCCTACCCTGCCTAGCCTGCCTACCCAGCCAAACCTGCCTACCCTGCCAACCCTGCTTACCCTGCCTACCCTGCCTACCCTGCCTACCCTGCGTACCCTGCGTACCCTGCCTACCCTGCCTACCCTGCTTACCATGCCTACCCTGCCAACCCTGCCTATCCTGCTAATCCTGCCTACCATGCCTACCCTGCCTACCCTGCCTACCCTGCCTACTCTGCCTACCCTGCCTACCCTGCCTACTATGCCTACCTTGCCTACCCTGCCAACCCTGTCTAACCTGCCTACCCTGCTGCCAACCCTGTCTAACCTGCCTACCCTGCTGCCAACCCTGTCTATCCTGCCTTCCCTGCCTATCCTGCCTATCCTGCCTACCCTGCCTACTCTGCCTACCCTGCCTACTTTGCCTACCCTGCCAACCCTGCCAACCCTGTCTAACCTGCCTACCCTGCCTTCTCTGCCTATCCTGCCTACCCAGCCTGCCCTGCCTACCCTGCCTACCTTGCCTACCCTGCCTACTCTGCCTACCCTGCCAACCCTGACAACCGTGTCTAACCTGCCTACCCTGCCTTCTCTGCCTATCCTGCCTACCCAGCCTGCCCTGCCTACCCTGCCTACACTGCCTACCCTGCCTACTCTGCCTACCCTGCCTACTCTGCCTACCCTGCCAACCATGCCTACCCTGCCTACTCTGCCTACTCTGCCAACCATGCCTATCCTGCCTACCCGGCCAACCCCGCCGACCATGCCTACCCTGCCTACCCTGCTTACCCTGCTTACCCTGCCTAGCCAGCCTAGCCTGCCTACCCTACCTACCCTGCCAACCCTGCCTACTCTGCCTACTCTGCCAACCATGCCTATCCTGCCTATCCTGCCTACCCGGCCAACCCCGCCTACCATGCCTACCCTGCCTACCCTGCTTACCCTGCTTACCCTGCTTACCCTGCCTAGCCAGCCTAGCCTGCCTACCCTACCTACCCTGCCTACCCTGCCTACTTTGCCTACCCTGCCTACCCTACTTACCTACTATTTTTATCTATCATCAATGTTTTTCTCAGCGCACGCCAAAGAATGAATTTTATAGGCAACATTTTCGTACCATGGGTTACATTATTGCAATTTTCATAAGGATCTCTAATATTTTTGAAAATTTATTATAGCCTATGACACTCAGGAATAATGTAGCTTTCTACTGGTGAAAGAATTTTCAAAATCGGTTCAGTAGATCCAGAGATTACCCCTTACAACGTCACAAACTCACAAACTCACAAACCCACAAACTTTACTTCTTTATAATATTAGTATAGACTAGTAACTAGATATATTAGATTAAAGTTAACTTGGAATATGTTTATAGTTAGATACAATTTTTTTCTACAAGAAATAAAGGCTTTTTTATTTTTATTTATTTATTTATATAATTATGTAAAGTTGGGATGTTTTTTCATTATTGGTATATTGTGTTCATTTACAATTTTGATTTTGTAAGTGTGAAACTGAGAAAATAAGAAACAAACAGAAGAAAAAGAAAGAAAAGAAATAATAAATAAATAGTAAGAAACTAATTGTGGGTACCTGGAGACGACGTCGTAACTCGTAACCGAGGCAGGCCTAAAAAACGCTGGCGTGGCGATCTGGACTCGTTCCTACCGGATTGGCCGGAGAAGACAGGAGACAAAGTAGTCTGGAAAGATGTGAGGCTTTCGCCCAGCAGTGAGTCAAAGTAGGCTAAATAAAAAAAAAGGGTGAAAAACGTGCATAAGTTTTCTTTGCTGATTGTAAGACTAAGCTTTTTGGCGTACATATGCCCCAATGTTAACGCAGTACTGGGCGTGCGCCCGTTCGGAGCCAGAATAATAAATATTGAACCTCCTTTTGGATAGTTTTGTTAGCAAAATATTCTTTAATTTGTATTTGCATTTCAGTTATGAAGGAATTCTAGCCATAAACATTTCTGTGTCAAAATATTTTCAAACATCCAAGTCGTTTTGGAGGAAGTTTTGGAAGTCGGTTATTTTTTTATTGTCATCGCGACACTTTCGTTTATAGAATTTTACTTGTCTTGAGCCTCTGCATACTCTTACAGCTTGCTACCATGAAGATTCAGAGTTTTAAGTATAGGTTTGTTTAATAGTCACAACGGATCTTTGTATCTGAAGTTGGCTCTGCGAACCATTGCGCAAGAAACAATTTGTCATCGAGTATATTGCATAGAGTAAGCGAGATAGGACGATGCGACAAACATAAGCGAGTGAAAGAGACAGTTATACAATGCTATCTTCACTTTCAACATTGGCACAAAAATAGCTACTGCGCAGGGTCTTGCAGCCAATTCAGAGACACTAAGATCCGTTCAGAAAAGCTTACCTACATACGAGTACACACTCACTGAAAATTTAAAATTCATAACGAAACTTGCCTTCTTTCTCTGAAATCCAATTCGACCTTGTAAAATCCGACTCTATAATCTCGGCTAGAATAAATAACGTCTTTAAACTAATTCTCTTTTTAAATCTCTTGTGGTTTTACGTTAGAAGTACTACTAATAAATTTATTAGAGCCTAGATAATCTTGGGAATAAATAAAATAGCGTAGTTTATTGGTATAACATTTTTGTTCGGCACACTAATATCTGTGGAATGAGTAAATGAAAATAAGAAGTAGGCATTTGTAGTAGCATGTAATCTTGATGGAATCTTTTTAACCCCCCACGTAAAAAGAGGGGTGTTATAAGTTTGACGTGTGTATCTGTGTGTTTGTGTATGGTTCTGTGGCATCACAGCTTCTAAACGGATGAACCGATTTTGATTTAGTTTGTTTTGTTTGAAAGTTGACTTTATCGAGAGTGTTCTTAGCTATGTTTGATGAAAAGCAGTCCGCTCTAAAGTTATGGGCGTTTTATTGTTTGAATCGGGGTGTTTTCGCAAGATATCGTGTCATAATTAAGCTTTCAATAGATTGTCGCTCGAAGCGTGTCTACTTCTAGATAAATTATGTGGCATGAAATAAAAATGTGTCGAGGGTTTTAAATTTTATTTGTTTGCTTAATAAAGATTTAGGGATATACGAGTATTGTCTGTACAAAATTTCTATGAACATTAGACTAGAGTAAGATAGAATATACTTTATTATACACCAATAAAGTTAATATCTCTTTACTCAATATTGGTGATGCACTGCGGCTTATCGAGGAATACATTAAAAAAAAACATTAAAAAAACAAGCTTTTTTTATGTTTTCGTATTCTTCTCAGCAAACCTTTTCATTTGATACCCATATTATTGCAGTGCACAAAAAACAATTAGTCCGCCATCTTGGGCCGTCCGCCATGACGTCACTTAGCAGCCATGCACGCAAACGTGTAAAAATTTAATCTCAATCGGTGTAGGATAACTGCTTTAAAATTCAGTTGCAAGATTTGACCCGAACACACATACATACATACATTGCAAGTTAATTAAAAGCTTGTAAAAAGAAGTTAAAACCCATTGTTTTACCTGGCTTTACCTTTGCTTTTAATGCTGATTTTATTTATTTGTTTTCGTTCTTTCTATTCCTATTCACCCCGCAATACGAAACCGCCGTGAAGATCGTCCAAGACGAACATCAAAGTGCCTTTTGCAATTAGATCATCTTAATGTCACTGCCAAGTGCCACCACATCTCGATAGAGCGATCTAAACTATTTGACATCACATTTTTGGGACTATAGATACTTGGTACAGACTATGCCTACTTCTTCTCGAGTCGATGTTTCTATAGTCTTTGTGGCAATTCTTAGGGGTGGTCAATGCCCAGAAGTGGATGAAGTTTGACTGAGGACCAATGAAAATCAGCGCCGTGCTGTGGGTCCCCCACGGCACAGCATTATACTGAGTGGAAGCCTTCTTGCCACAATCACGACATGCATCTGCCTGGCATCTTTTTTACCTTTTTCTTTTCTGTTTTATACAAAATGTATAATTATTACTGATTTATTTATTTTTTGTCTTTATTATCTTAATTTAAGTACTAATAATATTATTGTTAAGGGTTTATTTAGCATAAGCATGTAATTATAATGTATGTCGTTTTGTGACAATTAAACACTTTTTCTTTCTTTCTTCTTCTTTCTGCATGCTGATGATTATCATTTAAGCCATTAAAGTTCCATCTTCACTTAGGATGAATTATGAATGGTGTACATACCATGGCGGGCGCGAGCCGAGCCCCGTGCGAGGTACGGACGAGGATTCAAAACTTCACCAACGTTATACGAGTATATGATGCTGATTATGCTATACCGTGCGGCGTCCGCTTCCCGGACACGCTCGGACGCATCGGGCCTCGCACGGGACTCGGCTCAAACCCGCCACGGTCTATCATAATATAATGCCTCAGATCAAATAAAAAGTCAAGATGGAACGTTGCAAACAACAAGGTGACGCCAGTTAAAACTACGCCTTGCCTTATACATACACAATTACACGCACACCCGTACAACGAAACTATTACGCCTTAGCTTGTCAGTCGAGCTTTTTATTTGATCTGAGAATGAAATTGTGTATGTATACGGCAAGGCGTAGTTTTAAAGTTTTAACCGCACTCGTTGTTTGCACTTTTTGAAAGTCTACCTCACTGCTAACAATGAATCTCTATCTCAATGCTAACAATGAATCTCTACTTCCATCTACAATAATATTATAAAGATGAAATATTTGATTGTTTGTAAGTTTGTACTTAATATTATAACGAAAGTAACTCAGTTTGTTTGTAACCTTTTTACGAATGAACGGGTAAACGGATTTGAATGCAATTTGGCGTATGGATAGACCAGAACCTGTATTAGGACAAAGGATACTTTTCATCCTGGCACGGGATCCCAGCGCTAAGAAAGAAAATTTGGTTGAAATAAATCTGAGTAAACCCTTTTACTTGCAAGTCGCTGCTAACATCTATCTATCGCCATGGAACGGAACCAAAAGTTCGCGTTGGTGTACAAAAAACAATCGGTTTTTAATCAGACAAAAAACGCTAGTTACGTCGGCGCGGTTTCTTTGTATGGGATGAGGCATCTGTATGCTAGTACTATATTATCTGTGATCCCGGTATAATGTTCCCTTGGTATATTAAAAACACTATTCACGCGAGTAAAGCCGCAGGCAGAAGCAAGAAATAAATAATAATCTACTTCGCATTATTACGGGAGTAATCTCGACCAGACCTTCTATAGCTTAATAGCTACCAACCGCTATACCCCTTTAATTATTTACATCTTCCGCCTGTTTAATTGGGGCGCAGATGCACAAACGAAACAGCACCAACATACACATATGGTTAGAATTCCCCATACATTGATGTGTAACCCATCAGCACTTGTGTACAGGTAAAATATTTATAGGTCACGATAGTTCCGGTTCTTCAGTGTTGCCAAGCTTTGAATTTATTTATAGTGAAATGATTGGTGCAGATGCAGTGATGATTGTGAACCCAATAATAAGTGTGGTTGTGTTAACAATTGTTTGGGTATTGAATTTTAGAATGCGAATTGTGAAGTTTCGTCGTGCTTGAAGTAATGTCATTTATCAGCGACAAGGTCTACACACTATTGTGCATTATCAATAAATAAATAAACTTTTCTACAAAAGAATAAGACCGTCTTCCAAATGAAAACACAATAAAGTCGGTGTTCCTGTTTTCGTTTCTTCATTTTTTGAGACCGCCTTCCGAAATTAAAGTTATTTTTCACTTTGTAGTGTTTTTATTTGGAAGTCGGTTGTATTTATTGTGAAAAATCTTTTTATTTTTCACTTTTTAGTTATACATAATGGACAAGTTCTATAATAAGGTACCTATAATGCCCACAGTGATGCCAGAATAAATTACCCGAATGACATGTAACTTGAACACAACCGGTGGAATGAGTGTGTGTGTACCGGGATGTACACATCTGCGTACCCGTTTAGAGCATACTGGCGTAATGGTATGTTATGAAACAATAAACAGACATGCGATTGCAGCAATCTCGAGAGGTTTGCCGTCATTTTTTGAAGAGTTATGTTGTATAAATCGCCGAAGTCCTTCATCAGATCTTTACCAAATTTAAATGGGACCATTTCGGCATAAACTTCTATCGAACAAAAAAATAATTATGCAAATCCGTTTATATATGACGGAGTTTTAACCCGAACATATATATAAATATATATATAACACTAGGCATGGAAGGGAAAGGGTATTAAGAAAACAAATATAAATTCTGTCTAGAAGTAAGAACTGCAAAAAACCGGGCACAAGGGAAAGAATGGCGAAAGCAGTAGTACACAAAAGGCTAGATAAAAAAAAACCCGACTGCTTAAAAAGCGAACTAAAAAGACCGCCTGCACAGCATGGTTTTCTCCTTGTTTACGTCTTTTTAGTTCGCTTTTTAAGCAGTCGGGTTTTTTGATTTTTTTAATTAAGTTTTTTATTTAGAATTTTTTAGTTTTTTTTATAAACTAGGTACATTTAAACATATAAATGTCATATATTTTTGAAATCACCTCTTAAAACCCTTTATTTTGATACCCCACACGATGGGTTTGGAGGAATAAAAAAAAATGTCACCCTACAAAATGGCGCCCAAAATCCGCCATATTTTTTTTCCTATTTTTATATAGTAGCCTATGACACTCGCAGGGTTAAGACGAATCGATTGACGTAAGAATCATCAAAATCGGCCAACGCGTTTGTTCTCTAGAACGCCACATAGGAACAAACATACATACATACATAAGTACATACATATTTGTGACGGTTTTGTTTCACTCGTGTCTCCTGTGCGGGTCATAAATAAAAAGTAAAAATTAAAATATTCCTTAACGACCGACATTTTTTTTTTTCATACATTTTAAACTACTTAATTTATCTAGTAGTAGACAAGCTTCGATCAGCAATCTATCTACCAAGTAATTATGACACGATATCTTGCGAAAATAACCCGACTCAACTAGTAAAACGTCCAAAACTTTTGAACGGCTGAACCTATTTTGATAAAACATAGTTAAAACACTCCCGATAATACGAACTAAATCAAAATCGGCTCATCCGTTTAGGAGCTATGAAGCCACAGACAGAAACACATATACACAGGAACACACTTCAAACTTATAAAAGCCCTCTTTTTCCGTCAGGGGTTAATCACGCCTTTTTCCTGTAGGGGTAGGCAGAAACTACTGAACCTGCTACGATCCTTACATACTTCTTTTGCTTCACTCACATTCTTCATTCATATCACTTATATTGTTCGATATAAAAAAAAATAAAAAAATAAAAATAAAATAGTTTATTTCTTTAACGGTTCTCTTACAATATTATTCAGTGGCTGGAACTACCCAGGAAGCATGTAGTAATGCTTGTATTGGGTGGTTCCGCTCTTCCCTAGGATCAATATACATATTTTTAGGTAACTAGTTAATTAAACTATTTTAAGTAGATTTTACAAACAAGAACAAAATAATGTAAAGGCAAAGATACTGGTACGATTCTTTGTGTATGTGTGTGTGTAAGTGTGTGTGTAAGTGTGTGTGTGTGTATGTAAGTGTGTGTGAGTGTGTCTTTATGATAGTAATAAGAACATCTAACTCTCAAATAGTCTTTGTGAATTATGCTCCTATTGGGAGATTTCCAGCCCTAGGATGTAATATCTTGGGATCGGGAAGTACCACTAGAAATCATGAGTATTGTCTAGAGTTCGTTATTCCTTGCAGATTACACCAGTAGCATGCAACCTCAATAACCTGTTCATATTATACACTAGCTGTCCCACGCGGCTTCGCTCCCGTCAACTGGCTACCGTCCTACCAATCTACCTTACCTACCCTATCCTACCTACCCTACATACATGATTCTTGCGTAACTTAAACCGTTTACGCAGCGCACGCAACGGAAGCTCTCAAAAAGCAATATTTTGCCCGTTTTTGCTACATTTTTCATGTATGCTCCGCTCCTATTGGTCGTAGCGTGATGTTATATAGCCTATAACCTTCCTCGATAAATGGGCTATCCAACACAAATAAATATTTTTTCTATTCCAACCAGTAGTTCCTGAGATTAGCGCGTTCAAACAAACAAACAAACTCTTATAGATTTGCGTCATTGATACCAAAAGGTAAGCTTGTACTTATTTCTTTTTAGAATTTTCACATGCCCCATCACTTTTCTCTTGTTTTCTTGGACGTCTTTATAGCATTTTTATCAAACCAACAAGATAAATCGGTATATATTTGCAACCATTTATCTTCTTGCATATTTTTACATGTATATTTAGGATTCTTTCTCGAGAATCAACTCGGGTATTGAGTTGGCGTTTATTTGCTTGAGTGAATTACTCGTCCCAAATATTTGCCTCTATCAAAGAGCTATTTTCTTAGAGTGAGCAAAAAAAACAAATCAGCCTTTGTGTGTGACAGATATAGTGGGGGAACTGGTAAGGGTTTTTACCAAGCATATTTTTTTTAAAGTCAACAGATTTAGAGAAAGCCCACAATTTCTTCGACAGATTTGCTTATTTATGTCAAGACGAATAAATGAAAATGAACGGCTCTACAATTTAAGGGTCCTTATTGGAAAGCTGAAAGTGGATCTCTGACACTGCGAATATTTCTGAAAAACTGCAAACACGAGACTTTTCAGACACATTTTTGGTGTTCTCTCAATAAGCACCTACTCAGCTATCAACATTCGACTTGTCTCTTTGCATATGCTTTCTGAAAAACCGTGCCAGCTCCCCCTCTAATATTTTTATATATCCTCTATATTTTCAGGCATAGTTCTACTTGATTAGGAAGGAACAAATATTCAGGAGATTGATTTCACGGAGGTTGATTTGGAAGATCGAGGTCAAGAATATTAATGATATCTACCACATATACTGATTGGAGAATATGTGGTAAATATAATTATTTCACTAATATAATCAATAATGTAAATATAATATAATTATATCACTAAATTGGTTCTGTCAGCGGCTTCGCCCGCGTGTATTAAAACCTTCCTCTAACCGCATCAAAATCCGTTGCGTAGTTTTAAAGATTTAAGCATACATAGGGAAAGACAGCGGGAAGCGACTTTGTTTTATACTATGTAAGGATAAGGATATTATATCACTAATATTACATACATACAAATACTTATATACGTATATTTTATTAGTGCTTTTTTGTTTTCTCTGAGAAACGTAACATATTAAGCTTTGAACAGCTAGATACTTTTGTAGCCCTTTTCTCTGAATACCAGTATTTTACATGGAATGGCTGCTTATCTGACCTCCAATAACCCAGTTACTGAGTAACACCATATCCTTGGCAAGACCATCGTCAATTTTTATGGCAAATCCAGCAAAACGTGACTGTCATCTACAAAAAACACGAGCTCATCTATTAAATCCTTTCTATTTTCTCCAAATCAGAACAAACCGACAGGTGTCGTGGGACACGTAGTTGAAATAAAGTGTTTTTCGCTTTCGAAAAACAGGCTCAATGAAATGAAAATAAAACATTTATACGGACGGATAATATTCTCGTATTTTTAACAACGTTGGTTAGGTGAACGAAAATAACATACATCCCTCTATCAATATATTTTCAATACACACTAGCCATCTGTAAAAAAACTGCACTCAACATTTCAAATATCGAACTAACACGAAATAACGTATAAAAATACTATAGCGAGGATAAACTAATAAATAAATACATAAATACAATGATATTCAAATAAACAGATACGTTATACACTCACAAAACAATTGAAAAAAGTGTTCCCCGCAGCAGCGGCAGCACACATAAACACTTTTCATTCGACTATCATTAAAAAATGTTTATTTTAATCAATAAATAAATAAATTACAAATACACACGATGGCATTTTTTTATTTTGTTTTTGTTTCAACAAAGCCTATCGCTCTTCGCCATGCGTGACATAAACTAAAGACTAAAGGTCACAATTGTGACCTATTCGAGTCTTCAAAATGCGCGCGCTCATAACATATCTGTATAATTGAATATCATTGCATAAATAGCAATGTGTCGGTCGGAAACTTTTTCCCAGATCCCATCCGCCAAACGTGCGCTAAGGAAAACACAAATCTAATTTTGGACCATTAAAACAATATTAATTATTTACAGAATATGTTACCTAAGGTCGTCAACAAAGGGCAATGAATTAGGGTAACTATAACTATACCTGTCCAAATAGAACCAAAGTAATTATCCAACGTTTAGTCTGTCAATCCTTCGGTAATTTCGTTAATTGGTTCAACGGTTACTTGGGGAAGGTAACGACTGATTTGTGGACAGATTCAGTAATTATAGAGTAGTTGGGAGTTTAAGAGAAAATTGGGAACGTTTGGTTTCCGTTGAGGAATAGTTTACCCTATTGAATCTTCTCTTTGAAGTTTTTTTAGTGGTGTGATGCATGGCCTTAATAGATACAACTTGATGCCGATTAAGGCCACAAAGGGGTATAAAAGAACATGCCCATTGCACATATATATATGCTTGCGTGTATTAAGGTTCCCACAGACGGTAACGAAGAAAAAAATCTAGATGCGACTTATGCTTTTTAATAGAAATTGTTATATTTGTAGAGCAATATTAGAAAAAAAAAATGCTTTACCGCATCGTCATCGCACAGTCGCACCGCTCTTCTCTGGGTGCCTTAAAAGTTTGTTAACTTTTGAAAAATTGAGCAAGCAATTAAATAATGTTCCATTCAGGTGTCAGACCGTAATAGTAATTTATGCAATAGCCTTATAATAGGAGTTATTAAAACACGAGTGTAGGTATAATATTACGCGAGTGTTTCAATACCTAATTATTTGCCATTGCATACACTATTTTTATCTTCACTCATACAGTTGAAATAAAACAAAAATGGAAACGGCAAAATATGTGGTATGGCGGGCAATTTAGATTCTCATTGCACATGACTGCGCAACGCGCGCATCCATAGACAATGACAAAGATTTTCTACAACAAGTCAATGAGCTCATAAGCGCAAATAAATTAAAAAGTAAAAGTGTGCTGTAATAATTCAAAAGTTATTTTATGATACAGATGTTTGAAAATCGAAGGAAAATGTTGCACTGTAATGTTTTTTTTTTTAAATTTTGTCTATCCACGAATATAAAGTACGTGTTTATACAATATTTTTTGAATTCCTATTTGGAACATTACGTTGTGAGCGTAGATAAACATGATTATTTATTTATGATGATGTTTTATTGATAAAAGTAAAAGCTTTCGCTTTTACTTTTATTTTTCTGTCACCAGATAAACGGGACGGCACCTCCCAAATATAGCAAAAACAAACAAAAAAGTAGTCGCAGCTTTCTAAAAATACATACAGTAGTAATCCATTCCTGAAATTCTTCTGAGAATGATTATTTTTACTGGACGCGTTACTAAAAATGGCGTCTGAAGCTATTAGAGTTCACTCACAGACATAACTAATAGTTTACAAGTGTTACGCGGTTAAGTTTATGTCTGTTTAACTGTGGCGACATACGGCTGTAAATTAGGTGCGGTCCTGTCGCGATATCTACGCTACGGGAGAAAATACTCCTTGCGTTTGAAGATTATTATCAATTTTTTTAACTTGCAATGTAGACACGAGTACATGACGTGACATTGTGGCCACGTTGAGAAGGCCCTTTGTAAAAGATATTGTTGTACTACGAATACATTTTTTAAGATAAGGGATGTCGCATTGTCGGATTGTGCCTGTTTGCGGGTGCCTTAAGGTTGCACTAGTCGATCATTCTTCCATACAAACGT
This sequence comes from Orthosia cruda, assembly GCA_964057195.1. Lineage (NCBI taxonomy): Eukaryota > Metazoa > Arthropoda > Insecta > Lepidoptera > Noctuidae > Orthosia > Orthosia cruda. The sequence continues at coordinate 10,397,225 of OZ059849.1, forward strand.
AGTCTGTTGCTTACTTCACTGTTTGACGATGTGCGTTCAAAATAAAAAAATGATATCAATTTGTCTGACTGAAAAAAGTAAAAAAAAACTCATTTGAAAGTTATGAGCGTCGGAAGTTTCATATTTCAACACTATTTTTAACGCATATTTGGCCGGAAATAAATACCATAAGAAGAAGGAAAAATTGCAAAACAGCTACCATGCAGGGATAGATTAGTAAAAATGCAAATAATTTTATTTTGAAAATATACATTTAGTAATTTTTTCATGATATCCAAACTCCCAAAGGTCTGTTTGTAAAATTTCGCGCGCTCGTTCTCATCCTAAATCATCATCCATTTCGCAAAAACTTTGCAAAAGTGCTAATTCGTACGCAAACTAGCTTCTTACTGCTCATCACAGCATCTATCTCTTTCGCACGTGTGTTCGGATGAGAAACATGCATTTTAACGCCACACACAAAATAGTTCGTTCCGTCGACTTGGGCAATCTTAAACATCTTTGCAACTTTTAAGCAAGACTTGGAAAAGTCCAGTAAGACCCTAAAGTTCTTGGGATTCTATGAGGCACTGGTAAACTTTATGGTGTTCAGATTTTATCATCTTGAAAACTATAAGTTTTCCATTCGTAATTACTCGTCGTGTCTCGCAGAAGTTGGATCGGTAGCGCCGGTTCATAAAGCGCGCTCTACGGATGCTTTCCATCCGAACATTCTTTAGCACTGAAGGACCAATTTAAATGTACGGACTAGTCTTTTGGGAATGTATTTAGTTGAACATTTGTTGGCCTTAATTAGAGATGAAAAGCGAATAATCTTTTTGTTCTTATTAGGTGTCACGCAAGCAAACGTGAAGATAATTCTAGAAAGCCTATCCTCTCCTTCTTGCCTAAGCTTTTTTTTTATATTTGAAATTTTGTATGTTCGAAAATCACGCCTCAACGTCTGAACCGATTTGGATGAATTTTGGAACACGGATAGATAGCCTGGATAGCCACGGATAGCCTGGATTATGACATAGGATTATTTTTATTCCAGTATAATATATTCCCGTGGGATAATTCTCGACTTTCATGCGGACGATGCAGCTGACAAACGCTAGTAGAATTAAGTTCGTCCCTATCAAAGTTTTACCTATTCAAGAAATATCCAACTACCTCTGAGAAATATTTCCTACCTATTTCTCTATTCTTAACGATTTCAAGGAAAATTGCGAAGACTTCTTTCAAAGGAAACTCGGTAAAGTAAAGTTGAGAAGATTGTGCATCTCATTAGGGAATATCAGACTTTGCTTTTAATTAACTTGCAATGTATGTAAGTGTGTTCGGGACAAACATTCCAACAGAATTTTAAATCAGTTATCCTCAACCCATTAAGATTACATTTTCATACACGTTTAGTTTGGTTATGCTATTTATATGCATGGTTAGCTAAGTGCTAGCATCGGTTGACGAGGTTGGTCCGTGGATCGGTGACCATTTCAACATACCGAGTTTCCTCCGTGCCTCGGAAAGCACGTTAAGCCGTTGGTCCCGGCTGTCATTTGAAGATCTTTGACAGTCGTTACGAGTAGTCAGAAGCTTGAGATCTGACACCAGTCTAGCCAAGCGGTACCGTGTTACCCAGTTACTTGTGGAGGTCAGATAGGCAGTCGCTCCATGTAAAACACTGGTACTCAGCTAAATCCGGTTAGACTGGAAGCCGACCCCAACATAGTTGGGAAAAGGCTAGACAGATTGATTAGTTAGCTAAGTGAAGTCATTCTAAATTCAATATGGCGGACGGCCCAAGATAGCGAACTAGTTATTTTTTGTGCTCTGCCATGATATGTGTATCAAATGAAAGGTTTTGCCGAGAAGAATACGACAAAAGCTTGTTTTGTTTTTTTTTTTAATGAATAATTTTATTCTATTAAAAGTTGAATTCTTTGCATTCGATTTACCTATATTTCAAGCAATATTTACTGAGGTTGGTTGCCATCTTTATAAACTAAAATTTTATCGACCTTTTTCTCTTGATATAAGTCAGCTCGTCCAACTTACCACAGTGTTTCAAGACGAAAGTCTATGACCAGTGTATGTTGCCAGTTATAACCTATGGGTCTGAGACGTGATCGCTCACAATGGGCCTCATCAGAAAGCTTACAGTCACCCAAAGGGCAATGGAGAGGGCCATGCTCGGAGTGTCTGTTCTGGAAAAAGTTCTGAAGTGGCGACTGCGAACCGGAAGACGTTACGTTGGAAGGCCTCCCACTAGGTGGACCGATGACCTGATGAAGTTTGCGGGGATCCGCTGGATACGGGACGCACGGGACTGGTCAATGTGGTGACACTTGGGGCAGGCCTATGTCCAGCAGTGGACGTCTTTCGGCTGATATGATGAAGTCAGCTTTTGAAGTTTTGACTTCATAATGGACAGATTAAATACCTCAAGCTATTTGAAATACACGCAAAAGCGAATTTACGGTCGATCAGTCTTACCAAATAATAATCAACATCATTTCAGCCAAAACGCGTTCACTGTTAGACATATTCCACCCAAAGCGTCACATTTTTGACTTAGGTACCTACTGAAAAAACTGGAAGGCCTTAATAAAACGTTTTTTTTCAGAAGTTTTCTACCCCGACTTTAATTAATTCGTTCACTGTGGCAACTTCTCCCATTATTGGGTTCCACAAATGAACTGGCTACATAAAAAAGTTTGATACATTCAAACCCTGGCATTTTTTCATTGTTGAATGACTATAGGTACATTTTCAATTTAGAGTTGGTTAAAAGGGAAGTTGGGAGGCTGAATCCAACGTATTTTTTGCATACCTAAGGAGTACCTATTTCATGAGTTTTCGGGTTTATTCATCAGGAATTGTTTCTCTTTTTTGTGTAAAATTAATTTAAAGCTCCTTCGCTTTAAATTTATTTTGGTTTGTGTGTCGCCCGAGCCGAAGACGAGATCGTTATGAAGCTGAGACTGCCCACGTGTGTACCTAAAGCACAGGCAAAGAAATGTCTATGTCCAGCATTTGGCGAAGTTAGGCTACTGCCGTTTTTCAACACACTTACTCAAACAATTAACCAAGATTTTATATATGCGACTACTACGATATATGTCGATAATACGAGCATATGTCAGATGGAAATGTCTCGATTTTGTTATCGTGCGCCGTGGACCAACAGACCGTACCAAAAAATAAATGAATATAAATCACCCAAGTCACCACAACCAAACCAAATGACAAAAAACTCACTCCCAAAACACAATATAAAAATGTAGGTACCAGGATCACAGCGGTCAATAGGAGCGAACATTTTCTATTCACCACCAGAAAGGTATATTTTAATTTTAGATGAGTAGCACAAACCAAAAGAAAAGGGCTAATTAAAATTAAGCATCTACCAAAATCCAGCAAGTGACAAAAACCACATTTAACAACATAGTTACAATAAAAATATTTGGGTACCAGGAGAGCAGCGGCCAATACGAGCGAGTTTCTATTATACACATCATATCGCTACGTTCAAATAGCACGAATAATAGAGAAGAAAGCTAATTAAAATTAACCATCCACCAAACCCCAAGCAAATGACAAAAACCGCGCTTAACAACACACAATAAAAACATTTGGGTACCAGGAGAGCAGCGGTCAATAGCAAGTCATTTCCGTAATCCTGTATCACGCAGGTCATAGGACGGTCACAACTGGGTCACGCGAACGGCTGACGGAATCGTATCCGTGTCACCGGGCTAATTGTAACACTGTTATGCTGCGATTAATTGATTAAAGGGCCTTTGTTTTTGTTGTTGTTCTGAAAATATAGGCTTTGGTTATGTTCACAATAAGTAGCGTTAAATAGTGGGTAAGTTGGAGCATGTTTTTATCAGATTTTGTTTGTAATCGGTGTAGTACGTCTTCTTCCATAGATCTCTTTGGCCGTCATCTGAGGCTTCACTTTCTTTCTAGCCATCAACCTTTCTTTTAATCTGCTTCTTTCAAGCGGTATCATCATCATCTTCTGTCTGCTGAAGCAAAACACAATATACCAGAATATGCGAAGACTTCAACTAGACTGGGATAGAGTATTTGGGGTCTTCGCAGCATAATATTGTCTTCTGATCTTCTTCTTCATACACCTCTCTTTGTCGTCATCTAAATATTCACAATCTCAATTTTATTCATATAATATTTCTGCCGAGAGATACCATCGTATATAAAGTGTCTCACATATTATATTTCTTAAATTAAATGATCTACATTACAATATGTTCTATCAATGTTAATTGATATTGGAAGCCATTCAAAGGGATGTTATCTTTAGATTCGCCTCTAAAACTTTATTATATGACCAACTTTACTAACAAATTGGAATAGCTGACGTAAAATACTGTTATCAAATGAAATATCAATAAAACTAAATGAAATCGTAACAGTGAACAAAGATAGTTTTTATCAAAGGTAGTCGGAACAAGAGCCCTTCAGAGATAGCTATGAAGAGCGGTTTACATTTCGCCATTGCCGAGTTCAGGGTTGTCTGATTTGTTAGAATATCTTTTAGGAAATTATTTAATCCTGTTACGGAATGAGTTTTGGTTTCAGTTTTAGGAATATTAATAACAAGGCGGCAAATCGCGAGATTTGAAAAAAAAATGCAAATTGTACAGTCAAGGGTCAAAAGTGCAGTCATACTCTCCCAAAACTCAAATGGCTAGTTTTTGTAGAAGAAGTTAAATTATCCACAACTGATTTAATATTTTGTATAGAAATTAAAGTATAGATTACTCCTAACTACTAACTGCGAAAATTTGAAATTCTGCTGCCTACAAAAAAATTGCCTTTTCTATTTTGGTAGATTGTGACTGCACTTTTGACCCTTATAGTACGTGGTAGATCACAATTCTGATCTAACGTTCGCATCTTGGTGCCCGAATGTAGTTATTGCGAAAAATTGTCGATGGTACAGGCGTTTCAAAATATGCAACTGATGAGCGGATCTCTCGTGCTAAGGAATGCAAAGTAAACCTCCGCCAACAGTCAATAAGAGGTAGGAAGAACCGTGTAAACGGGACTATGAAGTTGGAAATTAAAAAAAATACCGTACTTTTATGTGTTTTGATTCATTTATTTATATTTATTTAATACTTCATGCACTCAAACGTACAGAGGCGGACTTAATGCCTTAGGAATTTTCTACCAGTCGACCGATGCAGAGACAAAATTAGTGGTAGGTGCAATAATATAAAAAACTTTTTGCAAAAAAATACTACCGACTTCCAAATACAAAACTACAAAGTGAAAAATAACTTAATTTTTTGTAGTAGGTGTCTTTCGTAGGTACCATTTTTTTGCGTTATGGACACCGACTTCAAAAAATTAAGTTATTTTTCACTTTGTAGTTTTGTATTTGGAAGTCGGTAGTATTTGTTTTGCAAAAAGGTTTTTATTTTCACTTTTTAGTTGTACGTACCTAATAGGCAAGTTAGTAAGGGAACTATTTCGCCAGAATAGATTTAATGAAACTTGAACATAACCGGTGAAATGAGAGATCTGCTTACCCCTTAAGGGTGAACTGGCGTGATGTTATGTTATGAAATGTTATAAACAACAAACAGGCATGCGATTGCAGCAATCCCGAGAGATTTGCCGTTATTTATTGAAGTGTTCTGTTGTATATCTCCGAAGTTCTTTATCAGATCTTCACCAAATTAAAATGGGACCAATTTCGGAACATTTTTTTTCAAACAAAAAAAGAATTTTCAAAATCAGTCCACAATTGACGGAGATATCGGTGAACATACAAAAAAAAAAACCCTCCTCCTTTTTGGGAAGTCGGTTAAAAAGTAAATCACGATAAGGTAGGTTTATTCAAATACAAACCTATACATATATACTATAAATAAAAACAATATATACTGAAACAAATAAACTTAATACACGAATATACTTAAATAACTAGTAGTAACACAGATAATATAATACTAGGTTTTATTTTGACCAACAACAGACAGAAATAGGAAAATATACTGGCAAGTTGTGTGTGTTGATATAAAATGCCATCGTTTTCAACCCGCCACGCCTGCCATAAAGTAATTGTATCAATAAACCTCCTAATTTGTCAGTTTGTCACGGCAACCCTGGCCACACATTAATGTAGATGACCAGTAGTAATTATATTCACAGCGGCGCACTGTCTTGTTTCAATTGGGTGTAATTGTTCAGCGCGGGCTTCCCGATTGTTTTGACGGTCTGCATTTATTTTTAAAGCTGTTGGTACTTTTATATATGTTTCATAGGTGGCGGCAGATCCGAGACCATAGACAAAGTGACATTATATCAGCGATAACTTATTTCAAAATGTGAGGTTATTACATGTGGTGTACCACGCATGTCGATCCCATTTTATTTAACTTCACTTCACTTCTAGAGATCCCGGAGAGGAACCTATTTAGTTAGGACACTTCAAATTCTCTTGAATAGGTTTTAGTCTAATTTTGCCACTTATTTAGATTTGGTCTTACTCAGATTTGTATACCTACTCTGTTGATATTTGTAAGACTGAGCGAAAAATTGCCGTCACCTTTTGTAGATGACGGCAGAATACAAAAAAATACTACTTTTAAAAATACCTAGTATTTTTATTGTATTAACCCTTCGAATTCCTCCCTCGTGCCAGCCATCAGTTCGCCCATCCATCCATCGGCACTGCTGTTATATGCATAACTTGGCTCGTAAAATATGACGTTTATGAAGCATAGCTCAATGGACCCGTCGTATAAAGGGGAGTATAGACTATAGAGCTTTTACTTGTAACAGAACATCGAGCATTCACCGTTTTTAACCGCACATCGAATGTGATTTATGTCGATGTTTTATTACAACTTGATTTTTAATACCAACGAGATCGTGCCATTGCTCGAGGTTATGCTCTATATGAGTAAAACTATAAGCGAAAAATTGCCCCCACCTTTTGAAGATGCTAAAAATACAAAATAATAATTGTTTTTAAAAATAGTAATTTTGCCGCCTTAACCCTTCTAATTCCACCCTCGTGTTAGCCATCAGTCCTCCCATCCATCCATCGCCACTACTGTTATATGCATAACATGGCTCGTAAAATATGACGTTTATGAAGCATAGCCCAATGGACCCGTCTTATAAAGGGCAGTATAGACTATAGAGCATTTACTTGTAACATTACATCGAGCATTCGCCGTTTTTAACCGCACTTCGAATGTGATTTATGTCGATGTGTTGTGTCAACCTGATTTAAAAAAAACAACGAGCCTGTGACTTTGCTGAAGCGCGGTTGACATCCGACATTTCAACAATGAACGGCAGGTAGAAATAAATGTTAAAATTAATCCTGAGCAATATGTAGAACGCAGCGTCGATCATTCGTGGGAACGTTACATTACATTGTTATACTCTAGCTATATAGTCTATACTCACCTTAGTAGTTGTTATATTTGGAAAGACTTCTAAACGAGTGTTCCGACGCCATTAAAGATACCTTGGGGAATTGTAGTAGTGAATAGTGATGTTAGTTTTAGTATTGTGAAAACTAAACATGTTTTACATTTTGTTTGGTGTCAAAAAAGAAACGGTTTGGGAATAGAGATGTCTGTGGAAGACTAATTTAAAAGTCGTTATGGAGTTTTTGAAACATGCTGTTAACGGGGTATTGAGACGAGGGCGAGGTTTCCATTAAGTGTAACCATTTTTTTCTGGTAATCTACTGCAACAGCTGTGATAGATAACCACTTCTTCAATTGTTCTGTCTAGTGCTAGGCCAGTATTATTGGTTTTTGGCAATAGGAATTACTCGGTAGCCGGTTAGTGACAAATATATGGCCAAAGTCACGTCGTTTTTACTTTGGACTTAGACATAATTATACACTTCTGCCTAGATATTATATTTATTATATTCCAGATGATAGTACTTGTGTGTAATATTTTGATATAATTTCTTCGTTTGCCAGACCAAGAAATATCGTTGGTTTACTTGCAAAACAAAAGATACGAAAATTTTATAAAAATAATATGAATACCAAAAAGGTTCCAGAAATAAGTTTAGATACACAAACTCGACCAAATTGGGTACGTAAATATATTGGATCCGTCTCGTTGGACAGTATCCGAAATAGGAACGCGACGGATAAAAATATCCGACTTTTGTGACGTAATTTTTCTTTGTGCAAAGTTTCGGTATCATCGGCTACTCGTATTTGTCGTTACGTTCTGGTGAAAACAAGACAATTTCTGTCAAAATTTATATATTCAGAAAATAACATGACGCATTTTTCACCAAAGTTAGGAAATGGTGACTAGTACACTCACGTTGAATTACGAAGCCAATACACATTATTTAATTTAAAAAAACGAGCAAATTCAAGGTGAAATATTATATTAGTGACAATTAGATATTGACAAAGGTTTTTTTTTGACATATTGAAACTGATATCAGAATATTCCTTGTTTCAGTTCCATGTAAATTTTTGGGCGCGTATTGCCTTTAACCAGATAATATACAAAAAGAGAAAGCAAAATAAACAAAGCAGTTAAAATTAAATTAGTTCTACTTAATCTAGTTATCAAGGAGCCTGTTGACAAATCATTTTAACGGAACAAATTGCCATAAATCAGGTCTGTCATTTTAATTAAAACTATGAAGCTCTTGTTCCCATCATCAAAGTCTTGCATTTGACATCCCTATTACGCAATGAACCGAAACCATTCAAACTGAAAGCATACCTTAAAAACAAAGTAATAAGATACAATTTCGAATGAGAAAGCTTCATTTATTTCACGGACAAAGCGATTCGAATTTCGAACAACGCGTGACGTCACAGGATTGTCAGTTGACGTAGCAACACCGTATCGAATTATTTTAAGTACATTGCTGTATCACTTATAAAAAGTTAGGGGAGATCGTTAAATAATGATCAATGGATTACTAATAAGAATTTAGTGGTGGTATGGAGTTAGTAAGTTCATCTGCATTGATTTATGGTCGCTTGTAAGATTAAAGGAAAATTTATCTGTGTGTGTTTAGCGATGGTTTTAGAAACGAATGGGCATTGAACATCAATTAGTGAAGGAATTTCTTTTAATTCATATCTGGTTATGTATGGGTTGGTTTGACTTTTGATGTAATTTGGTAACGAGATAGTTTTTTGGATGATGGATGATGTGGTTTAATTATATTATTTAGTTGAGCTTTGTAGATTTTCTATATGTGTTGATCCAAATATATTTACAATATTCAAATTCGGGTGCTAGAGTCTGGCAAACGAAAGCAGAGACTGAAAAAGCGCGGCAAATTTAAAAAAAACATGAGCATTGCAACCGCAAAACTAGTATGAAATACCTGGCATAACCTAATTTGATACTTTAGAATTACTTCGTCTGAATAAAAATACTATAGGTAGAGGAACCTTGGTAGGTAATACTTTAGATATTATGTATCAATCTAAATAAAAAAAAAACAACAAATCACCAGCAAATCGCCATCTTTTTTTTGTAAATTCGGGTTGACATTAGTATAGCATTGCCATATAAAAAGTTTGCAAATAATTCGAGTGTTTACTTTCGTTTGCCAGTCTCTAACATATGTTTTTTAAAGTATTCCAGTATTTCCAACGCACTGCCTAATCAAATTATCTGTGCCTACAAAAACGGAACCACTTTTTCGTCAGATTTTCACTAAACTGTCGAAAAAACAGTCTTTCTAAATTGACCTATTATCCCTTCACTTCCCACGAAGCATTAAAAAAAAACAAAAAAAAAACTACGAATAAATAAAAATCGAGATCAAGAGAAATTGATACTTACTACTTAAAAATATCGATTACGCCGACTCGATCGTCACGACTTGGCATCCCGTTATGGGATCGACAGTAACTGTTTCGTAATTATCTAATCGGAAACAGAAATGGATAAATATAGATATTAGAAGTAGCTATGTGATTGGTTAGCAGGTTTGTAATTATATAAATAAGTATAAGTAAAAAACCTTTTTACAAAAAAGTACAACCGACTTCCAAATACCTAAAAACACTACAAAGTAAAAACTAACTATCTAACTTCGATATTTCGGAAGTCGGTGTTCCTGTTTTCGTTTCTTCGTTTTTTTGACACCGCCTTCCGAAATTGAAGTTATTTTTCACTTTGTGGTGTTTTTATTTGTAAGTCAGTAGTAGGTTATTGTAAAAAAATTATAGACAAGTTCTATAGTAAGGTACCTGTGGTGCCCAAAGTGATGCCAGAATAGATTACCCGAATAACATGTAACTTGAACATAACGAGGGGAATGAAAGTGTACCACGGCGAACTGTACACATCTGCGCACCTGTTTAGAGCAAACTGGCGTATGTTATGAAATGGTGTAAACTATAAACAGACATGCGATTGCAGCAATCCAGAGAGATTTGCCGTCATTTATTTTAGAGTTCTGTTGTATATCTCCGAAGTTCTTCATCATTGATAGCTACTACCTTGGCGTCTTTAAGTCAAGAGTGAATAGGTTGAGCGAGTAGGTTTCTTGTAGACAAGAGTGCTTCAACGTAGACCACATCATCGCTTAACATCAGACGAGATAGTGGTCAAACACAAGCCCATAGGTTTAAAAAAAACAGATCTTTTCCAAATTTAAATAGGACCAGTTCGCAATAAACTTCTTTCGAACAAAAAAAATAATTTTGCCAATCCGTTTATATATCACGGAGTTATATCCGAAAATACATTATATTTTTTATATTAAGCCGGTTAAAAAAATAAAAAGCTTTGGTGATGTTTTCCTACTGGTTGTAATATTACTTGTCAAAACATATCCAATGAGCCCAAACACGATGATGCGATCTTGTTTGTGGTTCCTATGGCCACCTTCCGGCTGCATCATCAAACCTGCTCCATAGTGTATAGCATTCTCATTTGTCTCGAAAGCTCGTATATAGGTCTCAAGTTCCCAAGTGCTTGAAAAATGGATTACTTTGGATCTTGTTTGTGGTTCCTATGACCACCTTCCGGCTGTATCATCAAACCTGCTCCATAGTATAACATTGTTGTTTGTCTCGAAAGTTCGTAGGTCCCAAGTTCCCAAGTGCTTGAAAAATGGATTACTTTGTTGCAATCTCAAACAATCTGCGAAACCTTTTCCCAACTAAGTTAGATTTAGCTGAGTACCAGTATTTTGAATGGATTGACTGCCTATCTCACCTCCACAACCCAGTAACTGGGTAACACGGTAGGTACCCCTTGGCAAGACTGGTGTCAGTTCTCAGGCTTCTGACTACCCGTAACGACTGTCAAAGATCTTCAAATGACAGCCGACACTAACGGCTTAACGTGTTTTCCGAAGCACGGAGGAATCTCGCTATGTAAAGATGGTTACCCATCCACGGACCGACCTCGGCAAGCGTTGCTTAACCTTGAAGATCGACTCGTGCCGCTGTTATTAAACGAGCTACTTTGTTACAATCTATGATAGAGTAGAAAATGCTTTAACGTTGTGGCTTCATATTTCTAAGTTATCAATCATTTTAGTTCCTGTGATTTTCCCACGATGGAAACCTTTGATGCAATTTGGTGAGAAGTACGAAACAAAAGTTAGCTTTCCTAGTCAAACGACATAGCTTGTGTGCAGAAGACATTAGATATTGGTTGAGTTTGACAAACATCACCTAGCTACATACCTACTACTATGTTCCCGTGGCTTCGTTCCCAGAGCTTACGCCATAGGGACCGGGTTAAAAAAATATTTCCCAAGATAAAAGTAGCCTATGGGACTCGGCAATAGAAATCTGGTAAGAATTTCCAGAGATTCACCTGAGCTGAACATCAGAGACCTTACATAAATAAGCAAACAATAGTAGAATATGCACAAAGGGGATAAAGCAGTGTCTGACGTCACGGGTAGCATATTGAATCCTGAGCGTAACGAGAGCCTCTAGAGTTAACTAACGAGCGAAGCAAGGGAGTTTTATAGAGTCCTGAGTGAAGCGAGGGGCAGGGCCAGTTCGATTTTCGAACAAACTTCTGTACAATGCCATATGGGCATTTAGAGATATTTACTTAGAGTTTGCCACGAGTTCCCACACGAATTTGACGTTCCAAATACAAATCAATTTACTCCCTTGGGAGTTACATACAACTTTACCTCCCTTGCGAGATAATGTTTAACTTTACGCAGAGACTGCATGATATGTATTTGGACATTGTCGAGCAGGTGATGTGGTAAAATATAATTATTTGCCACATCACCTGTCTTCCTATCCTATGAGTTTATATGAATCCAAAACATCTTTAGCGGGCTCACAATACCATGTCTAATATATATTTCATAACCAACAAGGCGGGTCTATAACTACACAATTTCCCATACCAATCATTGCATTCAGAAACATAGATACCGCTCCAAACATCTTATAAATCCACCAAATATAGGCACAATTAGTTCTATGGTCCCTTTAAATCACTCCCGTATAAGGCAGAGAATGTTTCTCTTAAATCAATCCGATATCTGTCATGGATTACAAAAATGTCACATGGGATCAGCCACAGAAAGAAAGAAAGAATGAAAAAGAATTTATTGTCACAGAGCACCGAATCGTCTCGGTGGACATTTAGAGACGGCAAAATTCTAAGTACAACACGGTCAAAATACCTGTGCACATCGACTGTCATCGAACCCACTCCCGCCAACCCGCGCGGCGCCTCCCGTTCGCCTCCTGAGGCCTTAGTGCGAGTTTTTATTCACGTTCAATCGCGTTAACGTAAACGATCTCTTATCTCTCTCTCTCCCCAGACGGCGCTTAACTAAACAAAACAAAACAAACAAACAAAAACAAAAATAAATTTATTGTACAAAACAGTAACACAAGGTTAATTATACACTAAACAATTGTACAAAAGGTGGTCAGAATCAGGTTGAACAGCTGGCTCCTGAACTAAGTAAAAAGATACTTGTATCTCAGGAGTCAAAGTTCCTTGTAACCATTGATTATTACAAATTAAATGTTAGTGACTCAGTAATTACACAATGATAATGTATTTATAAACATACAACTTATTGCTATATTAAACGAAACAAATTGATTAAAAAAAAATACAAATACAAATTGATTTACTTTAACGCGATTGAGCGTGAGTAAAAACTCGCACTTAGGCTTCTGTTCCACTAGTGAGAATCGAACGTGTAGTGACAGTGCCAAGTGATAAACTTTATTTTTCAAATAGATAAACCTAGCGTGTCAGTGAGTGGCACCATTTAAGCATAAGCATAGACTTATCAGCCTTTTAAGTTACCACTGTTGGGAAAGAGCACAGTTACGCTATATAAAATCTGGAACCGGGTCCGGTTCTGCATGCCCTACCTGTGTCCCGGCAGTGGGAACTGGGATGATAATGATTAAAAATAATAAAGAGGTTTTGAATTGAGAATTAAATTAAATTCTCTAATATAAAGAGGTGAATAAATCACTTGTTTATAAGTTTAAAAAGGGAAAATACTGAACCGATAACAATTAAATTCTCTAAAATTCTTTAAATGATAGACAGCTACACTGTTGTCTATCATTGAAAGAATTTCAGAGAATTTCATTTGTTTTTTCCTTGACAACTACATTTCACACACACTACTTTCGCTACCTTTTATTTTGACAACTACACAGTATTCATTGCTTGTTTTACGCTGACATGTAGATGGGTTTTTGAACATTTGAAGCAATGAATGCAAACAAAGTACGCGTATACCATTTTTTGAAGTGTAATTAGGGTTTGTAATCCACCACGCGGTCACAATGCGGATTGGTATATGTCACATGTTTGTATTTTTTTTGTTCTAGGACATACCGGTTTCCTTACGATGTTTTCCTTCACTGTTTTGAGCAGTGAGTGGTTATGACCTGTGTCACCGTTTACTCATAGAAATGGATATCTGAAAATTCTCACTATAGCGATGACAGCCGAAACGGTACTGTACTAATCGCTGCCTTGATTTGGCGTTCCGTGCTCTGTGTAATCAGCCGTTCTCGATAATTCGACACACAAACATACAGACAGTCCCGTTGGGTATCAGCAAGAGAAATAAGTAAACTACTACGTTTGAGAGATCGATTTAAAAGTGGCAACCGGTTTATATTAATTTGTTTTGATAGTAGCGTGTTAATCCGCTTAAAAGTTTTATATTGACATTTACTTGAGTGTGATTTGTGTCCTAACTTATCTCCAAATAAACTCTTTACTTTATTAAGTGATTAAGCGTGTAAGTTGACCAATAAAAAAAAACTTTTTACAAAAAAAATAACCGTCTTCCAAATTAAAACACTACAAAGTGAAAAATAACATTAATTTCGGCAGTCGGTGTTCTTGTTTTAGTTTCTTCGTTTTTTGACACCGAATTCCGAAATTGATGTTTTTTTTTTCACTTTGTAGTGTTTTTATTTAGTTGTGGTACATAGAGGACCAATTATATAGGCTAGGTACCAATAATGCCCAAAGTGAAGCCAGAATAGATTAACCCAACAACATGAAACTTAAACAAAACCGGTGGAATAATAGTATACCAAAGGTTAACTGTTTACACCTGCGTACCCCTTTAGAGCATACTAGTGTGATGTTATGTTTTGAAATGGTGTAAACAATAAACAGAAATGCGATTGCCGCTATCCCGATTGATTTGCCGTCATTTATTGAAGAGCTCTGATGTTTATCTCCAAAGTTCTTCGTCAGATCTTGATGAAAATTAAACGGGACCACATGACAAGCACCAGCTTTCAAATAAACAAAAATCATCAGAATCGGTTCATCCAGTAACAAGTTCTGAGGTAAAAAACATTAAAAAAAAATACAGTCGAATTGAAAACCTCCTCCTTTTTGGGAAGTCGGTTAAAAATAATGTGTGTAGTGACCGGTTCTAAGGGGCAATTCACAAGCTCGTTCACGCACTAACTGACCACACTTCAACACGTCTACTCTGGCCAGCGGCTCTCGTAATACTGACGCGGTGCGCACGAGATTGTGTATGTCTGTGTGGGGGAAAGTGGGGATGGCAAAGTGAATGTGCGAGTGAGATAGATACACTACATCCCTTCCTCATTAATGATTTTATTAAGGATATATTTAATATTAATTCATTTTGTGTAATGTATTTTTGGTATGCTTAATGTCATTATAATTATATTGTTTGTTCTTCACGTGACAGATTCTTGTCTTTTTTTCACGCTCTCAATATCCCTTACCCTCCTATTTTTCTTCAATTTAATGAGAGAAAATAAAGCTATCACCAAAATCTCTGAAAACTGTAATTTTCCAGTGTTTCACTTATATAATTATTTTGTTAGTACGTGGACATTAGTATGTGTGACATGAGTACTTCTTTGTGAGTTTAGTTGTATAAGTATTTTGTTACATTTTCTAGATTGTCACTGGGACTTAAAAAAAAAGTCTGTTTCTAATTTAATGGAAATCACAATTCCTCCAATTTAATGGCAGCAGCCACCCACCAATTTAATGACAGCAACCCACCAATTTAATGGCAGCAACCCACCAATTTAATGGCAGCAAAACCCACCAATTTAATGGTAGCAACCCACCAATTTAATGGCAGCAACCACCCACCAACTTAATGGCAGCAACCCACCAATTTAATGGCAGCAAAACCCACCAATTTAATGGTAGCAACCCACCAATTTAATGGCAGCAACCACCCACCAATTTAATGGCAGCAAAACCCACCAATTTAGTGGCAGCAGCCCACCAATTTAATGGCAGCAACCCACCAATTTAATGGCAGCAACCACCCACCAATTTAATGGTAGCAACCCACCAATTTAATGGCAGCAAAACCCGCCAATTTAATGGCAGAATAACCAACCAATTAAATGACAGCGTCTTTTTACTCCACCTATTCCTATAAGCATAATCAGCCTATAATGCTCCATTCACCGGAAAGCGAACCTCCCTCTGCGACAGGGACAAGGCCTCAATCCATCACATGAGCTAACGGCACACGTCACACGTCCCCGAATTACCAGCTCCAGGACATAAGGTTTCCTCACCATAAGTATGTTTATTTATAACTGAGTACTATTTCGTGACATTGGAAATCTGACAATCCTCCACACCAATCGAGTGTGGTCACCTACGAAACTGTTTATGTAGGTACCTTTATAGTTTTACAAAAACAGTTCAGTGTTAACGTTAACTTTGCATATCTTCACAGCTAAATAACTTAAAGGCTATCGATGTGGCACTTTGTTAAAACTGACATTTCGATAGTTGTCTAGTCCCCGAGGATCTTTTTATAACAGCAGTGCACTTGGTAGTTTTAATTGATTTGCGCCCATATGGCTATTCTGATCCAGCGCACTCTCCAAGCTGTACACCACTTTAAATCATATCGTTATCTACGTATATTGAGTTTGGCCTTCATAATACTCATTCCACATGAAATAGGCACCATTACACAACATGACCCGCCTTGAATCTAAAATAATTTGACATAACTCGGCTAGGATCCAGCCATACCTTATGGCATCAGCCACCTTGGATCCAGCATCCTAAACTGGCATCACCCGCCCATGATGTAGCCAACCATATGCCATACTTTCTTTTGTTTCGCTTGAAATACGCTTAGCCGTCAGGCAAACCTTAGTTTGACCATAAACTAACTTTTTTGTCCGTTTGACGTTAATGAAGAACTCATACTCAAACTATATATTTGTAACACATACATACATAGGTGTTAAGAAAAGTAAAGAGATCGCCATTGCTCATCGTATCTACTCTAATAGATTCAGGCGTCCCGCTTTAAATACCCAGAAAACTGTAAGTGTAAATTCTGTGTTGTATTATTGTATAGTGGCGCGAATCTCAGTTTCACGACACTTCTATTTAAATTTTCCGTTGAAAATTATTAATTTTGCAATGACACAATATAATTATGTGTATATTCAACAAGATTGAAACCTGACCCACCATAAACTAATTATTCTACGGGCATTCTAACCCAATTAGGTCTAATCTTGCTTTATATATATTTTCTCAGCAACAACTTGCTATCGATTTAATAAGACAGTCATGGACTAATATATTAAAGAGTGAAAGTCAGTGACAATTAGTTTACCAATCTCGCTGACATTTCAATGACATTAGCAGATTGAATATTTAGACATCTTTATAATTAGCATTTTTCTTTGAATTCAGAATAAAATCATAAATAGTAGTACTCTAAATAGTTCGTATTTTGTATTTATTTTATCAAATTTTCTTCTGCGCTTCTTTATATAAGTAAACAATGCGAGACGACAGTTAATTCCAATATCGGCTTTATCACAATTTTTATTTTTTTTCATTTAATAATCTACTTACTGCAATGAACAAAATGGTCATAGTAGTTGCGCGACCAGATGCCTGTAGTGACACAGTTTTTTTATATTTTTGAAAGGTCTTATATCCACCATGAGATGACTGGTATATAGTAAGTAAACTCTAATGTTTTGAAGTTTACAAACGGATGGGTCAAGAATCAAACAGCCTAACTGTATATATTGGGTATTGTTATGTACGTAGTATATTTTTGATTTATTTTATTCCTTCTGTGTTAGTTTAACTTTTTACACCTGACTACCTCTACCCTCTTTTACAAACTCTCTCCACCACACAAAAGTTTGATAGTAGAAAACCGAATCCAGAGCTAAACTCCCTTTTGTACAAATATTTATTTTATTTTTTATGTTCTGTGTACAAAAATAATTAAGGATGTTCCAAATGCAATGGTGTAAATCTGTTTTCACGACCACTACACTCTCAAAAATGTACATACCTGATAGGGTCAGCAGCTCAAACCTTTTTGAAGAAAGGTAGGCAACTGTCATTTCAGACAGATCGGAAACCTTACTAATATTATAAGTGCGAAAGTATGGACGGACGGATGCATGTCCGCCACCCAACCACGCCAGAACTGCCGAACGGATCCGGCTGAAACTCGGCACAAAGACAGATCACAGTCCGGAACAGCACATAGGCCAATTACCCTGGTGTAATGTCCACTAGGGATAAATTTCGACATGCGCGCGGGTGAAGCCTCTGGAAGAAGCTAGTTCATAAATATTTTTTCGTGCCCAGAATGTAATAAGTTTATTATATTGTTCCAAAACGTACTGTATATGCTACGTATGCAATGAATAAACAACGAGGTCTTGAAAAGATTATTTCAAAGTTAACACGAATTAGTTAACTAACTAATAGTGTAAGTTAACTAACTTTATCTATTTATAAATCAATCGTTCCTTTTCTTTTTACGTTTAATTAGCCCTAAAACTACGTAACTGAAACCCGTATTTT
Organism: Orthosia cruda; assembly: GCA_964057195.1. NCBI lineage: Eukaryota > Metazoa > Arthropoda > Insecta > Lepidoptera > Noctuidae > Orthosia > Orthosia cruda. The sequence continues at coordinate 10,415,558 of OZ059849.1, forward strand.
ATATAGCACTGTCTTTGAATGTGTCACCGCTGTGTACAGCAGGAATTTGGACTCATATGCATGGCTTATGTAACCAAAACATGACTGCTTGGCCTTAGGATGTATGCAAATATTACGTGCCCATTACGAGCTTTTTAGAATCTGCGTGGCTTGACGTGATTCAATTTGATCTTGAGACCTTCCTCTGAATAGTAACGGCTACAAATATGGATATTTAATTTTGTATTGTATTTGTCATTAAGATGTACACAAACTTTTTTTTTTTGCCCAAACCACCTTTGGTGATATTAAAGGTTACTGTTTATTATCATTAAAATTTTAATCGGTAGACGATTCAATTTTAACCTGTTAATTTTAAGGGTAAAGCTCGATAAACAATGAATAAATACGTAGGCATTAAGGTGTATATGTTCCTACAATGTACATATTCACATAAACAGTCAGTGCGTGTATACCTACTTTTTAAGTTCTTTCATTAGGATTTCTACATAGGCGTGGTTGTAACTGCAAACTTCACTAGAGCAACTATATAATCTTTGGGTTTACTGCTTGATTTCGAATGTCATATGCCCCATTACTAATTCCCCTAAGTCATCAAATCAAACTTCCGAATTACCGAAATTCCATAGCATCGATGTACCACAATTTCGAATAGTGTCCAAATGGAAACGAAATCACAATATGTCGTCATAAAACTTAAGTATTCAAACAAAACGTATTTCCCGATCAATGGAAACCCCTATTTGAATTATTAACGGTGACCAGAAAATTATTCCATTAAATAAGGTAGACTCTCGATTGTCAGTGAAAAGATTTCAAAGATATCCACATTGCAGTCGCAGTAGTTAGGTTCAAAATAACAATGCATCGATTTTATTATTTTGATCTGATATTATGATTTGAAATCGTAAAGTAAATTTTGTTATTTACCTACCCACCAATATAATTTACAATCGTTTTAGAATAGCTAGTTTGATGTTTCTTTAACGGCACAGTTTTTTGTTATTAGACACAACTAAGTCATGGCCCTTGGCTCTTTGATTAGAATTACACGAATTTCTTTACCTTCGTAATACTAAATGTCCTTTATTATTAAAATCTGATATGGTTATTTACTCAATACTTAGGCAGAATTTATTTTCCGCTACATAGTTATGTTTAAGCAGTCGTATGATGGTAACACAACAAATAGATAATTACTATGTAATTTTTATTTTTTTACTTAGGACCTGCTTAAATGTCTTGTTTTCATAACGGAATGTGGGCGCCTAACGATAAGAAATAACCGTGTGTCATGTCATGCATTATCTACTTACCCCAATCCTTCTTCTTTTTATTTACACCAATGTTTTTCTTACTTTATCCTCGTCGCCATTTGTAGTGACCGGTTCTAAGGGGCAATTCACAAGCTCGTTCACGCACTAACTGACCACACTTCAACACGTCTACTCTGGCCAGCGGCTCTCGTAATACTGACGGGGTGCGCACGAGATTATGTATGTCTGTGTGGGGGAAAGTGGGGATGGCAAAGTGAATGTGCGAGTGAGATAGATACACTACAATGTGGATATACAGGATTATTATCTGCCTAGCCTTTTTCCCAATTATATTAGTGTCGGCTTCCAGTCTTACCGGATTCAGCTGAGTAGCAGTGTTTTACATGGAGCGACTGCCTATCTGACCTCCACAACCCAGCAACTGGGTAACACGATACCCCTCGGTAAGACTGGTGTCAGATCTCAAGCTTCTGACTACCCTTAACGACTGTCAAAGATCTTCAAATGACAGCCGGGACCAACGGCTTAACGTGCTTTCCGAGGCACGGAGGAATCTCGGTATGTTGAAATGGTCACCCATCCACGGACCGACCTCGTCAAGCGTTGCTTAACCTTGAAGATCGACCCGTGCAGCTGTTATTATTTAACTACGAGCTCCTCAATGTGGATAAACAAGATACACTAGTTAGTTGAAAGACATGTTTGACAATTAACTTCTTACATACAACACTATTTAAGTGAACACTTAGATCTGTATTACAAGCCAAGTACCAACGAAGCTTTTTGTTCACAAAAAAAATAAACATTACCAACACATTCATAAATGTAAACAATTCAACCGTTTACCTATAAATATATATTCTCTACTCTACTCTCACATACAACTTACCCAAAAATATCGTTTGTCCTTGCAATAAACTCGGTACAAACTGCTCACTAGGGTACACCATTGAACGCTACGAAAATACTTGACACACTGTTAACCTGCTGATTTACTGAACTATTTTAGTCGAAAAACAAAACAATTTCAAATAGTGTTGATTCAGACACAAATAGCGCGGGGAAAAGGGGATTTATTTCGAGTTCACAAGCCGTGGCAGAAACGTGAATGGGTATAAAAGATTAGGTACGTAAATGATAAACTTATCGATATTAGTTTTTTATTTTGATTGGCTCGCTTACAAAACATTATGGACAGGTTCGCGTTTGACTATTATCTCATCTGATGGAAAACGATGATGTGTTTGACGATAGTGGACGCTGTTGACTTGAACACAACCAGGTTAAGGCGCTACCCCGAGCAAAACGCCGCGCTAGCCGTTTTTCGTGCAGTTTTTAGGAGCTATCTACTCGTTATTTAAAATGAAATATCAACTAATAAAAATACATTAAATTTCTAAATATTATTGATTCCAAAATTGTAGAATCCTTTTTTTTAATGTAGTATATGTTTCACTAATCTCCTTCCAACAAAAACATAAAAATGAGAAATAATGATTGATAGCATGCATCTCCTCGTAAAGTGTTCATTAATAATTTTTTGTACTTACACTAATAGATAGACAATTTAATAACGAACATTTTGGTAGATTTATGTTTTTCGAAAGACCAATATTCGATTTTATAAAGATTTTATTCTAAAATTTGGGCGTATACACTACTGTAAATCATGCGCCGACAGTGCCGCTAGGCCAATAGGAATGCTCATATCTCATGCTGATTTTTTGGTCAGGGTACGGCCTTAAAGCTATCAGCAAACCAAGACTCCAGCAGGGACTCGACTGTTTAGTTGTACGCACAATGAAAGTATTTCTATGCATTTTGTGTTTATGGTAGGGATATCCACTAAACGCATTAACACACCCAGACTCCGGCAGGGAATTCCCCTCCTTAGGTTTACCACAGATAATATATAACTAGCATAAAAAGAAACCGTGCCGACGTATAGTCATCGGCACGTAACTTGGCAAGAGTCGTTAGATGCGCAGAAGTCGTTTTTTAGGTCTCCTTGGTAGTGAAGCGGGACGCGGGGAACAAGTTCGCGCCGATCCGAGCGCGCGATTGGTGGCTCAGTCGACCCTTGCCTCCCGCACGGCCGCACCGCGTTCTCGCTCCCGATTACACTTGCGTGCACGAAACTTGTACACTTTGTTTTTGTTGAGTTTTTGTTAAGATTTTGTTAAGTTAGTTTTTGTTAGGAGTAGTTGTTATTGTTTTGAATTTAGTTTTTATTACGAGTGTTACTGTTTTAGTTTGATAACAATGCCATCTTCTTCAAATTATTTTTTTAACTTGTAACTGTATATATTTTATTTATAACACATAATAAACTTCACGAATTCCTCTCCATTATTTAACTTTCCTCTAAACATACATGTTTAAAAATAAATGATGGCCATAACCATTGAAAAATGACAAGAAATAAAAGTAACCACTTTTTTGTGGCAATAAGTGTACGATGCGCGAACTTACCCCCACTACGCCAAAACCTTGCCAAGTTACGTGCCGATGACTATAACTAGCTTTTTCTTTTGATTATTTGTCTGAGTACTTCGCTCGCGTTCGGCTATAGATGGTGCTGTGAGATGGTGTTAGAAGCGACTTGCAAGTTTACTCGGTTCTTAACTATTTTTTCTTTAAATATAGTGACGATTTGTTTTATAGTATATTTTTGCACGTTTTTACAGTTTCATTGGTGCCAATACAAATTGAAAAAATCGAGTGGCATGCCTCAGAAATTTAAAACCGCGCCATCTATTGGAATCAATTTCAAATGATCCGTTCAATTAATCTTTGAAATGTGAATTAAGAGCCCGATATTCCATAATTTTGTACTTAGGAGAGTTAATAAAACAAGTCAAAAAAAAAAACAATTCTAGAAAATGTAAATTTTACACACAAATTGATACATATCGCGCCATCTAGTGATATTCATTTGAAACAAACTTTCTTTCTTAGCGCTCTAACCCCGTGGCTTTACGCACAGTGGAAGTATTCCCAAAACGTTTTATGCGTATGGATAGAATTTCCACTATGATAGTAACGGTGGCGCTTCATTGTACATCTTTTAGTCTGATGATGGAAAAACTGGTCAAAAAGTATTACTTTCTTTCTTTTCGTGTGAGGTGTGGCCACCTCTGGTGTCAAAGTTAGTTAGCCGCCTCTGGGAAACCACACAGGCCTCTGACTTGGCTATTTCAGACTTACATTATAACTATATAAGTCCAGGTTACCTCACGATGTTTACCTTCACCGTTGCCTGTGATGTCCAAGATAAACTTAGACAGTACATATGAATTTGAAAAATTCACTTTGGTACTTGCCCGGATTCGAACCTACGACCTCAAGCACGACAGGCGAGGTCTTAGCCACTGGGCCACCACGACACTTTTTCAAAGTATCTATTACTATAAAATCGATACAAAATATAATAATAGTGACTTTAATATTACAAGTTTTTGTGCATTTAAACGGGTGCCCTCTTGTTCTACTTGGTCCGATCCATGGTATTCTCTGTGGGCTCGTCTGCTGATGTTGCCATCGATTGGTTCGTCAATAGATATTGTTAGGATACTGCAACATCAGCTTGCAAACAACGATGACTCCATTCGTTTTCTGGATAGTTCCTATTTTTATTTTATTTCTTCTTCATGGTTATACAGAAGGTGGACATAAAACCGTTTGAAGGACTGCATACAAAGAGACTCCGGACACAGATTAATTCATAGCCCGAGGAATGGCTTTTATATCTGCCACCGTGACATATTCAGTCTTTAAGGTAAGTACCCATTTCTAGGACACAAATCTCCTCTCTGTCCTAGGGGAGCCTAGCTACCAGCACTTAATTCCAATCTTCATTAGAAACAACTTCTTACTTTGACAGATACCGACGATTTAATGATGATATCTTTAGCAAGTGTATCACAAACCTCAATGGTAACATTGATATCAATAACGTGTCCTTTGAAGTATCAATCGACATTGACTGCCTGGAGCTCCTCAATACGTCCGTCCAATTGTGACTTCCATTCAATATCTTGCAACCGCAAGAACACTTCACAAACCAACCATATTCAAATAGTCATAAAGTTTGAATTCCTTCGCTGAAACTGTAAAAGCAATTTGGAGATACCATCGCGGCAACATTAATTTTGCTGTTTCAGAATACTATGTCGTCTCTTATTAAGAGGAGTTACAGTTGGAAATCGTTTGGCTTGAATGTATTTGAATGAATTCACGGTTTGTCGGTCTGAGCACCTTATTGTCAGAATTTCTAAAAGACCGTTCCAGCGAAAACTTGGTATTGAAAACGATATTTTTAATCTTTAATATTTCCTTCGGGGAGTTTATTCAAGTAACTTTGAAAAGGAAACGTTGGGCGATTAGGAATTCAGAAATGTGGAAGAACGGAAGGAAATTACAGAAATGCAGCATATTTTAAAATAAAATTGTAGATTTTAGCGCCTGCTTGGTTTAGCACTAAACTCTGAGTTGGTTGATTTGATTGGTTTTATATTAGAATGGTAATGGTTTGGTTATTGGTTTACGACCACTGGTTTAATGATACGCAATAATGGTTTTAAAAGTTATATTGAATACTAGTTAAAATAATGGTTAATCTAAGCTAAAGTAGCACTAAAATGGTTTGATTGGAGTTACGCGATTGGTATCCGAACACGCACTAACTGACGCTAGTTGTGATACATGCATTTATGGAACGCAGGCAATAGTGCTGAGCTGGTCGTTTGCAATTATTGCACCGTACAAAAATACTTGTAAATTTACGCATTTATTTGAAAATACATTGCAAGTACCTGGGTTGTGTGAATCCGCTGAATGCGAGACGCACGGGACCGGTAAATTTGGCGACAGGGGGAGGCCTATGTCCAGCAGTGGACGTCTTTCGGTTGAAATGATGACGATGATGACATTGCAAGTTGATTTTGAGCACGAACCTCTATAGTAAGGAACACGTTAGGTAATGCCAAGAATATGAAATTGTTGTCTGAACCATTGGAAACCCGGGTGACTACAAAAATGAAGGTATTGATCAATTGCAGGTTTTTACTGATCTAATGATTACTCAATCTGCCTAGCCTTTTCCCAACTATGTTGGGGTCGTCTTCCAGTCTAACCGGATTCAGCTGAGTACCAGTGTTTTACATGGAGCGACTGCCCATCTGACCTCCACAACCCAGTAACTGGCTAACACGATACCCCTTGGCTAGACTGGTGTTAGATCTCAAGTTTCTGACTACTCGTAACGACTGTTAAAGATCTTCAATATTTCTTTCTTATTAACTTTGAGGCATCAAACTTCTACATATTGTGTCGTTTATATTCAAAAGCGACTACAATTATCATCATCACTATTCAGCCTAAAGACGTCCACTGCAGGACATAGGACTAGGACCCAGTGTCGCCACATCAATCAGACCTGCGAGCTGAGCTTCCAGCGGGTTCCCCCAGCCTACGGGTCGTCGCTCCACCTAGAGGGAGGCCTTCTGACGCTGCATCTGCCGGAACGCGGTCGTCACTCCTGAACTTTTCATCCCTATCGACCATCCGTTCTGCGAGCAATGTGCCCTGCCCACTGCCACTTGAGTTTGACAATATTTCGGGCTATGCCGATAACCCTGGTCCTCCTGCGGCTATCTTCATTTCTGATTCGATCACGCAAGGCAACATAAAAATTCGACTACAAAGATAAATCAAAATCTACTACCTTCTTGATAGTAAAATCTGCAGGCTTATTACGTAAGAAACAGCAATCAGCAATCAGCAATCATCGCGCGATCAAATGCTTTATGTCGTAAAAGTCGGTATTACCTACAGTGTGCGTATGGTAGGTACTACACAATAGTTTGCTAATCGCTCGCTGTTTGACAAAAGCTCTTATTTCTAAGGAAACTGCAAAAAGCTCTAAAACTTCTTTGTTGAAGAGCAATTATTGCGTTAAATGGCTATCGTTTTGCTCTTGCAAGATGTATAATAAGCCTGCGGGATCTATTGGTAGTCAATAAATATGCATTCAACACCGAGCCTTTGAGCTGCCAATCGCTATGACAGTTATCCCGACCAGAAGCTCAAAATATTGACAAGCGTTTCGCGTTCTGTTTAGATCTCTTTTAAGTTTACAAGGCGATTATTTCTCTCTTTAATTTTAATTTTTAACTCCCGACAGAAAAAGAGGGGTCTTATAAGTTTGACCTGTGTACTTGTGTATTTGTGTAACACTCTGTGGCATCATAGCCCCGAAACGGATGAAGCGATTTTGATTTAGTTTTTTTCTTTGAAAGCGACTTTATTGAGAGTGTTCTTAGCTATGTTTGTTGAAATTCGGTCCAGCCGTTCAAAAGTTATGGGCTACTGTTTGCATATATATTCAAATTATAGTCTACTAGCGGATGCCTCGCGGTTTTACCCGCATAGCCCCCGTTCTCGTGGGAATACAGGGATAAAAAGTAGCCTATGTCACCCGGGGATAGTGTAGCTTCCCAACGGTGAAACAATTTTTGAAATCGGTCCAGTAGTTTTTAAGCTTATTCGTTACATACAAAAATACAAATCTTTCCTCTCTATAATAGATATAGAATATTACAGTATAGATATAGATTTCGCGAAATATCGTGTCATAATTATGTGTTCGATAGATTGTCGATCAAAGAGTGTCTACAACTAGATAAATTATGTAGTTTAAAAAGCATGACATAAAAATATGTCGGCTGTTTAAATTTTATTTTTTAGGGTTCCGTACCCAAAGGGTAAAAACGGGACCCTATTACTGAGACTCCGCGGTCCGTCTGTCTGTCTGTCTGTCACCAGGCTGTATCTCATGAACCATGATAGCTAGACGGTTGAAATTTTCACAGATGATGTATTTCTGTTGCCGCTATAACAAATACTAAAAACAGAATAAAATTAATATTTAAGTAGGGCTCCCATACAACAAACGTGATTTTTGTGCCGTTTTTTGCGATAATGGTAGGTACGGAACCCTACGTGCGCGAGTCCGACTCGCACTTGGCCGGTTTTTTCTTGTATTTACCGAAGTAAGTGTTAGTTGGCGGTAAATTATGCCCATTTATCCATTACGGGATGAGTAGGATTTGAAGTGGTGTAACCGTTAATCGAGTCGGCATAGAGCCAACATTATTTAGCCATGTGAAACTGTAGGTAATGAGATGGACTACTTCACAAATTTTGTTATGTATCGGTCTATTTAAGTTGGTTCATTGCTTTCCACAGGAAGTTGAAATGTGGCCAGCTGAAGAGTTCTTTTGTTTATAGTTACGTGTAGGTAGTGTATTAAAATAGCCTTCTACAACAAAAGTGATGTTTAATTTTCGTTCAGCCATAGATTTATTATTACTATGCGTTCAACAAGGGAAGCCCTGCTAACACCAAAACAAAGGCGATTAAGGCTATCATTTACGCGGGACCCATCGCCTTGTTAAATAAAATAAATAAATAATACAGGCAATGTTCATATAGAACGTGTAACAGAATAATCGCAAAACCTGAAACTCATAAAAGTTGAAGTCGCAGAAAAACCAGCCAAGTGCGAGTTGTACTTGCGCTTGAAGGGTTCCGTACCATTATCGCAAAAAACGGCAACAAAATCACGTTTGTTGTATGGGAGCCCCACTTAAATATTTATTTAATTCTGTTTTTAGTATTTGTTGTTATAGCGGCAACAGAAATACATCATCTGTGAAAATTTCAACTGTCTAGCTATCACGGTTCATGAGATACAGCCTGGTGACAGACAGACAGACATACAGACAGACAGACAGACAGACGGACCGCGAAGTCTTAGTAATAGGGTCCCGTTTTTACCCTTTGGGTACGGAACCCTAAAAAACAACTGTGCATCCTTTTTTCATAACTGAGCAAAATGTACTGAACAGCTGATTTTAAAGGGATTTATGGTTTGGTTGGTATAGTTATGCTAGTATTATTTATTTATTTAACCATTAATATACATACAAATAGTAAATAGACAAGATGAAGGAAAAGAAAATAGGTTCAAAAAATATTACATTATCTGTGGTATAGCAAAAAATAAAATAAAAAAAAAAACAAAAAGTCATAACACCCGACTGCTTAAAAAAGAACTAAAAAGAAATAAACAAGAAAAAAATCATGCTGTGCAGTCGGAGGATACATATTCGCGAGCTGGCTGACCAAAACCAGATGTATCATCCGACTGCACAGCATGATTTTCTTCTTGTCTACGTCTTTTTAGTTCGCTTTTTAATCAGTCGGGTGTTTTGATTTTTTGAATTAATTTTTTTATTTAACACTTTTTAGTTAACATTTTAGTCGAATAAGGTACACTTATATGTTTAAAACATATAAGTGTTATATATTTAAGAAATCGCCTCTTAAAACCCTTTAATTTGATACCCCACACGATGGGATTGGATGGAAAAAGAAATTGGGCCCCCACAATATGGCGCCCAAAAGCAGCCATTTTTATATTTTTCAATTTTAATGTAGCCAGTGACACTCGCAGAGTTAAGACACATCGATTGATGTACGAATCATCAAAATCGGCCAACGCGTTTGTTCTCTGGAACGCCACATAGTAACAAACATACATACATACTTACATACATAGACTGATAAACACATTACCCTCCTTCGGCAGTCGGGTAAAAAGACCTCTTTTCATTATTTTTCGTTTAGTACGTTAGCTCCAATTATAAGTACCTACGAGTATGTTAGATTTTATTGATTGAAAAATTATAATTACTATTACTTACTTGTAATTATTATTTGCCCCGGCTAAGCCCGTGACAGATTTTACACAAATACCTTCCTCGTTTCTCAGTCCTTCTATTGGTCAAAACCGCATACAAATCCGTTCAGTAGTTTTTGAGTTTATCGCGTACAAACGCGGCGGGGGATTTTATTTTATATATGTAATGATAGTGATTTATCATCTGTGCCTTTATGATACCTAAGCCACTATTTCCCAGATAATATGGCAAAGCCTTTGTTACGCAATCATGAAGTGAGGTGTGCGACGTGTTAGGTAGTCAGGTCGACTCACCGCAACTTTGCGGTTTAGGGTTCGATGCCTGCTTGACACTAGGATTGCGTGTACAGACAGGTTCATATTTTGATTTTTTTGAATTATTTTTACTATTTATTTTTGTGTTGGTAGTCAACAGCAATATGCTTTAACACACCAGGAACTAGCTCAAAATTCAGCTGGCATCTCACCTCCCCAAATTGTTGAATTTAACCTTATTTTACACGCCTGTGCAAAAAAGGAGTGTTATGTTTTACCTCTTTATAAGTCCAGACCATACCAAAGCAGCAACAGTGGAATTCCCTACCGAAGCCTGTGTATCCCGATAGCTACAACTTCACTTCCAGGCAAGAGTGCTTCATCGTCGACCACATCATCGCTTACCATCAGGTGAGATAGTGGTCAAGCGCGAGCCTATCATAAGCGTAAAAAAAAAAAACAGTACACAAAACATGCCTTCAGTAGATTTACGCTCATCTATCTTTGGTCTTATTCTCATTAATATTATAAAAGTGAAAGTTTGGATGGATGTTTGTTTGTTTGTTACTCAATCACGCCAGAACGGGGGTACGGGTTTGGATAAAATTTAGCACAAAGATAGATTATAGTCTAATCATCCCAGTATAATGTTCCCTTGGGATAAGAAAACACTTTTCACGCGGGCGAAGCCGCTAGCAGAAGCTAAAAAGTTCTAAATTATCCATCCGTTAGAGTTGCTTTAAACACAAACTAGACAACGTAAGTAGAATTTAATCTAGTTTCAAATAACTTGAAAACAACCTTTGAATCCTTACTAAGCTTGAAAGTGGTAGATGAAAGAACAAGGTATGTCAATTTCTTTCCAAACTGAAATTACAAACGACGTTGAAGTCTTTTGTGGGTAATGCAATTTTAGTGATTGCTGTGCTTAAAAAGTGGGAGAGAGGAACGGTTCTCTTTGGAAAAGGTCTTTTGCTCCTCTGTGACCGTTCATTATTTGTCTTTGAGGGTTTTCTTGATTGTAGTCAGGAACTAGGAACGTGGGTTGATAGCTAACTAGTTTTTAGACCGCGGATTCGTTCCTTTTTTTGAAGTGGGAAAAACGTTCTGACAGTGTCGTGTCTCGCACTGGCCGTCGAGGGTCTTGGCATAATACCATAATAGCCTATGATTTGCCCACTGCTGGGATACAGACCGTATCAATGGGCCATAATTAACGCGGGCCCAGTGCCAATTGGTAGATGCCATATATAGTTCTCGCCAAACTTATCGGCCGCCCTAAAGTTGGCTACTATGGCTGCGCAGTAGTATAATATCTTATACGAAAACAGCACCGTTTCTTGCAGAATTTAGGCGAGCACTGTAGCTATCTTTAAAGATTTTTTTCTTTACCGCTTTGAGTCCCGGTGCTCTCTGCCAATAACATCATGATTACCAGCAGCACCACCTTTTTGCTGAAAAAAAAGCTATAAAAGTAAAAACAAACCAGAACTAATCTTATATTACTAAGGTTTCCGTAGTCGTAACTGGGTCTCTAGTAATTGAATTTGTAATATCGGTGCGTTGACGCGCCGAGTCGGGCAATGGAGCTTTGCTTCGTATAGGGTTATATAATGATCCCTTACAGGTTACAAGTTTATTTGAAAGTCCATACAATAATGTCATCAGATACGAAATCATAACAGCTAAGTATCAAATCAAATCAAAACTTCTTTATTTCAAGTAGGCCATGCGGCACTTTTGAACGACAACAATTTAAAAGTAATAATAATTGATTCTACCGTCCATGCGGACAAGTAGCTTTTTATGGAGGATAACCGACAAGAAATTCCACACTTACTCTTTTATAAAATAGTATTTTACAACATTTATATACTTGCATTAATTCATATACGTGAGCACGATGCATCCAAGTATACGATACATCCAATATAAGATATTACAAGTACTAACCGATAAATTCATTCATTTGATAAATAGGAACATGGTTCTCACATAGTTACAAATATTGCAAACATAGGTAAATTACCTAATTAAACAACAACGTATAGCCAGTTTGATTTTGTCTACACTTAAGATTGTCCTATGGTAGTAGAAGTAAAAATTCTGTCTCTAGACAAAGTTAACTTCTGTCAAGGATAGCGATTGCCACAAGTCAAAATTGGTTAAAAGAGATTGTCTACGTGACATTACGGTCACGCATGTCATTGTCCTTACATTTTAAGCTTAATGCCATCTTAGGCTCTAGTCTAGACATAGTCATATCCTAAAATATTTTCAATATTGATCTCTTGAAGTTTTTAAGTATATTTTGGGAGGTTGACGTGACAGTCTGGTATTCGCAATATGGGGTTATGTGCTAGTACTACAGGCCATAGTTGTGGATATATAAATGGCTCAGTATTACCTTCTTACTGTTCAGTTTCCAAAGTTTTGCCGCTCTTTGCGTATTTGGGTACTTAACAAAACAATCAGCCTGCCTGGTTTTTCCCGACAATGTTGTGGTTGACTGCCTCTGTTTTTAACCCCGACGGAAAAAGCGTGGCTACGGGTATTATAAGTTTGATGTGTGTAACTGTGTGTTTAAGTCTGTGGCATCATAGCTCCTAAACCGATGAACCGATTTTGTTTTTTTTTGTTTGAAAGGTGACTATCGAGAGAGATCTTAGCTATATTTGATAAAAATCGGTTCAGCCATTCAAAAGTTGTAGGTGTTTTACTTTTTGAACCGGCATATTTTTCAAGATATCGTGTCATAATTACTTATTTAATAGATTGTTGATCAAAGCGTGTCTATTACTACGTAGATATATTCTTCTTCTTAATCGTTGTCTTCATTTCTGAAGGTCGTGCCGTCTTGAAAAGCTTTGACGGAGTCAACGACGAGCTGTTTCCAAGCCACCCTGTCTTCGGCTCTTCTCATATCAGTGGTCACTGTGAGTCCCGTAATGGCCCTGATCTGGTCAGACCAGCGAGTAAGTGAACGTCCGCGTGGTCTTTTTCCATCCACCTTTCCCACTACAACCTGTTTTTTCCAGATTGTCTGGCTGTCTCCGTGCGATGTGACCAAAGTAACTTAGGATCGTGGAGAGTCTGGTTTTGATGTTCAACTGGTCAAGAATGGACTTATTCATGCGCTTGGCTGTCCATGCTATGCGCAACATTCTTCTCAAGCAGCACATTTCAAAATCCTCTATCTTTTTCCGAACCACCGTGCGAATTGCCCAAGATTCGGAGCCGTAAAGAAATATCGAGATAAGTCATAAGTCATTTATTTCTTAACAAAATACATTGTGTCGAAATTTTTGGTAAGTTAAAACACCAATAAAACATTACAATAGATTACAATAAATTTAAAAAAAAATACCTTTAAATAACAATAACTTTCAATAACAATAATAATTTATGAATAATTTAATAGAATGTCAAAGATAGAAATTCAATAATGATTATAAATAGACCACTAATATGTCAAACATACAAAAACAAATTCGAAAATAATGATAATCCACATTTCATATTAAATTAAATACAGTCAACTAAAAATAAAATAAAATGTCAGAGTTAAGGAAAAAAATACAATGATTATTATAAAAGATCCATCAATATGTCACATACAAAAAACAATTTAAAAATCAATAATACTCCAAATTACGTTTGCAATTCAGTCAACGACAAAAAAGAAACTATGTCAGTGATAAAAAAAAAAAAAAACTGTAAAAATAATAAAATAAATTAAATATTTGTGTAGCAAATACCTTCACAAATCCAAATTAATAATCCATGTTAAATCAGTTCTCGTCAATTAAAGATAAAAAAAAAAATACAATGCCAAAGGTAAAATTATAAAAGTATATTAATGTCACAGAATTGCAAAATTTAAATTCAATTAAGACAATATTAATAATCCATATTCAATTTCAATTCATTTTGATTGTCACTATAGTTGTCATTTGTCATCCAGGAACTCATCGACACTGTAATAGCCCTTTCTCAATAGATATGTTTTGAGCTTGTTTTTAAACAAGTTAGCGCTATTTATACTTTTAAATTCTAAGGGTAACTTATTATATAGGAAAACTGATTGGTATCTGGGACTGTGTTGAACCACGTTTAATTTCGGTTGGATCATGTTAGGTAACTCCTTCCGTCGGGTGTTGTCTCTAGCTAATCTTTGCTCATTGGTTTCAAATTTGTGCAGATTTTTGACAAAATTGGATAGCAACACCAGAATATAGAGGCATATGGCAGAGAGTACCAGAGTTGTCACGAGTCTCTTCTTAGTGATATTGGAGACAGTTCTGTTCTGCCATATCCTCGACATCTTGCTCATAGCAGCCTTGGCCATCTGCGTACGCCTCCGGATCTCCCCGTCGCTGCCTCTCTGATCACTGATATGGAGAGTAGATAAATTATGTAGCATGAAAGAAAAATATGTCGGGGGTTTTTTAATTTTATTTGTTCATGGAGCACCTATCTGATCCCCAAATCCAGAAGTTGGTTAACACTATACCCGTCGGTAAGAATGATAACCGATTTATAAGCTGATACTATCCATAATGATCGTCACGGATCTCATCGTTGTCATCAGATAAATGACTGCCGGGACCTGTAGCTTAACGTACTTAACGAAGCACGGATGTGTCTGGTCTGGTATGTGAAGGAAGGAAGGCAACTATAATTCCTCTTGCTAGTTATACCACCCTGTTGCCTTCAGTAATTAGTCCACTGTCATCATTGCAATACGTTGTTGTAAGCTCTAATAGTGAGTAATTGTGGTGAATGTTTGGCACCCAGTCAGCGCCCGAAGCGTCCAGATTGCGCCAGTTAACTAACGGCGCCAAAATATCACGCGTTGGCACCGGCTGATTGGTGTTGTAAGTGGACACAATTATTGCTATGGTTGAATCATTTTAGCTTGGCTATAGCGGTCAATGCACTTATCTTAATATTTTTCATAGAATCCTTTAACATTTTTAATAGGTAAAACGTTTTGCCGTCTTTATCTACAACTAGCTTCTGCCCGCCGTTTCGCCTGCGTGAGAAGTTTTATTATCCCAAGGGACCATTCTACCGCGTTTATCGGGAAAAAAGGACCGATGTGCTATTCCAGGCTATAATCTATCTTTGTGCCAAATTGCACCTAGGTCCGTCCAGTCGTTTTGGCGTGATTGAGTCACAAACATTCTTCCATCCATTCATCCAAACTTTAGCATTATTAGTTGGATTTACAACCTGTTCCCCACGGATTCACTCCCTTGGCATATTCCATGCATTGCCCCAATCCACACATTTATTTTGGAAAAGTCTATGACATTCAGCAACAGTGTAGCTTCTACCAACAAAAGATTTTTTGAAATCGGTTCAGTTGTTCCAGAGATAACCTTTTACAAATCGATTCCGTTTTTTAAATCAAGAATGTCAATTGTACTTGGCGGGTCAATGATCGCTAGTACCATGATAAAACGTACCAACTATAGTGCAGAGATTAGCCGGGCAAGCGTGCACGGAATGGTTAACAATATTACCAAGTTGTCAGATACTGGCTTTAATCTAGTTGAGCGTCATCTCGTCGTATTAGAACTATATAAAGAAATAACATTAAGTAAGCAAAAGTTGAAACAAAATTAGATCTGGCAAATTAGCTTTCGATAAACTTTATTATAGAAAGTAGAGAAACAAAAAAATATAACAACTGAACACCATTTTTTTTTTTTTTTTGCGTTTGGGAAATCATCTAATGACTTCTCCCGCTCTGAGTGTAGCGGGAGGGCGTGTCAGACTTTTACTGACTAAAACCTTCCCGTGTTCCTTTAGTTGCTCGTGCCAGGGTCGCGGTAACTCTCTTTAAAATTTATCCGCGACACACACAGAACACCAACAATCACAAAGTAAGAAAGAGGAATATTAAAGAACATGAAAAAAATAGGGTGCTGAATGTGCCCATACCAAAAGGTTACTATACTAATTCAGCATTTGGCAACCAGAGCTGGTTTTCAATTGGACCCTGAACTGCAATCAGACTTTATTATTACGCTTCAAAATTTTTGGACCTTAATATTACAACTTGTATTGTAGCTTTATCATGTTTAATTATAACTATTGAATAAATCCTAATAGATATTTCAACAGCACTATTCAAACTTTTTGATGCAACATTTGCCTTCTAAACATAGAACAAAGTCAGAACATTGAAATCTTCATTGAAGGTCAAACTAAAAAACGCAATGTCGAAAGATCCACAAATTCAATTTTCTAAGAAGCATCTATTCCGATCTCCCATTAAATAACGAATCGATTCCAGAACGATGTTTCATCCAATATAATTTGCAGAAACCAATCAGAGAGAATTCTCAAGACGCACAGAACCGGACGATGTGTTGGGAAAAAAGGTATAAGTCCAGCAGTGGACATCTTTCGGTTGAAATGAGGATAATGATAAAATAGGAATAGAAATACATAACATTACCCAGGATGGAGATGAGATCCTGCTTAAATGATAACAGCCGCACGCACGGTCGATCTTCAAGGAAATCAAGCATCTCTTGTTGAAATAGGCCCGTAGACAGGTGACGATTCATTGCATATCGAGACACCTTTGTGACATTGTTTATATGTTGGTCCCAAATGTATGCATAATGATGCATTTGTAAGTCTTTGACATATATTACGGGAGGTCAGAATCCAGAAGTCCAATAATCAGACTGTTAGTTTGTTAGGTAGTTTTTTCTACTTTCAAATAAGAAAATTTTCTTTAGAATACAGGTCCCTTGTGGAACTATTATATTGCCACTTCTGTCTAACCTTGTAGATCTTGTATAATTGCAGTGTGTGTGTGCTCTAGTTGAACTACAGGACTACTAGTTAAGCTCTCAATGGGATCCGTACCCATTACAAAGGGGTATCTTTCTTTTTACCCAGTACCTGGATCATGGAAGTCAGATAGACAACCACTCCATGTTAAGTACTCATGGTATTCAGTAGATATACTGGGCAAAAATACCTGCAGAGTAGCGGTGAGATCTCGTACTAATGGTATCTTCATTTCGTGAACTAAGTAATGAGTTTCAACTTAATTTTAAGATCCAAAGCCGACCTCAATATACGCGTACATAGTTGAGAAAAGGCTAGACACCGATTAACCGATTCATCCTTTGTTTAATCCTCCTTGCTATTTATCTTTAGTTTACCGATTACAGATTTCTATTTCGATTGATTTAGCTTGTATATAAATCTCTCTAGTTTCCGAAAGATATTTTATGATGATTCTTATTGGTAAATAAGTTAATAAATCTTTATATGTCTGTTTTCTCTGCCTTGCATTATAAGAGTTGGATGGCAGCCAATTCACTAAATAAATTTTATATGTTGACATTGTATGTTTGTTTACCAATAATGGTTTTGGAAATATATGGCTTTTTTATGCCCGTGTTTTCGTGGTTTCAATAATGTTTCGTGATTCAACACACAAATTGTGTTCATTCATTTCGTAATTTCCTTCTTCAATTGTTTTAGTTTGTTTGCTGTAAAGCCTTGTAATTAGATATTCTTTGTTCCTTACAATTTGTGGTAATAACAACATTTTCTTTAGAATACAGGTCCCTTGTGGAATTAACAAAAAGATCTCATCGTTAATATTCGTTACATTTTCGTGCTGGTTCCAATTTAGTTTAGCGTCTTCATATGTTTACTTTCTGCAGATAACCATTATTGGGTCTACCATTACCATCTTGGATTAGATTCTTGGTTCTTTGTTCACTGCAGTTTCGTTCATTTATTTCGTCTTTTTCTGACCTCGAGAACGTTCTTATAATAGGTTTGTTCAACTCGATACTGATGCCTTAGAAAAAGTTTTATTGGCACTTTTAGTTCAGCTTTTTAGATAACGTGGATCATAGTTGAAGTTTATTTAGTTTTGAACACTAACTTAGACAACAGTAATGTTAAAATCAATAAACTCTATCTTAGCATCGTCTATGACCTTACCTCCTTAGGTCATGTCTTTTATATTGACCTGGAAGATATACTCTGAAAGTTGATACATTGGAAGTCTTTCGATTGTTATATTTATTTAATATATTGGGTTTCAACAGAAGACAGAGAGCCGAGTAGAAGTGACTTGTACGAAAGGACTTTTTGTTTACTTTTGCCAATTATTCGCTATATACCTGTATTTCTTATTTAAATTTTATTTTTTACCTATTGTAGTAATACATAGGCAGATTTATAGCCACAAGGTAAGTTAATGTAGTCCATTTTAACCCAAAGTTTGCCATGTAGAGTTTTCTACCAGTGGTAGGTGTACAAGAATTGGTTGAAAGTATTGTTAGAATCCAATTTTTCTTCAAAATAATTTTAGTGCAATATTCAGATTGTCTGTTTTTTTTGTTAGAATCTAGATCATTCTTTGCCATTATCTAGAAATCTCGATACTAGAACGATAATTTACAGCATAATCCCGGATTTAAACCAACATTGTTTTCTTTTCATTAATATTTTTAAGAAATCTCAAACACAATGAAACAATTCATGGATTGCATTTAGTTTGAAGCTACATTTTTGCGGGCACTTTGCCAACACGTGGTTTATTTTAACACTCATACACTTGCCGTAACAACTTTGGTGATATGCGCTTTTTATTTCAAGGTCTTCTTCAGAGTAGTCTTTTTTTATTTTCAGTACATTTATTTATTTTTGTCACTTTCCTTCTTAAATAATTCCTCGTTGGTCCGCTGCAGCTGAGCGTGACGTCCCGGGTTCGATTCCCAGTTCGGGCAAAACGTGATATTGGATTTATTCATTAGGAATTTCTTAGTAACAACTCGGAGATTGGTAGTTGGCGGTTTAAACCCCCGTGCCTCCGCAAGGATCCTACTTTTGATCTCAGACGGTCTCGAGTACGCGTGATATCCAAATAATAACAAATACAATACGAATATAATTTTAATGGGCTTATCTGTTTAGTGACTGCATGATTATGATCAATAACAATTTCAATAAAATGTGTCACTCTATTTTATATTGGCACGCCGAAATTAAAGGCAGAATAAGAGAACAATTTTGTAAATTTTACCAACATTCTGTAACTTTTTTATGTAAATAAATGAATTTTGATGGTTTTTGGTTGTATTAGGACAGCGCGTAGTGAGGGAATAGAGAGTGCACCTGCGTTTACGCAAATACTTGTGCAATATAATAATTTCCACGCCGATGGCTAGTCTCCACTAAGATTAGTCGCCGTGGCCAAAATTTAGCCTGAATGACTATTATTACACGATAAGGTGAATTGCTAGGTTTTGACTTACCTATGAGACGTTACCCATCTTTCGATGATCTTGGTTACTGAAAGGGATTTGCTTAGTATTTGGATTTCAATTTATAGCGAAATGTAATCGCGCTTGCGATTCATGAACCTAAAATCTTTTATACCGAGTTTAATGCAAAACAACTAAGTAACCCTATAAGGGTTCCTTTTTATTCGACTGCCGAGAAGGGTAATGTGTTTATCAGTCTATGTATGTATGTAAGTATCATGCATGTATGTATGTTCCTATGTGGCATTCCAGAGACCAAACGCGTTGACCAATTTTGATGATTCTTACGCAAATCGATTCGTATTAATCTTGCGAGTGTCACTGGCTGCATTAAAATTAGATAATAGAACAATGCTGGATTTCGGACGCCATATTGTGGAGGCCCAATTTTTTTTTTCACCCAACCCCATCGTGTGGGGTATTAAAATAAAGGGGTTTAAGAGGTGATTTCAAAAATATATAACACTTATTTGTTTAAATGTAACAAATTCGAAAAGAAGTGATAACTGATAAGCTATACTTGAATAAAAAAAGTAGTTAACTTTTTTATTTCTTTTGAGGTACAGACCCTAAAATGACTTTGATGTTTACCGTAATGCAAGAACAAGTACCTTTAATTGTTTTATGTTATTTAGTTCCAAATTAATTTATTTGTTGTGGAAACCTGTCAGTAAAAGCTTTCCACTTTCCAAAATACATAAAACCTTGATAAAACTCCACCTGTACGAAAACAAAATAATTGAACAAAACTTGTCCTGTGTTTCGAGAACTTTTTAAATTCAATAATGATATTACGAAGGCGTGTCATGCTAAGAATTCCGCTAGAGTTAGGTACTGTGTTACCGAAGTCCCGTTTTACTTGGATTAACTTTTTTGAACACTGTTATTTGATTTACGTCACCGTTATTTTTTAAGGCGCGATAGTTTCGAAAACAACTGTGTTCTTTAATTTTCAATACTATCCTACTTATTTGCTTATACTTGTCTTCTTACTAATATTATAAATGAGAATGTTTGGCTTTGGATGGATGGATGTATGTTTGTTACTCAATCACGCCAGAACGGACGAACGTGTCTGGTTGAAATTATGCACAGAGATAGATTACAGTCTGGAATAGCATATAGGCTACTTTTTTAATTTCCACGAGAACGAAGTCGCGGGGAACAGCTAGTTATAAATAAATTGTAATAAAGCTTTATTATCCTGTGAAGAAATTCTATTAAATGGAAATGATGCTTTTAGATTTATCTCCATTTTCAAGAGAAGTTTATATTTTATTTATCCATCTGTTTCTTTATTTTAATATTCATTTAAGTGTAAGCTACTTACCTAAACAAAATTACTTTCAAGACGTTTCTCTAAGAATTCATTATCATTATTTATAAAAATTCTCCTCCTTGGAATTTGCACACAGTTTTTTGTTGCTTCGTGTTCAGCCTGCATATCTCGGTACTGTCCTACTGTACTGTATCCCGGTATATTTATATTGAGGCTGGCAAAACCATTCTCGTCTAGGTCCAAGTTTCGAACTTGTGTCATCTGCGAACTTGCTAAGTATAAGACAATGTGTTTTCCTCGGAAAACGTAGAACGACGTGACGAGCGATATAATCATGATTTTATACTTAAAGGTATAAATAATGTTAGTTTAGAACGTCATTCAAAGTGGGATCTACAAACGCTTTGTTTTAAGATCTTTCCAAACGACCAGTTGACACTTCGCGTCACCCAAGGGCTGGCTTTTACCTTGGTCAGAGAATAAGCATTGCCATACAACGTGGCAATGTTGCCAGTCTTTTGGGCACATTACCAGTGAACAACTATGTGGAGGAGTTTTTCGACGCCATATTTCAGTTTGGTATATTTTTAGGTTTAGTTAGTGAGTAGTTTTTGGTTTAAGTGTATATGTTTGTAGTCTTCGTTAATTAAGTGTTTTATACAGTGTATTATTTTTATTAGGATCAAGATGAAAATGGGTTTCAAACTAATATGGAAATAAAATTGAATTTATGCATTCTCTGTTGGTTTTTCAATTGACTTACGTGAATAAACTAAGTCAAATTAAATTCAAAGCTGTTTATTTGCATACATGATAATTTTTTTTATCGTCATTAACTATCCATTATTTCCCATAACATAAACGGTGTTTCGCCAACTAGTTTAATTATCTTGTAGATATTTTTTTCCAATTTTCTATATGTACATTTTTCTTTTGTTTCCTTTCATGTAAGTAAATACAAGTGTTTGTTGAAAGCATAGTAAATAAGTTGTACCCCACTCAGAAAGGAGGCTTTATCTAAAATATTTATAAAAGGACTAATCTATCTAAGCTTGCCAGTATTGGGGACCTGTTCGAATGAACTTGACGATATTGGACGACCGATATTATATTAGGGTACGTTCTCGTATGAATATCAAAATATTTGTTCCCTTTTGGTATTTGGAACGAAATGTTCCTAATTAGAAGATGTTTTATGATTGGTCATGGAATTTGAATCTAATTAGCAGTTTTGTTATTAATTTAAATACCTAATTCGAATGAGTAGTAAAAGTATCCATAGCATAGCTTTCATTCCTGATACAGAGATGTTTAATTTTGTTATTTCGGATAGGCCTTATTCGAGAAACCCTATCCGAATCGGTAACCAATTAAAATTGATTCTTATGATACAGAATATTTTAATTAATATCTCAATGGATATATATCCACCATTACACCATTTGTGTAGGTGCCTGTTTCTATATATCAGTTTAAGTATTTGACTTTTCTTTTCTTCCTATTGTCTCAAACTATTGTCACATTTCTCCTTTTCGCGGGTCTGCTGGTAGAAATTTAAGTTTATGTCGTTCACCTTTCTTCTCTTCCTATTGTCTCACACTATTGTCACATTTCTTTTTCATTTCTCCTTTTCGCGGGTCTGCTGGTAGAAATTTAAGTTTATGTCGTTCACTTTTCTTCTCTTCCTATTGTCTCACACTATTGTCACATTTCTTTTTCATTTCTCCTTTTCGCGGGTCTGCTGGTAGAAATTTCGCTGTGCCTTTGTACTCTATTGTCTTTATGTGTTGTCTTTATATATGACTAACTATTCCCCGTGGTTTCGCACGCGTGGCCCATTCCACAGTGCCCGTGTTCGGGATTAAAAATAGCCTTTGCCACTCAGGAATAATGTAGCTTTCTACTGGTGAAAGAATTTTTAAAATCGGTTCAGTAGACCCAGAGATTACCCCCTACAAACTCACAAACTTTACCTCTTTATAATATTAGTATAGATATTGTGTGTTCATTAAATATAAAATACTTCTGTCTATTTACCCAGTAGATCAGGTGTATAATATCCCAAGAGGAGCATAAAAGCACGCTTACAAAATATCCCTTCCCAATACTGGTTCGATTTCAAATTATTAACTAAATTACAAAATAAAAGCAATACACCGGAAACCGGGATCGCAGTGTCCCGGAATTAATGAATCCCGGATAAAACAGGATCACCGGTATTAGTCGGATTATTAATTGGTAGTGTAATACCGGATAATTGCTGCAGATTTTGCCTCTGTGCCTGGCATTTGTTTGTATAATAATATGGTAGAAGGCTTAGAACTCTGCCGGGTAACACTGCAGGATTAAGCCCTCTGAAATAAAAGGATTTAGTGATAGTCTGCCAAGCTTTTGAATAACATGGGACAGTGAGTCGGCTATGTATATCAGGAGTGTTTTGATACTAAGATTACACAGTAAAGATATTTATTGAATGAACTGATCTAATACCTTTAAACGAGCAATTCTTGTATATATTAATCTGAATCTCGGAAACGGCTCAAACGATTTTCTTGATATTTAGAAAGCAGGGGATTTCGGAGGCGATAAATCGATCTAGCTAGGTATAATTTTTAGAAAACGTCGTTTTCTCTTTTTCACCAGGTACTAATATTAAATTACTCAATTTTTTATGTTTTATTATATTAGAACATTTAATTAAATTACAAGCTTTTATATTGATTTAAATTTAAAAAAGATTTAAGCATTTTATCATAGAAACAAACTTTCAAGCTTTGATTACATACAAACAGACATTAGGACAGGTGAAACTAAATACTCGTAAAAGCTTGTAAGAAAGCGGGCAGTTTCCATGATGAAGAATTATCACCTATAGCAAAAGTCGTAGATTCGATAAAAAGATTCACGAGAATAGTAGAGTATTTTTTGCAATTGGTATGACGCAGAAAAATACCCAATCGGTCTTTCACAAGAATATTTTCACTTCACTGAGCCTAACAAATTCTGGGCATTTTTTTACGAAAACCGAACTTTACAAAAAGCCGTCTATTATTAAATCTACCGAATATTGTAAGAAGGTACTCCTCTACAAATCGGTGCTTCGGTAGCCATCAAAGAGGTTGTTAAAACTTTACCGCGTCTTTATGTGAAACCTATCAAGTATGAACAGACCGATTGATTGTTATGACCGTAGTAGATTGAAGAGCTTCATTGAAAGAAGGCGATTTTTATAGGTACTTACTTTATTATATTTTAGAAGGGCGATGTGGCAAAACTTGCCATTGAAGCGAGTATTATAAAAGGTAAAAGTACTATTTTTTCGTGGTTACCTATTTAAATACGCAGTCGTAGATTTAAACCTTCCGTTGACTTTCTTTTTTTAGTTGTAATTTTTTGCTTTGTAGTGTTTTGTTTTGGAAGTCGGTAATTTTTTTTTGTTGATGTGTTTTTTGTTTTTGTTTTTAGTTGTATGAAAAATAACCATGAAAATCAGTGAACAAACATAAAATATAATACAGTAAACATAGAACCGCCGCATTTTTAATAAGTCGGTTAAAAAGAGTGTTTTTCTGCATTATAAAAAGGCAGTAAGTGAAGACCATAAAAAAGCCAAAAGCAGTAAAGCAGTAAGCCAAATAAAATCATAACTATATAAAGTTACCTAACGAACTTGACCGAACACCAAAAACGTTTTACAACTCCTCAGCCAAAATACAAAGTGATTACTATTTAATCTGCCCGAGTAACCGTGTAATCGACCAAAAAAGAGGCCGTTTCCTTACCAACCAAAAACAATATGGCTCGTACACTTACTGGCGGGAAATGACGTCATAAAAACGATAAACCGGAAACTGGTACTCACTGCTCGGGATTTAATTTTCCTGTTACAAATAAGGTCGTGTTTATTTACAGGTAGGGTAACAAGATGACGTGTTAAAAGTATTTTTCTCAAACATGCTTGGAAATTCAAGCATTATTTTAACAACCTTCTTCGAGATAAATCGAAATTGCTGTACTGACCATATACATGCGAGCAGTGGCCGACAAAAGTTGAGTGAAAATCCATATCTGTCGTATTTAGCGGCCAAATTAATTACATACTAAGCATAGTAAACTCATATCCATCGTGTAATTTAAAAATGGAACGATCTTTTACTCCGAATCATGGCAACCAAGGAGGTAACTTATCAAAGGTTTTATTTAATTTTCTAACTGGCTTGCAAATAGAACGCTGTTTATAGAGAAAAAAATAAACAAAATAACAATTTAACGCGGGTACAATTATTGTTGTTCGTCATTGATTTTGAAAAATGTGTTCTAGGTTTTAATTTCCGCGCATTATTTGAGATAAGTACTATACAAGCCTTGGCCACAATTAGGCATTTATGGAATTACGTATGAGTGCCACATCTACACGTTCGCCCATCAATTCCTCTTTTGCTGGTCGCTGCAGTAATGTACTATTCTGTATGGTAGAAAAGAATTGCAAATTCTAGGCTAGGATTAATTATTTAATTACCTATTAATCAATTCGCCGGCTTCTAGTCTAACCGGATCCAGCAGAATGCAAGTGTTTTACATAGAGCCAATCTAACCTACCTGATTTATCTGACCTACCTGACCTATCCGACCTCCACAACCAGTACTCCAGTAACTGGGAAACACGATACCACTTGGAGAGACTGTCTTCAGATTTTAGAGTTCCTGACTGCCATCAGCTACAATGAGACGAACACACTTTACTGCGTACTTACGCAAAGACAACACATAGACGTAAATCTTTATCGTGTCTTTCATTTCGCATGTGATTGGTCGATAGTTCATACTCTTTGCCCTTTGCCTTGCCGAATTCCCGCGCCGAGTATTTGGATTTATAACGTGTCAAGCCCTACTAAAGTTTTCACTGAAAAGTTTTCTGGCTAAAGCAGAATTTGACAAAAAATCATCATCAGCCTATAGAAGCCCACTGCTGGACATAGGCCTCTCCAATCGCACGCCATTGGTCTCGATTTTCAGCATCATCCAGCTGCTACCAGCCACCCTGCGAAGATCGTCGCTCTACCTAGCCTGAGGGCGTTACGACATTACAAGACGTACGGCGATGCATCATCGGTATAGTCATCGGCACGTAACTTGGCAAGAGTCGTTAGATGCGCAGAAGTCGTTTTTTAGGTCTCCTTGTTAGTGAAGCTGGACGCGGGGTACAAGGACGCGCTGATCCGAGCGCGCGATTGGTGGCTCAGTCGACCCTTGCCTCCCGCACCACGTCCTCTTTCCGTTCGATCCCGAGTGTATTCATTGCGTGCACGAAAGTTGTACCCTCTGTTTTTGTTGAGTTTTTGTTAAGTTAGTTTTTGTTAGGAGTAGTTATTGTTTTGAATTTAGTCTTTATTACGAATATTAATGTTTTATTTTGATAATAATGCCATAATTTTTACTATCTTTTTCAATTTTTTTTTAACATGTAACTGTTTATATTTTATTTAAAACACCTAATAAACTTCACGAATTCCCCTCCTTTATTTAACTTTCTTCTAAACATACATGTTTAAAAATAAATGATGGCCATAACCATTGAAAAATTACAAGAAATAAAAGTGACCACTTTTTGTGGCAATAAGTGTACGATGCGCGAACTTGCCCCCACTACGCCAAAATTTTGCCAAGTTACGTGCCGATGACTATACATGGTTGACATCCTACCCATACGCGCTATAAACGGTTTGGGACTATTTTTATTATGCGTAGGTACACAGGAGTGGAATTCCCTGCCGGAGTCTGTATTTCCTGATAACTGCAAACTCTTCAAGTCAAGAGTAAATAGGTTACTTCTAGACAAGCATGCCTCTTCATCGACCACATTATCGCTTACCATCAGGTGAGATATCAAAAGCGAGCATAACAACAATAATAGTAGATTATGCACCGAGGGGCTAAAGTAGTGTCTTATGTCACGGGCGTCATATTGAATCTCGAGCGCAATGAAGGATTCGGGATTTAACTCACGAGCAAAGCGAGGGAGTTAATACAAGAATCCTGAATGCAGCGAGGGATTCAAGCTAGCCCAAGGCAAAGGCACCTTTAGCCCAGAGGAGGATACTCTACTTTTTACACCTACTGTGAGAAAATAATAGCCATAGTACGAAAAACAAAGTATTTATTAAATAAACAAACAGTAAGAATAACATATTTAGAACTTGATAAAATGTGATAAATCGACTGTAGTACAGAAAGGTTTTATTATTTATTTATTTAATCACAAAATCCACAGCAATCTTTGCGCAATTTACTTAAAATAAATTAACTAATGTTACAGCCAATTACTATTACGGTATTACGGCGCGGTACGGTATTTGTTATTATTAATGCCAGTTTTAATGTTATTCAATTCCTTTTAAAAAATGGTTCGTAGTTATCTAATTATTCTGAAAACATGGCAACGATATGAAGAAGCAGTCGTTATGATTTTGTAGTAAATCGAGAATATCATCCACGTGTAGTAAGGGTATCGAGAATAGCTTTCCTCTTTCTGGCACCAAAGGGTGTTTGTTAGTATTATACTGCCAATTTAGCTGAGCATGTGAGATTCCAAATTCAAATCACATTATTGACCAGCGGGTCATAATGAAATCCAGTACAACATTATTGACCGGCTGTGCCCCCGGCCACTAATGACTCACTTTAGGTTAAGGTTGCTTGACATATAATTTGACATTTTCGAGCAGGTGGTGTGAAAAGAAATTACGTTAACCCATACATGGTCTCCATTTCAGAACACGTCTACCCCAACGGTCGTCGGTCATCGGTTTGAGAAATACTCATCTTAAAATTCTTAATTCAAAAACCGGGGGTAAAAGGTCAATGGTTTCTTAAACATTTTGCTCGTTTTACTCCTTGTTAATTTAGGTGGCAAATGAGTGGTAACTAAAGTCTTGACAGCTTTGTTAATATCCACAAAGGCCATTAACAGGTTAATGACCTGTCTCACGACCTCCTACTTTGGGTACTCAGGTTAAATCCTTAACTAAACCACGTCTCAATCTGTCTTGCTTGTAACTCTAGAATTATTTTGGATTCCAGAACCGATTTTTAATAAGTACCTATTTTAAAATATAAACATGATAGCATAATATTCTTTGGAAAACTTTAAGGGGCTGAAAGAATGGGAGTGTAGTGTACTTTGAGGACTCCTCACCTATTTAGAGGCAACATCCTTATATAGGACCAGCCTATTATAAGACTGGCAACATTACTATGTAGTTTTGGAAGACGATTGAAATCGGAACGTTAGGAAAATAATTGAAGATGTTTTGTTTAGCTTTTTATATATTTAGTTTTTTATATGTGATTGTAACTATAATGATTGTGTAAAAAGTTTGTATATTCGGGTGTTTGTCGATCAATCACGCTTTGGATTTGAATGTTTCGATCATTGGCCTGGATAAGGAATCACAACTTTTGTTAATACGTTCCCGTGGGATAATTTTCGAGTTTCACGCGGGCGAAGCCGCAAGCAAATGTTTATTTATTCATTCACACATACAAATATCAGGGAAGATCTGACCTTGGTTTACCAGTAACGGCTCTGGGTACAAGTTACACAGAGGACAATACACGACGGTGTTTACAAGACTGTACTTGTGCAGACTTTAATTTTTATTTTTATCGACTTTGGTGACGTGTGCTACTTTGACCTGAACGCGGTATTCCTGGATAAGCATATGTCTAAGGCTCTTAAACAACTGCACCAGGTTCATATTCAACCTCCTAAAATATGACCATGTGTCGAGCTGCAGATCTAAACTCAAATGGATGTCCATTCGGCAGATAGGAAATTTTATCTCTACTCAACTCTCCCACACGTACTTCTTTTTAACCCCCGACGGAAAAAGACGGGTGTTATAAGTTTGAGGTGTGTTGCTGTGTATCTGTGTATCTGTGTGTCTGTGTATCTGTGTATCTGTGTGTCTGTCTGTGGCATCATAGCGCCTCAACGGATGAACCGATTTTGATTTAGTTTTTTTTGTTGGAAAGGTGATTGTGTCGAGAGTGTTCTTAGCTATGTTTAAAAAAAAACGGTTCAGCCGTTCAAAAGTTATGGGCGTTTTACTGTTTGAATCGGGATGTTTTCGCAAGATAAATGTGTCGGGGGTTTTTTAAATTTTTAAATTTTACTTGTCTCATAACTCTCTTTCAATTTCAGTTTCACCCTCTGGAATTCCGTCGAAGTGCGAGAAAAAACGACTAAACGCAGAGAGACGCTGTTTCGTATCCTAACTGCTTGACTCACTGGTGCAAACTTTAAGAAGTTTGTACTGGTTACTGGGGCTTTAAACAGTCTCTCCCTCGGTCCTAACCGTAGCCTTCTGTTTGAAGTTAGTGTATAATAATAAGTAACATGGCGAAAAACCTTCTAACTATTGCATCATACATTTTCTCTTAAAACCCTCTCCAGCAGAGTACTTACATGGCAACACATTTCTATATAAAAATCACTCACATGTTATTTGATATCTTAAGAGCCAGCACATAAATCATCACGCTCTGACTTAAAGGAGCTCGGTAATAAAATAGCGAAGTCGGGAGCTACATAGTACATCATAATATCGTAGGGCGAACGTAAAAATGAGAGTACCTACGTACGTTTCTCAATACCTCTAATGTAGATACACAGTTTATTTTTCTGAAATGTACATACTCGTATTATGAATACTCCATTTGAGATAACATTAGACATTTAAATAATCCGATTTTACAGCCCGTCCAACTGATTTTGACTTCTATGGTGTTGGTGATATGACAAATGGCAGTAAGTTTTGGTAACAGGTTTATGCTTTTTATGCAATCCTATTATTTACGGGATAGAACTCAAAATCGGTTGAACGGACTGTAAAAGGGGGTTGTAAAAATGTGTAATGTTATTTCAAATGGAGTATAGCTAGGAATAAAATGATGTAGTTAGTATTTGTTGAGCTTCTGGTAATAAAAATCTGGTTCAGAGAAGTATCAAGAAAATTCAACGCAAATTAGAAGAATTCCGTTTCTGCCGCCATCGTCATTTCGGATGCAAATAATGATTTAGGATTTATACTCTCTAACTTGACTTTGGCAAACTTCTAAGTACATTCTGCAGCTTCTGTAGGAGTATTAAGTCCTGGTGCTTCACGTAAGCAACATCACAAACAAGATACACGTATCTTGTTTGTGATGTTGCTTCAGGCCAGGAGACAACCAGGCTCACAGAGTACCTCAGTGAGGCGGCTGATGCGGCACAGCAGCGGTACCCCTCCGCCCAATTAGTGTTACTGGGGGACTTTAATGCCCACCACCAGGAGTGGCTCTTCCCATACCAGTGCACTGACCATGCTGGACGGGAGATGCGTAAGCTTGCGCTTGCGCTTAACCTTACCCAGCTGGTCCAGGGGGCAACGAGGGTGCCGGATGTTGAGTCGCACACGGCCAATTGCTTGGACCTTCTGCTGACAACAGAGCCAGACCGATACTCTGTGTCGATAACTTCACCTTTGGGTAGTTCCGACCATTGTCTGGTGAAGTCTGTGTCCGTCTACTCTCCGCCTGATCTCAGCCCAAGAGGCACCCGGCGGGTTTGGCGGTACAGGTCAGCAGATTGGGATGGCATGCGATCTTTCTTCGCATGCTATCCTTGGCAGCCTACTTGCTTTTCTTCGGAAGATCCTTCGGCGTGCGCGGACGCCGTGACGGATGTGTTGCGTCGGGGAATGGAGTACTATATTCCGTTCTCTGACGTAACAATGTCCAGTGTTGACCGGCCATGGTTTGGCGCCGAATGCTATCGCGCCGACATGCTTTAACATGAGGCGTACCTGGCATGGGTCGACGCTCGATCGCGCAAGGCGAGTGATGTTGGTCAAAAGAAGAAGGCCTTCAACAGGGCTGCCAAGTCCTGCAAGAAGGTGTTAAGAAGGGCTCGGTTCGACCACATTAGTCGAATAGGGACCAAACTTGCTTCTTACCCAGCAGGTAGTAAAGCGTTTTGGTCCCTGGCTAAGTCGGTCGAGTCGAACTTCAGCCGTCCCTCACTACCACCACTGCTGAAACCTGACGGGTCGCTGGCCCACTCCGCTGAGGAAAAAGCAAATTTATTTGCCTCTCTTTTTGCGGAATCTTCACGTCTAAATCCTGGTGACGCGCAGCCCCCACCTTATCCTGATGGATGCGAGACGAGTATGTCGGACATTCGCATCCATCAAAAGGACGTCCGTAGGGTATTGCGCAACCTCGACGTGAACAAGGCTAGCGGCCCTGACGGAATACCAGCGATAGTTCTCAGAACCTGTGCGCCTGAACTGTCTCCGATCTTGACACGCCTATTCCGCCTTTCGTACGAGATTGGAAAAGTGCCGAATGCTTGGAAGCTAGCTAACGTACAACCCGTGCCCAAGAAGGGTAGTCGAGCTGACCCGGCCAAATACAGACCCATCTCTGTAACGTCCATACTCTGTAAGAGTATGGAGCGTGTACTTAACACGAAGCTCCTGGCATACCTAGAAACTAACGAGATCCTTAGTGACCGCCAATACGGTTTCCGCCGAAATCGGTCTACTGGGGATCTTCTAGCGTATGCCATTCACATATGGAGTGAGGCCATCGAGAGCCACGGGGAAGCACTTGCTGTTTCCCTCGACATCTCGAAGGCTTTTGATAGGGTCTGGCATGAAAGCCTTATTGGTAAGCTTCCTTCGTTCGGTCTGCCCGGTGGTCTATGTGACTGGATTGCGGACTTCCTGAGAGATCGGTCCATTCGAGTGGTTATCGATGGCTGCTCATCGGACCAATTGGATATTAATGCCGGGGTCCCTCAGGGGTCGGTACTCTCAGCAACATTATTCTTGCTGCAAATTAATGATCTGCTAAAACCTATATATAGCCATACCTTTGGGTATGCAGACGACATCACTGTTGCTGAGAGATACTTGTCCAACGCACGGGCTACCGGGCCGCAGATCCGGTCTCTCCGTGAGGCCATGGTGGAGCGTTTGAACCTGTCCTTACAGGCAGTCTCCGAATGGGGCGATGCCAATCTGGTCAGGTTTAACGCTGCTAAAACCCAGGCGTGTCTTTTTTCCGCAAAAAAGAGCCAATTTCAACCGGCTCCAACTTTCCGAGATGTGACCGTGCCAATAACGGACCATCTTGAGCTTCTTGGCGTTACGTTGACATCGACTCTCAATTTTGGCCCATACATTGAGGCAAAAGCTCAGCTGGCAACCAAAAAGCTGGGGATCCTTGCGAAGGTGAGAAGGTACTTCACGCCGAAGCAGCTCCTCAATTTGTATCAAGCGCAAGTTCGATCATGCATGGAGTACTGTTCTCATCTCTGGGATGGATCTGCCAAATACCAGCTTGATGCACTAGAGTCGATCGAAAAGCGGGCCAAGAGGCTCATCGGTGACGAGGCGCTGGTCAAGTCAAAGCTCCAGAGTCTTGAACATCGTCGCCGAGTTGCCAGCCTGTCAGTTTTTTATCGGTTACATTTCGGGGAGTGTGCGATGGAATTGCACGATCTAATTCCACCGAGCCCGTTTCATCATCGGACTACCAGACGTACGGCGATGCGCCATCGATACATGGTGGACATTCCACCCATACGCACAAAACGTTTTGAGAACACTTTTATTATGCGTACAGCTAAGGAGTGGAATTCCCTGCCGGAGTCTGTGTTTCCCGACAGCTACAATCTGGGGGTCTTTAAGTCAAGAGTGAATAGGTTATTTCTAGGCAAGCGTGTTTCACCGTCGACCACATCATCGCTTACCATCAGGTGAGATAGTGGTCAAGCGCGAGCCTATAGGATATAAAAAAAAAAAAAAAAAAAAAGGCCAGGTGCGTAATAGTACTCATAACCGGCGTACGTGTATGACCAGGGGCCAAACTACGAGAGAGGGACAGAGCTGTACAAGACGAATAGTTCTGTCCCTTTTTTCACAGTCGCATTATGATAGTTTTGACACTTCACGGTAAGGCCGTAGCCAAGTGGCAAAAAACGGAATCCTAAAAATGTCCAAAAATTACTTTCGTTTCGGAAATTGTTATTGCAAAATGATAAAACAAGAGGTACCAAAGACACCGACTGCCAAAACGCAAGTAATTTTTGCACTTTTTAGTGTTTGCTATGGTTAAGTAATAAGTTAGTTTATTCTTTTGTGTTATTTTTTCAAATTTTATCTTTACAAATCGATACTGTTTCATGTAGCAGATCGATCCTCAAAGGCATTTAAACGAACCAAAAAATGGTGCGGTGTATAAGCTTGCTAAACTGAAAGGTAGCAAATTATTTTTGTATTTGACAAAACAAGCAAACACCTACGGTCGTATTAGTTTCATACAGCTATCATTTTAAACGACATCGCAATAAAATTCCGTAAAATAACACTAAGATCAAAGAAATATGAGAAGAGTAATTTTCTACTGAAGAAAGGAAAGAACTAATTTAACTGACGAGCTCCTTTGAAGTGTCCTCTTATTTAAATAATATGTCTTTTCGCGGCTCATTTAAAAGTTTAAATGGAAGTCAAATAAAGTAGAACTTTAGATTGGTTTGACCGGGAACTATGGAGTTAAAGTTCTAAGGTTAAGCCAATGATATTCAAATAAACAGATATGTTATGAGCGCGCGCATTGTGAAGACTCGAATAGGTCGTAATTGTGACCTTTAGTCTTTAGTTTATGTCACGCATGGCGAAGAGCGATAGGCTTTGTTGAAAGAAGAACAAAATAAAAAAATGCCATCGTGTGTATTTAGAAATTGTACCAATTATGATACCAAAGTACATAAAACAGAAGGGATCTCATATCATATGTAAATACGCAATACGCCTCAATTTACTATTTTTTTTCTCAAATATCGTTCTATTTTTAAATTACACGACAGATGTGAGTTTACTATAATTAATTTGTCCGCTAAACCACGACAGATATGGATTCTCATACAACTTTTGCCGGCCGCTGCTCGCATTTATTTGGCCAGTAGAGCAATTTCGATTTATATCGAAGAAGGTTGTCAAAATAATGCTGATATTTCCAAGCATGTTTGAGAAAAAGACGTTTTCATGTATGGAAAACCTTTTGTCTGGTCTTTTTTCGAATTCTCGAGGTTATTTGGTGGTCATTTTCTGTACCCTTAGTTGAACCCAAGCATTTACCATCATCAACGCCTATAGTACTCTCTAATCCGTACATTTAGATGTGTCACGAACGATATTCTGTTGATGATCCACATCAAAAGAAATTATACCTTCTCTCATTTTTTTTTTATCTACACAGAAAAATATAATTAATGTAATTTGGCTTTACAAAAAATCTTATAGGTATTCATACATTTGTACTACCTAACCTTCCAGATTAATATCGGTGTTAAACCAAATTGGGTCCATGATTACACAAAAAGGTCCCTTTATCCTACTGGGGAAGTCGAAAAAGAGGTTAATGTTTTTAGGGACGATTTCAGCGGGATTTTATCTCCAATCTTCAGTGTTCGAGTGATTGGACTCTGTGATTAATTAAATGAGGGTACTTTGTGACCTTTTTGTTATCGATTGCGGGTTGTATTGTGTGTTTCGTGAATAATGTGATTGCTTCGGAATTGCGTTTGATATAATTGTGTGAATATTTCAGTGTTTTCAAAGACCTTTATTTGGAATGTAATAATAATTTTATTAGTAGATTATACACCAAGGGGATAAAGCAGTGTCTTACGACACGTTCGGCATATTGAACCCTGTGCGTAACGAGGGCGAGGGAGTTATGTATAGTCCTGAGTGAAGCGAGGGGTTCAAGCTACCCAAGACGAAGACAGGCTTTATCCCAGAGGAACATACTCTACTTTTCACATCTTCTGCAAGACAATAAAAAGCTGCTGTATCTATTGATTTGAATATTGTGTTTAATGCTTATTGTAGATCTGAGCATTGAATGAATGCACCATAGACTGCTTGACTTTCGAGTTTCTGCTAAATGTTGGAAATAAACTAAAATAACGGATTCCGACACAGTCTTAACTTCTACTTTTGTTGTTCTCCATGGAATAAAAACGTCATAGGCTTTTTCGTTTATCTGTGTTTTGATTTTTCTGGTAGTTGATTTAGTAATAATCTCTAAAACGCCTGTTTTGATAAACTCTGGAGTAGAATCACTATCGCTCGACATTTTTTATCAACACGAATGTTGCAATAAAATTCATTGAATATCACAACACCAAACGTCGTCTTTTGTTTCACATACTTAGGA
This sequence comes from Orthosia cruda, assembly GCA_964057195.1. Classification (NCBI taxonomy): domain Eukaryota; kingdom Metazoa; phylum Arthropoda; class Insecta; order Lepidoptera; family Noctuidae; genus Orthosia; species Orthosia cruda. The sequence continues at coordinate 10,450,715 of OZ059849.1, forward strand.
ATCGCACCTTTTTCTTCGTTTTTTTTTGAGTTCTGCTTATGGTGGCCGGTTCAATTTTCGAACAAACCTCTTAACAACATCTATGCAACTTTTTACTTAGAATTTCCCACGAGTATCCACACGAATTTGGTGTTCCAAATTCAAATCACTTTACTCCCTTGGGAGCTTTATACAACTTTACCTCTCTTAGGAGGTAATGTTTTACTTTACGTTGAGATTGCATGATATGTAATTGGACATTGTCGAGCAGGTGGTGTGAAAACAATTTTAATCCTAAATGTCGTGGTGGCTCAGTGGCAATCTTACCCTTCATGCTTGAAGCCGTAGTGCGTATTTGAATCCTAATCTATAAAGGGCATCAAAAAATCATCCGTGTCGCTGTTAATGGGAGTGGTGCCCAAAGGGCTGGCAGCAGGAGTCTTTGGCTGAAAAATCGGCAGGGTAACTGGCTACGAAGAGTCGACCAACAGTTTGGCTATGCAAAACGAATTGCTAAATCAAGCGAATCAATTAAAACTGAATTACCTATAGGCAACAGCTGTTGTGGCAAAGTTATCGCTGTCAGCCTAACAACTAACCCTAGAATATTTTCAGAATCAAATTATCTTCAATTCAATGAAACTGTCACACATGATATGTTTCAAAGTTCAAGTATGCTGAAACTTTTGTACAATAAAAACAACTTTAATATTGAAGTTGACACATCAAAATTCACCTCTAGCTGTTACCAATGACAAAAATTACAAAACTCTTTAATATTACGCCTTCTAGTGATAAAAATAGACTTGGTTACGAGGCTAGATTTTTTATAAAAGTCTAGGCACCTAGGCACACTAAAATAAATTGCTAGTTATAACGATTAGTTTTTTTATTTCTGTGAAAATAACATTTTCTTCAAGGCATTAGGTATTATTAGGTAACTTGACGAGTTTCATGTGTTTGGGCCTCATCAAGATAATAGTAATTTTTGTCCAACTATTCAAATTTATGTTTGTTTGACATAAAACGAAAATATTTTTAAAAACCACAGCACAGGGTTTATTCTGAACGACATCATTTCGATAAAAGAAAAATATCAATGTTAAACAAAAATAAAAACCGATTTGGGGTCCTAGCGTCTTAAGATATAACCTAAAATTAAATATTCGTTATAATTTATGTGTAAGAAAACAAGTTGATTGTCCTAGAGATAAATTGTCTCACAAAAAAAAATGGCTGACTGCACATTCAAACGAAAATAGTGTCTGTGTCCCAAGGTGAATCTAGATTCTATTTCTAACACATAAAAGTGCGTCCCACGCGGTCTCGTCCGACAGCTTTTGTCACTAATGTGACAGACATGTCACGACGACGTGACAGTGTCACGGATATAAGACGGGCACAATGCCGACACACTTTTCGTGCCCATTAACCTACTAATATTCTTGGGAGGATAGTTGAAAAGTGAGATGATTCGTCTTCCGCAATCATTTGGGTAAAAGAAAATCATCTACTTTTGTTTTACATTTCTGCTTCTAGTATCGTTTGAAAACTCGTCTGCTTTGTAAAACCTTCGTTCTTGAATTAATTACAGCCAATGATATTCAAATAAACAGATAAGTACGTTATACACTCACAAAATAATTGAAAAAAGTGTTCCGCGCAGCAGCGGCAGCACACATACACCATCATTCATCACACATACATCATCGTTTTTCATTCATCTGATAGTAAAAAATATTTATTTTAATCAATAAATAAATTACAAATACACATGATGGCTTTTTTAATTATGTTTTTTTTTTCAACAAAACCTATCGCCCTTCGCCATGCGTGACATAAACTAAAGACTAAAGGTCACAATTGTGACCTATTCGAATCTTCCCAATGCGCGCGCTCATAACATATCTGATGCAGTTAAAAAGTAGGTGTTTAAAAAAAAAGTTTAAAAAAAATACAAAAAAGTTAATTAAAAAAAGAGAAAGAAAAAGTTGTTAATTTAAATTCTCTCAATTTTCAAATTGAGTTCTCGCAAACTCTCTTAACCCACACAATGCTGTCTTACCTGTATTTGATCAAAATTATTCAACATGCTTTTATTTTTATTTCGTCACTTTATTATACAGTTTAATTAATATTCTCAAATAATCTCAACAAATAATAGCAGCATTATCGAGCTGTAACAAAGAAATACCAAATTTTATAGCGCACGCCATTTTTCTTCTCTTCACCTAATCCCAGTAGTTCCCTACATAAAAGATCTAAGTTTGAACTATAACAAACAAGAGCAGTATATTGTTCGCTTCATGATTGTCGAACGTGCCTCGAGGCGAAACTGGCGAATGTCGTGTCGATATCGACTGCTCATGTTGGAGAACCATTTGTATTTGTTGGGTAAATAAAGGCTTGTATTATGGCCCTTGTGTTCTAGAGCTTGGGGAGTTAGAAGCTTTCTTACTGAGGTAATAAAAAGGATATTCAAACTGGTCTTCTGTAGTTCAAGATAGGGTCGAGGATTGAGATATATTTTGTCAGCAATTAGTATATCTGCCTAGCCTACAACCACAGATATAAATCCAACTAGATAACGCAAGTCTCTCCATCTGTATGAAAACCAAGCGTGCCAATTTTTCACACACAATTTAAAAATAAATTTACTTATCAATGAAACAAAACAATGCCAATGCCTCGGCCAACCTTTTCTATACAGTCTTTACAGCTCAAGATGGCATAATTAGGCATTTTTCTGGCTTTCGGTGGATTTCCGGTGCCGATAATGCTAAATGCTCAGAGTACGATAATTTATCGTAATTTTACTACATTTTTTGACACGCGGAGTACATACAATCGCGTCACTAGTTAGATTTATATCTGTTCCTACAACTTTGTTGGGGTTGGCTTCCCTTCCAGTCTAATCCAAAATGCAGCTGAATGCCAGGTTTCAATTTTCTTTTCATCTAGGTCGGTGGAGCATTAAGAGCAATTTTTGTTTCAATACATTCTATATTGTTGCATTATCTTCTGTATCTGTATACTTTTTAACATCTTTTCAAATCGAAAATCTTACAAAGAAAAAGAACACTCTGTTAAATCTTACTAATATTTACGAAGTAACTATTTAGTAATCTGTGCTACTCGTAATATTTAGATGTGATAGTTTGGTGGATGTATATGTTTGTTAGTCAATCACGCTAGAACGGCTTCACGGAACTGCATGAAATTTGGCACAGATATAAATTATAGTCTGGAATAGCACATAGATTACTTATCATCCGGGTATAATGTTCCCTTGAGACAAGAAAACACTGTTCACTCGGGCGAAGCCGCTGATAGAAACTAGTTTTATATGTATTTGTTTATCTCTCTCAAAAAGTTATAATTTTAGCCTTGGTCATTACACTTGCTTTTAAAATTAACGCGTCGTTGTCTCTGCAAGTCTGTCATTCTGGACAAACTATGGAATTGATTTTGATGAAATCAAGAACTATGGTTTCATTCAAATCATTTTATTTAATTTCACATAGGCCTACATGGGCACTTATAAAATGTCGACAAAAGGTGCACGGTTCGGGTTGGTCCTTTCCTATGGAGAAGAACCGACAAGAAACTCCATGGTTACTCTTTTAAAAAATGTTTAGTTTTACAATATTTCCATGTTACAGCATTAGTACTTAGATGAGGGACAACGTAGGCCCGACAATAAGTCGTAAGAAACTAAAAAAAATATTATATATTATAGTTTTTTTATCTTCAACGTAGTCCTTGATTTTATAATATGCTTTTTTAATAAGGAAACGTTTGATGTGATTTTTGAACTTTCCATCGGTCTGTTTTGACTTTGCCAACTTATTATAAAAGCGTATACTGTTTATAAGAAAAGACTTGCTAGTTTTCGTTAATCTGAATTTGGGTATTACAATTTCGTGTTTACTGCGAATATTTAAATTATGGAAGTCGCTTCCAGTTTTGAAAAGCCTTCGATTTTTGCGGACATATAAAATATATTCATAATAGGCAAATATATAAAGGCCTAGACAGGCGCGGCACGATTATGCGACATAATGCAACAAGGTCTCATAGGTTTTGTTAAACGGATAATAAAAACTGTCGCATCTTTGTGGTATTGTAGCGCCGCGCCTAGCTAAACGACTGTTTATTTTTCCTACAGATCTCCAAATGCAAATCTAATACGTCAATTCATTTGACTTCGTATCCTTTGTCCCTATTCCACCAAAGAACACGTGCACTCTTTCTCTCCCTATTATCAAAAATTGCGTCTTACACGACCTACACAAAAGAGGGCCTATAAACAAGATGGTGATATAATTCTGGCGTCCAAAGAAAAAGGGCACATCTGTTCTTTTACGCAAAATTGAGTAATTTACATATACGGAATAAAGTAAACAAGGTGCATATATTAATCCATAGTATTATTGTAATTATATAATTGTTGTTATTGTTGTGTTGTAATTTATTTATTCGTGGAACCAAATTTGATTAATTTTAGTATAGAGATAGATTGGACGTTGGAATACATATAATTTTTTTATCCCGGGAGTACCTACGTTTCCTTGTGATAATTTCCGACTTTCACGCGGGTGAAACCGTTCAGAAGCTGGTTTTTAGGGTTCCGCACCCAAAGGGTAAAAACGGGACCCTATTACTAAGACTCCTGTCCGTCTGTCTGTCATCAGGCTTTATCTCAGCTGTAGCTGTAAACCGTGATAGCTAGACAGTTGAAATTTTCACAGATGATGTATTTCTGTTGCCGCTATAACAACATATACTAAACAGAATAAAATAAATATTTAAGTGTGGCTCCCTTTTTTTTATTATCAATAGGCTCGCGCTTGACCACTATCTCACCTGATGGAAAGCGATACAAAAAAAGTGTTTTTTTTTTCGTTTTTGCGATAATCGGAACCCTTCGTGCGCGAGTCCGACGCGCACTTAGCCGGTTTTTCATATTTTTCTAAGATCTTCCATGACAGAGTTACGCAAAGTGCAAAGTTTAGTTTCGCAGAACAAATGTTCAACATTTCAAATCTTTTTATTTCTTTTCTCTGTTTTGTGTTTTGGTCAGATGCGTCCGTTTTGTTAAAGGCGGAAGAATTTGTGGGAACCGCGATGTGGGGCAATAAGGGGCAAGAGGCCTACGATAGGCCTCGAATGGGTCATGTGGACATGATGCGCAGTTTATTTTTATGTATCTACTCAGTGTTATGGTAGCTGATTTACGAGAGATATTGTTTATAGTCTGAGATGTACAGACGATGATACTTTTATTGCGTATTATGGCGGTACCATTGTAAAATGTCAGATGTGACCTGTCAAAATATACTTACTGGACATTTCATTTTAGTTTTTTATGGTTGATCAGCCTACGTCTATACTAATATTATAAAGAGGAAAGATTTGTATGTTTGTATTTTTGTACATAATGAATAAACTTAAAAACTACTGGACCGATTTCAAAAATTGTTTCACCGTTGGGAAACTACACTATCTCCGGGTGACATAGGCTACTTTTTATCCCTGTTTTCCCACGGTAACGGGAACTACGCGGGTGAAACTGCGAGGCGTCCGCTGGTAAAAGGTAAAGATATTAGAAAAGTGTAGCCGTTCGTTTTTGCTAAGATTGGTAAATTACAAAAATGTTTATGGCAGAAGAATACAATTTATGATAACGATAAAAACGTTCCTTGCATCATATTGATTTGACAATTACAAGAGGGCCTAGACAAAGTGACCAATATCACACATTACTCAAGAAAAACAATAACTCACAGGAAAAGTTCGATCACGCTCAGCGTCAACATTAAACATGGCGCTTCTTGTCAACGGTTCACTAATTCTTTGTACTTTACTTCTAAAAGCTTTTGTAATTTTGATTTTGTTTTGCAAATGTTTTATTTTTTAAACGGTTTTGTTTAGCATGCCCTGTTTTTTTTGGGTCAGTAATTAAAATTTTGGATACCTTATTTTGAAAATATGATAAGATTATCTAATAGACCAATCTAACTGTAAACATATGCTGTGTTACTTTTGTTGTCCTATAAATACGGTCAACAAAACTTAAATTGTTAGATATGTAAGTTTCTCATGTAAGTGAATGCCACTGTAATTATTTTGAGAAATAGGTTACACTAGTCGAAAATTCTTCCATACAAACGTAGTCTGGCGATTACTCCACTGTCGTTCAAAATAAAAATGATATCAATTTGTCTCATCATTATCTAGCCCTGTATGGAAACAGAAAAGTAAAAAAAATACAACATTTCAAAGTTATGAGCATTGAAAGTTCCATATTTCAACACTAATTTTAACGCATCTTTGGGCGGAAATATATACCATAAGAAGAAGGAAAATTGCAAAACGGCCTCCATACAGGGATAGATTAGTAATTCAACAATGCAAATAATTTTATTTTGAAAATATACATTTAGTAGTTTTTCATGATAACTAGACTCCCAAAATTCTGTTCATAAAATTTCGCGCGCTCGTTTTCGCCCTAATTCATCATCCATATCGCTACAAATTTGCAAAAGTGCTAATTCGTACGAGAACTAGCTTCTTACTGCTCATCACAGCATCAATATCTTTCGCACGTGTTGTCGGATGAGACAGCATGCATTTTAACCCCGCGCAAAAAATAGTTCGTGCCGTTGACTTGGGGAACCTTTCAGTGTTAACGATGGCCAAAAAGTTAAAAAAATGTATTGAATTGACATACACTATCGCCATATGACGTGATCAATCCCATTAATTTTGGACTTTAGACAATCGTTATCACTGATATAATATCACTTTGTTTAGAGCCCAAGGACGGGAATAATTTAAAAAAAGCGTTATAAAACATCAAGTTCTATACGCAAGAGTTTTCGGAAACCTGCCAAACTTTTTTGTTAACTGCTTGGCACGCTTACCTTCCAGAAACACCTCAAAGAACTCAAGTATCAGTCAATTAAAATTGTAAATTGCCCTCGAAACTCAAGGTAAAACTGTCGGAACAAGATCCGAAGTTTTAACAATGAAAACTGATATTCCTTTGTCTCTTCTGCTTCCTCCATTAAAAATATCGTTTTTAAACATTTTTAACGGTAGACAATCGATTGTGAACGGGTGTGGTGAAGTTGCTGTGGAACAATATGTCTCTTTTGTTTTAGTTTTTAAAGCCCATTTTTATGAACTTTAGGACTATAGTTTGACCCGACTGCCGAAAGATGCTGCTGTGAATGTATGTATGTTTTTGCTATGTGGCGTTCTAGAGCCCAAACGCGTTGGCCGATTTTGATGATTCTTACGTCTATCGATTCTTCTTAACCTTGCAAGTGTCACTGGCTATATTAAAATTGGAAAAGAAAAATGGCGATTTGTGTGGGCCCATTTTTTTTTCTTTCGACCTATTCGATGTATGGGGTATCAAAATAAAGGGTTTTTAAGAGGTGATATAAAAAATATTACACTTGTATGTTTAAATGTACCTAATTCGAAAAAAAATAACTAAAAAATTATAATTAAAAAAAACAAAATCCCGATTGCTTAAGAAGCGAACTAAAAAGACGTAAACAAGAAGAAAATCATGCTGTGCAGACGGAGGATATATCTGGTTTTGGTCAGCCATGTATCCTCCAAATGATTTTCTTCCTGTTAACGCCTATTTAGTTCGATTCTTAAGCAGTGGGTTACTTCGATTACATTGCTACACAGCATCGATTTAACATTCGGAATAGCACCCAAAAGAACAGAAGTTGCGACAGAACAAATCAGCAGTGTTTTGTTCTATTTTTAGTGGCACGTCGCATCTAAAACGAGATGTTTGTTTTCAAAACAACGACCGTGGAAAACTAGTAAATACACTGGATTTAATCGTGCGATGTTTACGGAATCAATGGTTGGTTTGAAGATGTCTTTTCTCTTGGGCGGTCTACAACGTGTAACAGAATATAAAAGTACATTTTTTTTGAGTTATTTACACATAGATGTCACCACCAATGTTGCCACCTGGTGGTCAAGTATGCCGCAGTCTTACAAGGACACCCGTCACAGCTAAAGTGGGAAGAGGGTTGGACAAAGAAGAGAAGTGACGTAAACATAGATGTATGGGGTCAGTTGATTTTTTTTCACCCCTCATTGCGGGTGTGTGAACCTAACTTCAGCTTCTTTCTTTTAAGTCAAATTGTGTTTTAAATGGTGTACAATAAAGACTATTCTACTTCTAAGAGTTTGGTGTAATGTTTTAGATGAGTATGTTTATTGTAATGTGTTATGTGATGGCGGTTTTTACTTTATTGGTGGCAAAGTATGGTACAGTATTAAGTTTGGAGAGTTTGGAAAGTTTCCTTTATTTGAGTTTCAGAAGTTCTAGCATGAGCCGTAAGAGATTTTGGTGTAGTAAATAATAAATAAATAAATCTTTTATTTTGGACCAAACATTTGTACATACATCATAAACCTGCCAAACTGCGTGACAGTTTGTCGGCAGGATTAGCGCTCGTATTAAAAACATTAGACATAGTGATGTCTGTCTTTGCGGTTTATCCATCCTACTTTAAATTGCTTTTGAGGGTTCCGTACCCAAAGGGTAAAAACGGGACCCTATTACTGAGACTCCGCGGTCCGTCTGTCTGTCTGTATGTCACCAGGCTGTATCTCATGAACTGTGATAGCTAGACAGTTAAAATTTTCACAGATGATGTATTTCTGTTGCCGCTATAACAACAAATACTAAAAGCAGAATAAAATAAATATTTAAGTGGGGCTCCCATACAACAAACGTGATTTTCTGCCCTTTTTTGCGATAATGGTACGGAACCCATAGTGCGCGAGTCCGACTCGCACTTGGCCGGTTTTTTAATTTATGATGGGTTTGCTCTTGACTCTAGTCTAGGTCATAGGTGACAGAAACAAAGTCGACGATGGAGTGAGCTTACCCAGAAGAAGCCTGTTCACTCTAACTTTGAAGAGATTCGGGTTGTAAGCGTTCGGAAACACAGACGCAGGCAGTGAGTTCCACTCCATTGCAGTGCGCATTATGATGGATGTTTGGAAGCGCTTGGTGCGAATTGGTGGAATGGCAAATAGTTGAGGATGGTAACTTGCAGTGCGTCTAGATGTCTGATGATAGAAGGGATCGTGGAGTTCATGAGTTCACTCGCCGAAGTACATTCTGTAGAAGACCGACAAGCAACCTTACGGCGGCGATGAGCTAAGCTGTGAAGCTTGGCATCCCCCAGTTTGACGTCGCCAATTAGTCTCTTAGCTCTGCGTTCCACCGAGTCAAGCGCGGCAAGCTGATATTTAGCTGAGCCATCCCAGAGGTGGCTGCAATACTCCATGCAGGATCGGACTTGCGCCTTGTAAAGAGTTAATAGCTGTCCAGGCGTAAAGTATCGCTTCCGAGTTTAAAATACGAAAGTATATCTGTCTGTCTGTTACCTTTTCACGTTTCAAGGGTAGAACGAATTAAGATGAATCTTAGCACATGGTAAGACCATAAACCAGTCTAGCTCATAGGATGCTTTTTATCCGAAGACGGCGAGTTGGTCTTAATCGTGTGTGTAGTACACATGCACACTGTTTCTGAGTGCGTAAGCTCGGGAGCGCTCAGTATCGCCTGAGCACACAGAAACAATTTGCATGTGCGTCTATACTAGGGATTGCAATCCTGTAGCTCATTCAATCCTTGATTGAATGAGTAGCTCATTCAATTTTCATTGATATACGGGATTACTGAATCCCGCACGGGATCACGCGTGATCCCGTATATTTGAAATTATGGTATAAATCAAATTGAAACTATAGATTTTTGTGTAAAAATCAACTTTCATTAAACATTTCTTACATTAGGCAAATTTTTTTTTTCTTTCTATTAATTAAGTATAAGTAATTAGTTATATGTTTTTAGATTCATCTTTAAATGTTTGATATAGTTTAATAGTTTTGTTTAATTTTGCCAACAGTTTTCTATTTTAAGCTATTGCATAGCTTCTTTCGCCGGCCTTGAGCGCGGGGACCGAATCCAGAAATTCCGTAACGAAAAAACCTCACGCTCCCCACTGTCCATCAATGTGGACCTTATGCTAATGAGAATAAGGGTCACTTTTGCTTGTCAAAGAAAAGCGACCTTATTTCAATGTGAATAAGGGTATTTTTGTTTTGTTTTTAATAAGGTTTTTGAATTCTGTGGAATCTGAGTGGTGAGGGGCAGGGGGGCGGGGGGCGGGGAGGTTTGTTGCACGTGTTTTCGATTTCCGTGTTGGTATTTTTAGAATGAATTTTTTTTTGCGGGGGGAGGTAAACGGTTAAGGGGAGGGGGGTAAATCCTATCTTGTTCTCCTGGATGAAGTAGCGGGGGCAGGGGGGCAAATTTTTTGTCAGAAATGCGCTAACTCCAACCGTTTGAGAACCGTTTGAACCTGAGATATGAGGGTTTTAAAATTTTTGTTGGTCGTAATTTTTTTGCCTTTTATTGGTCTCTCTGAGCTGTTTCTGTGACAATGGTGATCAATGTGGACCTTATGCTAATGAGAATAAGGGTCACTTTTGCTTGTCAAAGAAAAGCGACCTTATTTCAATGTGAATAAGGGTATTTTTGTTTTGTTTTTTAGAGTTTTATTAATCGTAAATAAATGCGGGTTTGGCTCGCTACATTTTCGAGTTTTAACGTTTTTAATTTTTTTGACGCATTTTCCAGGACTGGATCTAGAATAAATGCTATGCAATAGCTTTACCGCGGCAGTCCCCGAGTGCCACACGACTTTTTTTTAATTCAGTCTTATTCCTATAGCGACTAATAATCAAATTACAACTTTCTCTTAGATGCTATTACTACGATATCAACATATGGTGATAACTTTTGAAGATACGCTCTTAAGAAGCAAATGGCATTTATTTTATCATCTCCGAGCCTGCTTCTGAGTGAACTGCAAATATATCCTGATGCTGAAAACGCTCTCTCGGCTTCTACGCTAGTAGGCTGAATCGTCAGGTAGGCTCATTCATAGGTAATTTTTAATTTGCAGGATCCGCGGATCCGCGCTTTGAAGGTGCGGGATCCAGAAGATTAATAAAAGCAGCGGGATCCCGCGGGAATGCGTGATCCCGTTATGCGGGATTGCAATCCTTAATCTACACACACGACTAAGACCAACCCGCCGTCGCGAGATAGAACAACTGTACCGGGATTAATGTATCCTAGGTGAGGTCCTAATTTAGACCATGGTCTACCCGTGTGCTAAGTTGGCCAAAATGTTTGAGTTATGATTGCTTTAACAAACATCAAAACATACAGACATTTATAACATTATTAGGATAGGATAATGATTCATTTTTCAAACAAATTCTTTTATCCTGTTTTGCTTTTGTTTTCTTCGAAAAGAATATTTTTTCATATTCCGGTGTATTTTGGTCTGAGATAGTCACAGGATGTACTAACAACAGTAGTTTTTGCTAATTAAGTACCATTTTTTCCCCGTGGCTTCCTTTTTCCTTGTTTATTCCTATGGGAAATACTTTAGTTGGAGCGAAAAAAACTGTGTTTGTTTTTTAGGACGTGTTTCTTTGAAAGAAAGGAATTGGACAATAGATTTATAGATCTATTTATAAACTTTACAAGATACTTTTGTAGAAAATCAAGAAAAAATAAGAAAAACTGTCTACAAAAAGTTTGAAAACTGTAACCCAACTACGGTTTTTTTAGCCTATGTTACCCGGGGCCATAATAACGAATTGATTGACACCTTATTCTTCAAAATTTGATGAATAGTTTAGGCGCTACGAAGGAACATACGTAAATACAAACACACATACATAGACTGCTAAAATCATAACCCTTCCTTTTGGCTTTGTCGTAGTCGGGTAAAAAACCCGCGATATTATCACGGTATTATACATTTTAGTAATTATTTATTTTTGTTTGAGGTGGGTTTGCTCTTGACTCTAGTCTAGGTCAGAGGTGACATAGAAAAAGTCGACGAATGGAGTGAGCTTACCCAGAAGAAGTCTGTTCACTCTAACTTTGAAGAGATTCGGGTTGAATGCGTTCGGAAACACAGACGCAGGCAGAGAGTATCACTCTTATGTAGTGCGCATTTTCAATACGTTTTTCAAGTAAGCCCACTGCAAATTACTATTTAGAAGCAATTTTTGGGACTTACCAAAACAATCTGCCAGGCCTTTTCTTTACTAGGTTGGGGCCGGCTGCCAGTCTAACCGGAGTACCAGTATTTTACTTTTTTTTTTTAATTGTAAGTATTTTAATACAGATGTGTTACTTAATTCTAAACTCGCCAAACTTTTACGTTTGATGGCGAGAGACGCTCTTTTAAATCACAATGCACCACTTTACGCACATACATACTACTTATATATATTATTATTATACTGTTATGCTTTAATGTTACGTACATATTTAGTTCTGCTTGCTATCCTGTATAATGTTCTTTAATTTTGTCTTAATTGTTCCTTTACTAATTTACATTACATGAAGCGACTGCCTATCTGACCTCCACAACCCAGTAACTGGGTAACACAATGCCTCTTGGCAAGACTGGTGTCAGATTTCCTGGGTTCTGATTATCCATAACGACTTTCAAAGATCTGCGTGCTTTCCGAGGCACGGAGGAATCTCTCTGCGGTATTATCAAGGTATTTTAACATTTAGTAATGCTAGTACTTTTTTTTAATTGTCTATCGGTTCGCGCTTGATGCTATCTCACCTGATGGTAAGCGATGATTTGGTCGAAGGTGAAGCACACTTGCCTAGAAGAAACATATTAAGTCTTGACTTAAAGCCCCTTAGATTGTAACTATCGGGAAACACAGAATCAGGCAGGGGATTCCACTCCTTATCTGTACTCATAATAAAAGTATTCCCAAAACTTTAGTGCGTATGGGTGGGATGTCCACCATGTACCGGTGGCGTATCGCCAAACATCTGGTAGTCCGATGATGAAACTGGCTAGGCGGAATTAGACATGCAATTTCATCGCACACTCCCCAAAATGTAACCGATCAAAAACCGACAAGCTGGCAACTCGGCGACAATGTTCAAGGCTCTGGAGCTTGGACTTGATCAGTACCTCATTGCCGATGAACCTCTTGGCCCGTTTTTCGATCAACTCTAGTGCTCAAGCTGGTATTTGGCAGATCCGCCCCAGAGAAGAGAACAGCACTCCATGCATGATATTATCTGTGTCAATTAAGTTAGTTTTCAATGCACTTTTTTAGTAGGCCAACAGTAAATTACAATTCAGAAAAAAAAATGGATCTTACCAATACAATAAATTAATAATTTACCTACCACAAAGATATATCGTAATACTTTAGTATTCGATGGTGTGGTATTCTGGTGTACAGATCCACATATTTTAGTCTATTTACGTTTTATAATACTATACAAACCACACCTTTTATCTTTTAAAATTGTATCAACTCATGTGACTCACTTTTAAGTATTCTTTGATACCTACTGTTAGCACCCGAAAAGCATACTTTTAGTTATCTCTGATTGTTTTTAACATCTACAACATAATTTTACTGCTAATTTGTAAAATCTTAGAATATTTTATACTCAATATCGTTTTTATTTTCATAGCATTAATTTTTTTTAACCGACTTCTCAAAAAGGAGGAGGTTCTATGTTCGACTTCAAGTTTTTTGTATGTTCACCGATTACTCCGTCAATTGTGGACCGATTTTGAAAATTCTTTTTTGTTTGAAAAAGTATGTTCCGAAATTGGTCCCATTTTAATTTGGTGAAGATCTGATGAAGAACTTCGGAGATATACAACAGAACTCTTCAATAAATAACGGCAAATCTCTCGGGATTGCTGCAATCGCATGTCTGTTTGTTGTTTATAACATTTCATAACATAACATCACGCCAGTTCGCTCTTAAGGGGTAAGCAGACCTCTCATTTCACCGGTTATGTTCAAGTTTCATGAAATCTATTCTGGCGAAATAGTTCCCTTACTAACTTGTCTATTAGGTACGTACAACTAAAAAGTGAAAAATAAAAAACTTTTTCCAAAAAAATACTACCGACTTCCAAATACAAAACTACAAAGTGAAAAATAACTTAATTTTTTGAAGTCGGTGTCTTTCGTAGGTACCATTTTTTTTGCGTTATGGACACCGACTTCAAAAAATTAAGTTATTTTTCACTTTGTAGTTTTGTATTTGGAAGTCGGTAGTATTTTTTTGGAAAAAGTTTTTTATTAATAAATCTTATTTTGTTAAATAACGTGGCTTACGTTTAGCTTCCTTGAGCTAAACATAAAGATAAAATGGTTTGAGCCAACAATAAAAATATAAATCTTTCTTCGTTTTTCTCTGTTCATCGACTGTCAAGAATAAATTATCTTCTTCGCTATTAAATCAGGAGTAAAATAACACGCTCGTATATCACAGTCTTTCGTAATATCTGTCTGTAATCTCACACCAACATTTGGCGTAGCCCCTGCTATGGGAACTATGATGACGTCATAGCCATGATGTAGTTCAATGTCACGCTTGGCCTCGAAGTGGTTTACAGCTCTTTTGTTTTTGTGATGAGTATTTCTGTTTGGAAATGAAATATTCTACAACTTGGCATGTGCTTTAAGTTTCGTGTAAATGTTTTTGTAAGTGTGACAGCGAGCTTTCATCATAGAATAAAAGTGTTGTCGCATCGGTGTAACATTGTTGCATCGCTTCTGTTTTATGCTCTGTCCCTGTCTTGACGTCAATCTTTAAAATGTTTTAGTCGATTTAAGCAAAAATCATTTGACGTTTTTTTTCGTTAGTCTTAATAGTCCCTCTCCTAAGCAAAGGCGTCCCTCCCCCCATTCCTTCGATTTCTCTCGGTGCTGTCCTTCAACTCGTTTGTCGTTAGCTACTCTTAGGATAAGAGTTTCCTTTGATTTTGCATTGGTCGCAGAACGGATGGCCGATGGCGCTGAAAAGTTCTGGAGTGGCGACTGCGACCCGGAAGACAATACGTTGGAAAGCCTGCCATTAGGTGAACCGATGACCTGGGCTGCCGCTGGATGCGAGATGCACGGGATCGGTCAATGTGGCGACGCCTGGGGGAGGCCTATGTCCAGCAGTGGACATCTTTCGGCTGAAATGATGATGATGATGATGGAAAAGATTTTAATGCTTTTTTGTGGAATAGGCAAAGGAAGCAATTTGTAGAAAAAAACTATTACCTATCAACTCTCTGGTGTGGCTTTTTCCCACTTGTCTGCTGTAATTTTCAGGATGGTGTTCGGGCTGCCTCACAAAAGACTAGATGAGTAGTCAATAGATGGAAGTCGGTAACGAATCTTTAAACCGGAACCTATCCCTGAATCCACTCAAACTGGAACGCCTATGGCGTAACCCCAGCATGACGTCCCCAGTTCAATGTCACGCTTCCGATGTAACTGTTTGTTTATAAAAGCCAGTTTATCTCGCTTTCATTGATGTGTTTGCGTAAGATTTCTTGTGAAATTTGCCGATCGGTTTTATGGGTTTATTCGGAAATTGGTACCTAGTACCTACTGTCTATTTTTGAGATATGTGTAACGCTTGAGTAGATGTATTTTTCTGTGTGTTGGGTAAGAGATATTTTTACTTTCAAGCGACCTTCGTCGTCGCGATTCGATTTAGAATCGATAAGTGGTTTACCAATCAAAATTACAAGTACGTTCCCAATGTTCCCATTGACGCAATGCGATGCGTAATGACCGATTTTTACTTGACTTTTCTAAGAAAATATCTGCGCGATATCGCCTTTAAAGTCCCTTAAAGATTTTTCGTCTTGTTACAGTTTCATTGATACCTTTGTCGTTAACCTAAGCTATCTACAAATTGGATCACTTTAACATCGGATATCAGGTTCGATCTTGGTAGATGGATCAAATGGAACACGCCATAACTTCAAGCACATTCAGGGATTTGACACGTATTTTGCCAAGAAAATCCTTTTCTAGAATAAAATAAGTTAAGAAGTCAGATGAAAGTGCATCTAAAATCCTCTATTTATGCTATAAAAGCTTCACACTTCAACTATCAAGCATGCCGCCAGATTATAGTATAAGATCCCACTGCCAGGTTATTAGTTTTTGATGAAATTTGATTTTTATGATTGATTCTTGTTAAGAGAATACATTACTGCAGAGTTGTCTGGAAATATTTAGTCGCAAAGACGTTACCTGGCTGCAAACAGTGTTTTGTTTTTTTTTTTAACTTTGCTTTTTTATATATGTTCTTCTTTAATTTGAAAGGGTATACTTTCCAGGTGGTCCCATGGTCATCAGGTCATGATCTGATGATGAGATCCTGGAGAAATCGAGGGCACTCTTCAAATATTATAGGCATACATATAGCGATTTTGGTATTATCATCAACAATGATAATACCAAAGTTCATTTGCACTCAGAAAGTATCATTTGATGAAATGGACCAGAGGAAGAAGACCACAGATGGCCACTGGAATTATTAATGCTAAGTATGTCACAGGTATAAGATATCTCGAATAGTTAACCAACTATCATGAAGCAAATACATACATATAAATATAATGGTACTGATGAAAATAGTACCATCGAACTGATCAGATGATGAAAGTAGGCACTGGAACTCCTAAATAAAGTAATGTATCCTAGTCGTGTTAATTGGAGGTACCTACCAAAACTAACAAGAGATAAATAAAAAACTCGTAAACAAAAAAACGTAACCGAGTTCCGAAACAAAATACTACTGTTACTGAAGAACACACTGCCGTTTAACGACACCGGCTTTGAGTTTTGTATACACCACTTTCTTTCAAATGACGTTGGATTTACTTGAAAAACTTATATATTTGGGGTCAACTATCAAACATAAATTTCTATTTATTTGATTAACATAAGTTTAAATAAAAAAACATTTTGCAAAAAAATACTACCGACTTCCAAATACAAAACTACAAAGTGAAAAATAACTTAATTTTTTGAAGTCGGTGTCTTTCGTAGGTACCATTTTTTTGCGTTATGGACACCGACTTAAAAAAATTAAGTTAAGTTATTTTTCACTTTGTAGTTTTGTATTTGGAAGTCGGTAGTATTTTTTAACCGACTTCCCAAAAAGGAGGAGGTTCTATGTTTTTTTTTTTTTTTTTTTTTTGTGTATTTTCACTAATTACTCCGTCAATTGTGGACCGATTTTGAAAATTCTTTTTTTGTTTGAAAAAGTATGTTCAGAAATTGGTCCCATTTTAATATGGTGAAGATCTGATGAAGAACTTCGGAGATATACAACAAAACTCTTCAATAAATAACGGCAAATCTCTCGGGATTGCTGCAATCGCATGTCTGTTTGTTGTATATAACATTTCATAACATAACATCACGCCAGTTCGCTCTTAAGGGGTAAGCAGATCTCTCATTTCACCGGTTATGTTCAAGTTTCATGAAATCTATTCTGGCGAAATAGTTCCCTTACTAACTTGCCTATTAGGTACGTACAACTAAAAAGTGAAAAATAAAAAAACTTTTTGACGAAACATGAAGTCGAACATAGAACCTCCTCCTTTTTGGAAAGTCGGTTAAAAAGAACTTGTTGCCTGCTGATTTCTGCAGTTGGATCTGAGGCTATAATAAAAACATTACTCGTATCATTCCTCATACAAGTTTAAAAATACTCTTTTTACGGCTTTTTACTTTATGAAAATGCTTTTACTAGTCAAAATACGTAGTAACGATAAAACAGTTTTATGAACCCGAATGGAGTAGTGCACTTATAAAACACGTGTCTCTGCTTGACCCAGAAATAAAAAATGCATGAGTTAGAGCAGTGATAAGGGTCACCTCTAACTGCTTTGATGGGGCGTTTAAAGATTCAGCGTTCGTAAGCTTTTCTTTGCTGTTAGATAAGATTGATCCTGCGATTGGATCTAGGGACTAGTAATTGCTGTTACGTAGGTACTGAGGTTTTCTTATCTTTAAGCTACTGGAAAATGGGGTCATTTTCGTTTGGACAAGCATTTTAGTATCCACATTATTGGGATATTTTGCACATCTAAATTAGTATATTTGTTTCCATAATTGCATACACTTACGCGCTGATTTGTATTTCGATACTGTAGTCTGAGAAGAAATAATTGACGGTAAAAAATTAATGTCAATCCAAATGATGCAAACGGAAAAAAAAATCTACCAATCACGGAAGCTAACGCATAATTTACAATTTGTCACAATCACTTTGCGTTAGTTTTCTTTCCAAAAACTGTCCAATGTGTAACAAAAATGTCAGCATGGTTTAATGAGTGCGTATCTTATTAAAAATATTTACACAATGCTTTTTTTCTTTTAAACTCGATTGTCTTATTTCATTCGGCGTTACGGGTGCTTTTAATGTTACACATCAGTGATCACCAACCACAAAACATCACACATTGCTGCCGCTGAGATTATGAATGGGTGGCGCCTAATTAAGAAGCGGAGTTCATTAAACATTCATTAAATGATATTAATGAATGAATCAGAGGGTGTTATAGATCGGTATCCGTCGTCGACTCTTTTAAGTTATCTGATTTGCCGAGATTATCTGTTGAGAATGTGAACTGGGCTTAATGAAGAATTTTAATTGAGGTTATTAAAATTGGAGTGTCTTTATGAGTGGCGATAGATACTTATATGTAAAATTTGTAAGAAAGGCATGTCTTTGGCGTTTGAAGAAGATATATTCTATCGGCTAAAGCGTTTGTTGAAATTCCATAGTGTTTTGATAATTTTGACATTTCATTTTGACTATTTGATAATCGTTATGGATGTTATCATGTGCCTTTGTCTAGACCCCCTTGTTTTCGTTTCTATCTGTTGTTTAAAAGTTGTTCTTGTATTTCATAAACTAATCAACACTCCTCTTTTTTCACAGGTAAGCATCAACTTAACAGAAGACACAACAACCGATGACGTCTGTTGTAATAGTGAGTACTGAAAACTTTACGGATGGAACGGATGGTCGTTGGGACCGACAATTTCTGGGGTGGCGACCACGTAATAAAAGACGTAGTGTTGAGAAGCCTCCCTCTAGCTGCAGCGTTGACCTGGTTAAGGTTGCGGGAATCCGCAGGATGCGAGACGCACGGGATCAGTCAATGTAGCTACTCTTGTAGGAAGCCTATGTCCAGCAGTGGACGTCTATCAACTGAAGTGATGATGATGATGACTGAAAACTACGCGGTATTTGCTAATCAGCATGCGCTACCACAAAGGTATTTAAGTATTTTTGATATAATAGTTGATATAATAGAGCAGTGGTGGCCCAGTGGTAACGTTGTGAGTTCGAACCCAGACATGCGCTTTACTTTGTGTAAATTATTTCATCACCACTGCTCTTAAAACGGTGAAGGAAAACATCGTGAGGAAACCGGCATGACCTAGAACCAAAAATTAGAAGATATGTGACATCCAACAACCCGCACTGGGCCCGCGTGGTGGATTTAGGTCCATTGTCTCTCTCACAGAGAGGATGCCTGTGTCCCAGTTATCGCTGAAAGAATTTCACTTTGTCCAGGCTCTATGTTTCTGTTACCTTGTTGTTTGAACACAGCAAAAGCGATCATGAACCGGAAGACGCTGCGTTTGAAGGCCTCTTACTGTAGGTGGACCGATGACTTGGTTAAGGTTGCGGGAATCCGTTGGATGCGAGACACACGGAACCGGTAGATGTGGAGTTCAGTAGATGTCTTTCGGCTGAAATGATATTGATGACTGAAAACTTTTAGCTTTTGGTTTCGAAGTTACCGCAATGGTAGAGCATGCTTATTCTATATATTTTGCACTTTTTGATAATCGTTATCACTGTTTGAATGTAACTTTATCCATACGCCTCTGTTACATTGCTGTTTGACCTCACCACGAGCATCTGCCATTCTTGAGAGGGCAGACATTGCGATTACTAGAGTTGTGTTTTATTATTAGATATTTTGTATCGATAGTCTTGTTTTTTTAAGTGACAACTTCAATAGCCGCGTTGAGCGGTTTCTGGCAGGGGCTAAACTTATGATTTCGCATCAACGGCTTGCTAAAGAGTAGAAGAATAAGTTTTGTTGTTTACTTGAGTATATCAAACTGCTTAGCCTTTTCTCAACTATATTTGGGTCGGCTTCCAGTCTTACCGGATTCAGCTGAGTACAACTATACATGAAGAATTACATGAAGCGACTGCCTCTCTGACCTCAACAACCGAGTAACTGGGTAACACGGTACCTCTCTGCAATAATGGTGTTAGATTATCTGACTTCTGACTATTCTTAACAACCGTTAAAGATGTACAAATGATAGCGAGAGCAGCAGGAAGGAGTCTCGGTATGTATGACATGGTCACCCATGCACACACCGACCTCGGCTATCGTTGCTTAACATCCAAAATCGAAACTTGCGGCTGTTATCACTTAGCGATGGGCTCCACCCACAGTTAGATAATTAAATCCTATTCTACTAGTCCTACTAGTATTATAAATGTAAAAGTTTGTGAGGTTGTATGGATGGATGGATGTTTATTACTCATTCAGGCAAAAAACTACTGAACTGATTTTGATGAAACTTTACAGAAATATAGCTTATACATCAGAATAACACATAGGCTATGATTTATAAAGATAATGGAAGAAGTACTAATGCTACGCGGGTGGAGCCGCGGGCGGCAGCTAGTATCACAAAATACTTCGTGCCGTCGACTAGTGGAACCTTAAGTCCGTTGATGTTAATTGCGTTCCCTCCTCATTAACTCGACATTGTTTAACGTCAATAACTTTATAACTTTTTGAAGGATCAACATGTCAGCTTAGAGTGCTCTCTATTTGTACAGCAATCAAGTCTATTAAAGAAATTATAAATGTAACTGACGGACATTGAACTGTGGCCAATGTTTCTGAGGGCACATTGGCCACAGTTCAATGTCCGAGACCAACGTTTCTTAATTTTTGGACAAGTGGGAGTTATAATAGTGAAAGAAAGAGATCACTCTGAAGCAAAGGCTGTACCTAGTTTCTGGAACGCAAGTGATCGCAAAAAAAAATACAAATGTATATTGTAAAGCGCGCTATCTATACCAATATTATAAAGAGGACAGATGTTTTGTTTATTTTTACGAATAAGCTCCGAAACTACTGCACCGATTTATAAATTTCACCTATGGAAAGCTATATTATTCCTCAGTAACATAGGCTATAATTTATTTTCAAAAAGAGAGAGATGGAAATTGCAATAAAGTAACCCAAAGTCGCAATATTTTGCCTACACTATTCATTATTTGACATGCGCTGATAAAACTATTGATGATACATAGAAAATATGTACTACATGATTAAAGTACTCATTATTACCTACTAAAATGTCTGTAAGAGAATATATCTCACTATCATAGTTAAGTAACAATAGCAGCTTTTGTGTTCTAAAATTTAATTAGATCGCCGTTAGAAATAAAAGTTGGTTACATTCGTATTGCAGTATTAATTCTTATTCAAATATAAATAGTTTAACAAATTGGTAGGTAGGTAGGGTAGGGTAGGTAGGTAGCCAGTTGACTGCATACTGTTAAAAACTATTATATTATCTGTGCTACTGTTATTATTAGCTGAACGAACGAATACGAATTTAATTTAATAAATAGTTACAGTAGTTTTAGCGTGCTGGGCCATTTTAGCGTTCCAGAAACTGGTAGTAGGTGTAAGGGGGTAAAGTTCCTCCGGGGAGACAAAGCACGAAATTCCTATGCGAGTGCGAAAAATTATCGGTAATAAGCGTACAGCCATATTTACCTACTGATGTACATCTTACAGAATTTACGCCGATCACATAATGCAATTGCCCTAGTGCGAACAAGGTATGAGATCTCATTCATCATTCACTCTGAATGGAAACTTAATACCGAACAGCTTTTCAATAATGTATGACTATATCTTGCTTACGTCTTGTTCAACGAGTATGAAGAAAAAAAGGTAAAATGGTAAGCTGTTGGCCCACTTTCGGGCTGTCGGAAGGGTCCACTTAAATGTCTGTACTTGTCTTTGGTAAGTAGTAATTATGGAATTCCAAATGATTGCTATCGCTCCGTTAGGTCGAGGTGTACGGAATAGTTTGATAATTGCATTACTTAAAGATCAGCCGCCCTAGCCAAGTTACAAACGTTTCGTATCGAATCACTTTCTACAATCGTTAACGCCTTCTATTTGTATTGTCTGACCACGTGATTTAACGTTCAGATGTGTCATTCCCATACATTGATTCGTTTTATTAACCGACTTCCCAAAAAGGAGGAGGTTCTATGTTCGACTTCAAGTTTGTTTTTTTTTTTTTTTTTTGTTTATTTTCACCGATATCTCCGTCAATTGTGGACCGATTTAAAAAATTCTTTTTTTTGTTTGAAAACGTATATTCCGAAATTGGTCCCATTTTAATTTGGTGGAGATCTGATGAAGAACTTTGGAGATATACAACAGAACTCTTCAATAAATAACGGCAAATCTCTCGAGATTGCTGATATCGCATGTCTGTTTATTGTTTATACTATTTCATAACATAACATCACGCCAGTACGCTCTTAAGGGGTACGCAGATCTTTCATTTCAGCGGTTAAGTTCAAGTTTTATGAAATCTATTTCGGCGTTATAGTTACCTTGCTAACTTGCTTATTAGGTAGGTACAACTAAAAAGTGAAAAATAAAAATAAAAAATTGCAAAAAAATACTACCGACTTCCAAATACAAAACTAGAAAGTGAAAAATAACTTAATTTTTTGAAGTCGGTGTCCATAACGCAAAAAAATGGTACCTACGAAAGACACCGACTTCAAAAAATTAAGTTATTTTTCACTTTGTAGTTTTGTATTTGGAAGTCGGTAGTACTTTTTTGCAAAAAAGTTTTTTTTATTTTAGCGTTATCGATTGTAGATTGTCCACTTGGCTACAGGTGCAGGATATTTGGCTTTAAGGTTTTTATATGTTATATACACGTATATGCAGAAACTACAGAAAGCCACGCCATGCTTTTGCTTCGTATAAGTTCATACATCCAGTCATACATGCAGTTATGTAAAACATCACCAATAAGATCTGTGTCGTTTTAAGGATTTTTTCTGTTAAAGTTTTTTGAAGAACATGCTTTCTCATTATTGGACAGTTTAAGCTAATTGCCAGCTGATACAGGCTACTAAGCAATGAGTAATATAATAATACGGAAGCTACTAAGACACGACTAATAGTTAATACCACAGTATTTAAAGAAAGAGCACGGAGATGCCTCTGTCACCGGTGAAAAAAACAAAAAACAAACCGACCAAGTGCGAGTCGGACTCGCGCACGAAGGGTTCCGTACCATTATCGCAAAAACCGGCACAAAAATCATGTTTGTTGTATGGGAGCCCCACTTAAATATTTATTTTATTCTGTTTTTAGTATTTATTGTTATAGCGGCAACATAAATACTTCATCTGTAAAAATTTCAACTACCTAACTATCACGGTTCATGAGATACAGCCTGGTGACAGATGGACCGCGGAGGCTTAGTAATAGGGTCCCGTTTTTACACTTTGGGTACGGAACCCTCAAAAAGCAGCGATTTCCTTTGCTTAGGGAGTTCTGGAAAATAGATGTACACGGCTGATTTTCTCGACAAACCGCCTTGATAAAGCGTGCTGATAAAATTAAATAAGTAATATTATTAATATTTTATTAACTTCATTTATGCAGTTTATTCAGAAATTTACTAAAAAAGGTACTACTTCCTGTACCTAGTTCATTTTAAGCAGCAAAATACGGTATTTAAACAAAAACACTACCAACAAACTTTGTTTATTCGTAGAATCAGTAGAACTATGCAAATCTAGACGTTTGTAAGTAAAAGTAAGTTCCTGTGAATCTTAACGAACTGTATTCCTCAGTGTGTTGTATCTATCCGGCAGATAAGTTCCGTGTTGAAACCGCCCGGAGCTTCTTCGAAAACTTCACAATTGTTTTAACATGTTCCCAGTCTGGCACAGATGTTACGAACTGTGTTGTTTTGCGACACTTTTTATAGCCGTTATTATTTTCTGTTGGAAAATTATGGGTGATTGTTTTTAAAGTTTGGATTGTGTTGTAAAGTAGTAACTTCAACTTTTTAAACTATAACACAAGGCACTCGTAAAGTAATAAATTATTCTGTTCATGTAGTATACTACCGACTATGGTGGTCCCATTTCGGTACCTTCATTTTCTCTATTTTTTGAAACTATGTAATAATTACATATATGAAAGTTTTAGTGATATTTTTACCCGATTGCGCGGTGCATATGAGGCTAATGTGTTTATCAGTCTATGTTATTTTTATATGTATGTATATTTTTTCCTATGTGGCGTTCTAGAGACCGGGCCGTTTATAATTATTAGGGTCGATTTGGAAGACTTACGTCAATCGATTCGTCATAACCTTGCGAGTGTCACTGGCAACATTCATGCATTTATTTATTTATGTCAATCAAGGGTGGTGAAGAGATAACATGGCAGGTGCATTGTTTAATAATATGTATTGGATTATTCGGTTCCCTTCATGATGGTTGAGCTAAGTGATGCCAATCCATGCGTCATGTTCGTGAACGGGCGCCGTCAGTTGGGATTTATCATAACTTAACAGCTTCTTCCTGCTTTTAATTACGTACTTTTTTGTATTGTTTGTTTTACTCTAGACGCTTTTACGTGTTCGTCTTTTTACATCGTTCTTACTTATGTATTTTTCCAACAAGAATAATGTAACCAAATAATTGTAACTAAATGATGGAAAAGACTGTCCGTGAAGTTTCTTGCACATTCTTCTCCATAGAGACCTACTTACGAAACTTGCGAATTTGCAACTAGATCCATATTTTGTTTGACAATTCAAAAGTACCAACATAATATTTAGTTGTAAAGAAATAAAAATATTTTTGATTATAATAAAAATAAAAGCAGTTATTAACATACTAAAATAGGTAAACGTACGTATATATTGAAAATAATATAAATTTTATATAGTAACAGAAAAAAAGAAAAAACACGCTAAGCCGTTGGTCCCAGCTGTCATTTGGAAGATCTTTAACAGTCGTTACGAGTAGTCAGAAGCTTGAGATCTGACACCAATCTAGCCAAGGAGTATCGTGTTACCCAGTTACTGGGTTGTGGAGGTCAGATAGGCAGTCGCTCCATGTAAAACACTGGTACTCAGCTGAACCCGGTTAGACTGGAAGCCGACCCCAACATAATTGGAATAAGGCTAGGAAGATTGAGTAACAGAAAAAAAGAAAGTGTGATGACTCTGCTTAGTCGTTTTGAAATTAAATCCGTAATTGCCGTTTGAATGCATACTGACTGGTGGCCGTCTTGATCTCGGGAGGAAGCGTATTCCAAAGAAGAATGGACTGAATTTGAAAGGAAGAGTGAATGAAATCAGTTGTATGAGAAGGTTGAAACAAGACTCTGTCTTGTTTCACATTATCTTTCTAGTTCAACTTTATTGCCATTTCAAAAATAAACAAATACCATTGTAGGTGTTATCCACTAAATAACGAAACGAACATAAATAATGAAACAAGAAAATAGGACCTTCCAAACACAGGGTGTAACCACACTCGCGCCTACAAAACCATTTCGTTGCCCTATTTTCAGTAAACAACTGTCTTTATTTGCACAAAAACAAACAGATATACAAATACAAATGTTATGTTATAGTGGAGCAATGTATTCAGATCCGTCGCGTGAATTATTTCGCGCGTGGAAATGATTGTTTGTGGTCTAATTTATAAGCGGTAGCGATTTGCGAAAAAGATTTATTTTGTTATGGTTATATTCATCATGATCATTACAACCAAAAGGACGTTCAATGCTGGACATAGACAAGTGTCGCCGCATCGGTTGGTCCTGTGCGTCTTGCATCTAGCGGAGTCCCGTGATTTTTACCAGATCATGGTTACTTTTTAGGTGCTAAAGCTATATTGGTAAAGCTCCCACAGACGCTACATCGCATTTTCAAAGAAACTATTTTGTCTGTAGAGCAATAAAAAAACGGTCAAGTACGAGTTGGACTTGCGCACCGAGGGTTCCGTACAAACAGCTGCAGTCACCAACATAATTAGGTAACTAGGTTATCGGGAACTACCATATAGGTTTTCGACCCAAAACCTATGGGGTACTTCCGTTTGACCTAGAATTGACAATTTTGGTTAAAAGCAAGGTCATACAGCACAAGTAAAGGGAAAATTCCGACACATAAAAAAAGGTAAATATAAAGGTAAATTTTGGTATTTACAAGTTTTCGCGAAAATCTAAATTTGCCCATATCTTTTTATCATGTTGACTCAGGACCTTGATTTTTATACACCGCTACTACAGACCTCAGTAGGGACTAGACTATAGACCTCAATATTTGGTATAAATTTCAACTTGCTAGGTCCACCCGTTCATGAGAAAGTCGGTGGTGACACACGGACAAGAGAATGATCTTATAAGGGTTCCATTTTTACCTTTTGAGGTACGGAACCCTAAAAAGAAAAATAAGTCCAGGTTATGACATCGTTGCCGCATTGTCGAATCTCACCGATCTCTCTAAGCCCGTACAACATGAGCCGATCCTCATAACATACATAATTAACAGTAATAATTTCCGATGAAAACGATTTCATTTTCATGTTAATTTATTTGCTAAATAATGGAGATATCGTTATTTATGAAGCATACAAATATTTTGAGATAAATATTTATTTAGTTTGTTGTACGAATTCGTATCGCGTATTTGCTACAAGTAATTAACAGAGCAAATATATTTTTCTCATATATTTTTTTTTGTGGGAGTACAAACAGTTACACAAAACAAAACAATACAAACACAAAAAAAATATTAAAAAAAAATAAAGTAACATATGTGTAGCCCACGACGTTATCCACATCTTAATAAATAATACAATATAGTAATAGTAGCTACACGGGTCGTTCTCCAAGGTTAAGCAACGCTTGGCGAGGTTGGTCCATGGATGGGTGACCAGAATTTACATATTCAGACTCCGTGCCTCAAAAAGCACGCTGAGCCGTTGGTCCCGGCTGTCATTTGAAGATCTTTTTGACCGTCTTTACGAAAAGTCAGAAGCCTAAAATCTGACAGCAGTTTTGCTAAAGGGTACAGTTGTTCTATCTCACAACGGCTGGTTGCTCCTCCACCCCCGGTCGGTTCCCGCATTGTCGAGGCGGGGGGGCTCAGTAGCCGTGGCTTGGTCACCCACCGTAAAGCAAAGAGGAACCCGTGGAGGGGCCGCTCGTAAGGGCTTTTGCCGATTAAACCGACGCGTAGCGGCCAACAAATAGGTTGCGGTGCCGCTTGGTAACACAGGCTACATCGCAATATGAATGGAGCTTCCCAGGGCTTGCCATACAATATCACGGCCGAGGTTTGGAGACCGCAGCGGGAGAGGAGTGCCGGTATTGCGGTGCGCCACTCTCCCTACCTTCCACGACCTTTACGGTTGTTTCTGTGTGCGTAAGCTCGGCAGCGCTCAGTACCGCCTGAGCATACAGAAACTAAGTGCATCACACACACACGACTAAGACCAACTCGCCGTCGTCGTGAGATATAACAACCGTATTCTTGTTACCCAGTTACTGGGTTGTGGAGGTCAGAAAGGCAGTCGCTCCATGTAAAATACTGGTACTCAACTGCATCTGGCTAGACTGGCAGCCGACCCCAATATAGTTGGTAAAGACACGGGTTTCTAACGCTAAGAAAGAAAATATGGTTTAAATAAATCTCACTAGATGGCGCGACATGCACCGACTTGTTATTGAATTGTGTGTAAATTTAACATTTTCTGGAATTGAACATAAAAATTTTATGTTCCTGTCTAATCAACTCTCCTAAGCACAAAATTATGAAATATTGGCCTCTTAATTCATATTTCAAAGATTATTTGAATGGATCAGGACGGATCATTTAAAATTGATGCCAATAGATGGCGCGGTTCTAAATGTCTGAGGCATTCCACTCGATTGTTTGAATTTGTATTGCAACACATTTTGGTGCAATGAAACTGTAAAAACGTGCAAAAATACTATAAAACAAATCATCACTATATTAAAAAAAAAACGCTACGTATGCTAGATTTATATTATCTGTGGTAAAAGCTAGGCTGATTGATTCGACAAATAATGTATTTTTAATGTAAACCCATAAACAATTGAAACATCTCACAAGTTATTAAAGTCACAAAGACAACAAAATATACCCAAAAATGTTCTTCGTATTTACATTGACATCTCAGTAATATATTAAAGGGAACATGAAGTGTTGTGTCGGATTTATAGCTGCACGTTAATTATTTTGTTTGCGGTCACCGTGAGTTCTTGAGCTATGATCGTGTGTGGTGTGAATCATGAGAGGAAGTGGATTTGTAAGGAAATATAAGACACTAGCGGACGCATCGCGGTTTCACCCGCGTAGTTCCCGTTCTCGTGAGAATACAGGGATAAAAAGTAGCCTATGTTACCCGGGGACAATGTAGCTTTCAAACGGTGAAAGAATTTTTAAAATCAGTCCAGTAATTTTTAAGTATATACGTTACATACAAAAATACAAATCTTTCCTCTTTATAATATTAGTATAGATTGGTGTTTATGAAGTGTGTAGAACAAAATATAGAAAGTGAAAATGAGATACAGGTGTTTTATAACGCTTAAAACAATGCCTATACTTATAATTTTACGAAGGTAGTGTAACATCTTCTTAGGTTTTTTTTTGTGGTATTTTGGGATATCGGACAACCGTTAAGAAGTTCTTGTAAAAGTCCAGCAAATTTTGCAATAAATGCTGGGGCGATAAGTATTTTTTTTTGATTTTTGTCTTCAATTTTCGGATTCCGAAACTAGTTTTTAAAGCTAGGATAGAAATAGTACGCTAACGTGTTTGTTACTCTGGTCTCATGGTATATAAAACTATACTGATCTTGTATGTGTAAAGTCAGGATAAAAAGCAAGGACATATATACCATAAGCAAAGTATCTGGAATATAAAAAAAAACAAGATACTTTTAGAATAAGTATTTCAGATACCAGATACAAAATTCTTTTTGGAACGATTACTGAAATACTAGGTACAAAATCCGTATCTTATAGATACTTTTTAAAGATAAAATACTTTTGTAAGAAAACAACATTTCATTGAGTTTATTACATGGAATTATTTAAGAATGGAAACATAATATTATATTTTTATGGCTCTTTTAATTGAGACTTATGTAAAACTAGTTCTTCAAATATTTTATAACAAATTTTTCTTCTATGAGGCCTTATTATCATACATTCAAAAGAGAAGAAAAATATGCTAGATTGTATTATTTTATCTTATCTCTAACTTGTACAAATGCATCTGCTAGGGCTTCAGGAAATTTGTAGTAGAAGTTGGGCCAAGAATTCAAGGGCCCGTTCAGTTTTATCTATGGTGACATTAAAAGTGAAAGTGCATTCGCAACCATTAACTAGTAAAAGTATTTACTAAATACTCATACTACTACATAAGATACCAAACTAAAGGTCAAATTTTAATTTATTTAATGTTTATCCTCTTTTTATTTTTTATCTATGTCTTAATTTTAAGGATATCAATTGCCTGTTATCTTAGTTTAATAGATAGATAGTTTAAAAAAAAAGGTATCTAACTACAAGATGCAAGATGAATATAAAAAAAAGTATTTTAGATACAATATGAAAATACTTATTTTGTATCTTGTCTCTGCATTTCAGATACTTGTATCGTAATAAGTCACATCTCTACTTGCTAGCGTCAAAAAATAGCCTCGTAAAACCCGGGCATAAGACGTTTCCAATTGAGACCCTTAACTTATCACTGGTTATTAAATTAAAACAAAGGAAAAGCAATCAAGTTTTAAGTATTTCTTGGCACCATAACCTCCGTCTCATAAAATAAGCCATACCGACCCATATACAATAACTAGACAGCATAATATATTAAAGCGTACCCCAAAGACATTGTTGGCATATTTAACTCATAATTTGTTACATATTTAACTAAAACACAGTGCCAATTGCATTTTTGCTGTGTCGTCCGCAATTTGGACGGAAGCCAGTCCTTCCTGACCGTATTTACATTCACCACTTCAGCCAAATGGCTTTGGGAAGTGGAGTGGATAATATGCATATGAATATTTAATGTTCGAAGATATAATTTGGGTTCTAAGGACTATTTTGTGCTCAAATAGGTACTGTTTGGGATTTTTTTGATCATCTTAAGACGATGACAGTCGCCAACGACCTAGAGGGAACAAAACGCGCACTGGTTTCACACCCGCGTGACCCAAAATTTTGTACTTTCCTTATTATTCTATGGCTTTAAAAAAAGTCTCAGATCAAAATTTAGATAATTAAATTATCTTTGAGATGGTGACAATTTCATGGGGTTTTGGTGCGATTGTCGTGTTTTTTTGTCTGTTTTGGACATAACTTTACAAATTAATTACGCTATGTTATACGAATAAAACTGAAAATTTTCTTTAATCAAAGTATTAAAAAAATGGTCTAATGTAACATATATTTTTCCCTAAAATTGTCCACCAGACGTTTAGACGTGATTCTCATTTTAAAATCATCTATTGCGGGGTATCTGCGTCTTAAGCGAAGACTGAGAAAACCAATGTGAAGTAAATACATATTAGCAAAGCAGCATTCATAAATTATCAGAAAATCATCTTCCTAACCTGTTCTCAATTATGCTTGAGTCGACTTCTAGACTCACTTCTAGACTTGATGCAGCTGAATACACGACTGATGATCAGACCTCCATAACCCAGTAACTGGCTAACACGATACCCCTTGGCGAGACTTCTGTCAGATTTTCTGGTTTCTGACAACTGCGTTTGTGACAAATTTACAAATTACAGCCGGGACTAAAGGAATAATGTGCTTTCCAAAGCACGGAGAAGACTCGGTATGTAAAAAAAAAAGGTCAAGTGCGAGTCGGACTCGCGCACGAAGGGTTCCGTACCATTATCGCAAAAAACGGCAAAATATCACGTTTGTTGTATGGGAGCCCCACTTAAATATTTATTTTATTCTATTTGTTGTTATAGCGGCAACAGATATACATAATCTGTGAAAATTTCACTGTTTAGCTATCACGGCTCATGAGATACAGCCTGGTGACAGACACAGAGACAGACAGACAATAGGGTCCCGTTTTCACCCTATGGGTACGGAACCCTAAAAATGTTCACCCATCCATGGGCCAACCTCGGAAAGCATTCTATAACCTTGCATACCGACCCTTGCAGCTGTAATTATTTAGCTACGAGTGCCTCAAACATATCAGAATGTACGGAACCATAATTTACTGGTTTCAAATCTTGTACCACACGCTGACGCATGGTCCATTACGTCACTGTCGTCAAACCGACGCAGTAACTCATCGTATAATTAAAACGCATGTTCGGTTTATCCGTCTGTTTGTCAGGAAACATTTTCATCTATAAATTATGTTTGTATGTAGGGATGTAAAATTTTAGAAACATAACAGGCTTAGATTTCACCTTTTTAATGTTGCCACTTGTGGGGGGACACAGGCTCCCTCTCTGTGGGAGGGAATGGGCCGTAATCCACCACGCGGGCCAATGCGGGTTGGTAGATGTCACATGTATTTGAATTTTTGGTTCTAGGATCCTCACAATGTTTTCCTTCACCGTTTTGAGAGCAGTGGTGGTAAATAAATTTACACAAAGCAAAACGCCTGCCTGGGTTTGAACCCACGACCTCCAACTTATAAGTTGCGGCTGATACGCCTGATACCACTAGGCCACCACTGCACTCATTTCATATAACTCCTTTCAAAGCAACTCCAAATTATTTTTTCGTTCGAACTTGGAAACTGATTGAAGCTGTAATACCACATAGCTATAAAAAGTTCTATTTACTTGTAACTTACAACATAACTGGCGAAATATTAATAGACATCTTATTAATTTCCAAAAATACTTGTAACAATTTAAGCTGTCAAAGTGCAGGGGGCGTGACGCGCTTGGATAAAGTGCGGAACGAATACGTAAGAGGATCATTCAAGGTAGCACCAATCGCCGACAAGATCAGAGAGAGCAGACTTAGATGGTATGGGGACATTATGAGACGTGAAGATAGCTACTCCGTGAAGACAATGCTCAAAGTCAACACCAAGCAACGAACAAGGGGCAGACCACCAGCCTCTTGGTGGACCACTGTCGAGAGAGACCTCAAGGAGAAAAATTTGCCACCATCGACAACCCAGGATAGACCATCCTGGCGTAGACGCACAAGGAGGCCCGACCCCAAATAAATTGGGAAGGGGGCAGGAAGAAGAAGAAGAATTTAAGCTGTCAAACTACCAGCTGGCAGCGCTTTTTAGGGTTCCGTACCCAAAGGGTAAAAACCCTTTGGGTACGGAACCCTTTGGGACACTATTACTGAGACTCCGCGGTCCGTCTGTCTATCTGTCTGTCTGTCACCAGGCTGTATCTTATGAAGCATGATAGCTAGACAGTTGAAATTTCACAGATCATGTATATTTGTTGCCGCTATAACAACAAATACTAAAAACAGGATAAAATTAATATTTAAGGGGGGCTCCCATACAAAAAACGTGTTTTTTTTTGCCGTTTTTTGCGATAATGGTACGGAACCCTTCGTGCGCGAGTCCGACTCGCACTTGGCCGGTTTTTATAAATAAAAAGTAGGCCGATTTTATTTCAAGCTTCGTAAAACTTTAAAAAAATATCACGAATATTTTTCCGATAGCATTTTAGTTTAAAAGCTTTTCATGAGGTCAGTGACCTTCTATAAAATAAGTAAAAGCACTATATTTTATAGCCCTAGTGCTAATATTGAAACTTCACGCGAAGTTTAGACTATAAAATATAAAACAAAGCAAGGTTATTTCATTAAAATATTATATTATACTTTTTATCATATGATAAAAGAGATCCTAACTACTAAAAACTACAAAGATTACCTATGAAAGAAAAAAGGTCTAGGTTTAGGGTTGATCCCCCCAGTGGTTCCCCGCATTTAGGCGGGGGGGCTCGGTAGCCGTGGCTTGGTCAACCACGCTAAAGCAAAGAGGAACCTCGTCAGGGCTTTTGCCGATTAAGCCGACGACGTAACGGCCAAAAAGTAGGTTGCGGTGTCGCTTAGTAACAGAGGTGACATCGCAACTGAGGCGGGCCGAGAATTTCGTATGGGGCCTTCCATAGGATATCACGGCTGAGGGTTGGAGGCCGCGGCGGGAGAGGAGTGCCGGTATTGCGTTGCGCCGCTCTCCCTACCTTCCACGGCCTGGGTGGTGCCGCCACCGTTTGATGGCGGACGCGTTGGGGCCGCAGGAGAGGTCTCTATCCCCATAAGTGGCACAGGAGAACACCGTGGTCTTTTAGTGGGTTGGAGTTCCACATATCTGTGCTACCTCCCCGTATTAGCATCCATGAGCATTTCTCAACGCAAAAGAAATAGGTTTAGGATTGATGGTATTGATACATTCCGGCATAGTTAGGTACAGGGAAACCTTTATTGACTAAGCACTATGTACTCTATCGGTTGTGTTTTTTTTATTTTTTTTGTTTTTATTTTATTTGATATGGGTTTGCTCTTGACTCTAGTCTAAGTCATAGGTGACAGAGACAGAGTCGACGATGGAGTGAGCTTACCCAGAAGGAGCCTGTTTACTCTAACTTTGAAGAGATTCGGGTTGAATGCGTTCGGAAACACAGATGCAGGTAGTGAGTTCCATTCATTCGCTGTGCGCATTATGAAGGATGTTTGGAAGCGCTTGGTGCGAATTGGTGGAATGGCAACAAGGTAAGGATGGTAACTTGCAGTGCGTCTAGATGTCCGATGGTAGAAGGGGGCTGGTGGGATGAGGTCGTGGAGTCCTTGAGCACACTCACCGAAATATAGTCTGTAGAAGACCGACAAGCAGGCAACCTTGCGGCGATGAGCCAAGCTGTGAAGCTTGGTATCCACCAGTTCAATGTCGCCGATGAGCCTCTTAGCTCTGCGTTCCACCGAGTCAAGCGCGGCAAGCTGATACTTTGCTGAGCCATCCCAAAGGTGGCTGCAATACTCCATGCAGGATCGGACTTGCGCTTTGTACAGGGTTAGAAGCTGTCCAGGCGTAAAGTATCGCTTCACCTTATTTAGGATGCCCAGTTTTCTGGCCGCAATTTGGGCTTTGTGCTCAATGGAGGCGCCGAAGTTAAGACTGGATGTCAACTCCATGCCTAGGAGCTCAATCCGATAAGTCACTGGAACAGACGCACCCACGAAAAATATAATATTTCGTTTATTCTATCTACAGAATAAAATATGTACGAGCATTTTTATGTAAATGACCCCATACAAAGCTACAATGACAAGATCACTCTTTACCGCTTTGTGAACCCTCCGTATGAAACCGCCCTAAGGGTGCAGAGGTCAAGCCAACTTCAAAGTCCTTTTTGACTGTCAACTCATCAACAAGAAATGTGAAATGCCGCCACTGTTTATCTTTTAAACTCGTGAAATGTGTGGAAGTCAAAATGTCACGTACCCTGCCCTGAGACCACAGAGCAACGAGACGCCTCGTCGGCCACTCTTCTAAAGACGTCACAATCTAAGAAGTCCGTTGACGTTTCTCATTTTACATGCCACGATAACTTTCTACGTAAGAAATTGAAAAATCGAATTCATAATCCTAATTAATTACTATGTTAACTACACCACACTATAACAACGAGTATCATTCGCAAGCAGTGTTTGAGTTTAATTATTATTAAGTAGTTTTATGGCTGTCAAAACAGGCCTTTTATTTTTTGACAACTTTAGTGACGGCATTGTCAAAATATTCCGCACAAACTAAGCCAGTCAGAAAGTAACTCATTTTATTATGGCTATGATATCCGAAACTTGTGTTTATTGGTACCGGCAGAACTGTTTCCTGGAGGATGCACCTTCATCATCCCTCCTCGAATAGGATGTTTTTTTCCATTTGTACAGAGATAAAACTTACTTTGTTGCCTTGTGTAGAAAAGTTTGAGAAATATAGAAGAAGAATTCAAGAGCGAGCGAAGCGAGTTCGAAAATTGTAGGACCTCGCGTCGAATATTTCTCTAGTATTATTTAAAGCTTTTTTTTTAATGTTTGGTATATTTTATTAAACACCAGGGGGGTCCAAGAGCACCGCCTTGCACCTCCCTCTCGGCGCCAATTCTTGTGCTTAACGCAATTGCGCAGCCACGAATATTATAAGCAATGACGCTTTGTTGCCGGGCGTGACATATTCCGTGTTCTGTGCGTGTGACTTTTGTGTTAAAAATTATAGCTGGATATACGCGCCATTGGTTTTAACTATGCCATAAAATTCGTGATAAGATGTTTACTTTACCACATATTGCTAAACAGTTATTGTGGTTTAAGTCGAATTGCTAGCGCACATAAAGGCTTTTGTGAGCCAGACAATATGGGAATCGTTGAAGTGTTAAGAAGTTTTTTGTATTTTTTTTTTGAAATAGCTTCGTCCAATGAATAACAATTATGAAGCTTTTCTCGCACTAGAATACAACTTTGGTAGTCTCTGTAGCTGAAAGGGCTAGCGCACATAAAGGCTTTTGTGAGCCAGACAATATGGGAATCGTTGAAGTGTTTAGAAATTTTTTGTATTTTTTTTTTTTAAATAGCTTCGTCCATTGAATAATAATTATGAAGATTTTCTCGCACTAGAATACAACTTTGGTAGTCTCTGTAGCTGAAAGAGAATTCTCGTATTTAATACAACCGGCCAAGTGCGTGTCGGACTCGCGCACGAAGGGTTCCGTACCATTATCGCAAAAAACGGCATATAAATCACGTATGTTGTATGGGAGCCCCACTTAAATATTTATTTTATTCTGTTTTTAGTATTTGTTGTTATAGCGGCATCAGAAATAAATCATATGTGAAAATTTCAACTGTCTAGCTATCACGGTTCATGAGATACAACCTGGTGACAGACATACACAGATAGACAGACAGACGGACAGACGGACAGATAGACGGACCGCGGAGTCTTAGTAATAGGTACGGAACCCTAAAAACTACCAAATTCAAATCGAAATTTCATCTCGGCGACAATTATTAAGGTGTGTTTTATAGTACTTGAAACATTGATTACGTTCCGTCCCGATACAGAATTCACACAACACAAAGTACAAATAAAAAATGTATTATAGCTATAAGTTAATCACTGAAAACATAATTAATTTCTATTCAAATTCTACAGAAAAGCCACGAGTTTCATAGGAAAGTTGTTAAATCAATAGGCTGTGCTGAAGGGTCTAATAGATGTAATCAGAACTTCATCTGAGCCCATAGTAATCCCGCGTTACTAATACCGCAAAAAGAGTTGCGGGATTCCGCGTTTTCGGGATTGGATTCCCTAATCATAATGGTACGTTCTCCTGAGATAAAAAGTATCCTAAAGCCTTCTCTAAGCTCCAATCTATTATTTACAGAAAAATATTTAAAATTGGTCCAGTGTTACGTGACAACGTATCCAACAGACAGACAGAGTTACGTTCGAATCTAAAAACGCGGCGGCGTGTCATACCAAGATCAATTTATAATTCTAGTATGGTTTTTTGAACTAATTCTATCATTATTGTTAGCAAAATTATTTCAGACATTACCATCTAATTAATACTGAAACAGACTCGATAAACTGCCACAACAAATAAATATTTTCACGTACACATTATACAGTACCTACATAATTTATTCTCGAATCACGTCCATTTTATCACATCGCTGAATCAGATGTGTTGTGGTCAACGGCTGAGAATAAGTCAGCTCATCTGGTTTGAAGGTTAGAAGAACTGAGTAAGCTGGCTATATCAGGTAGATGAGCAATATCTTAAGAATCGAGTTTTTCAGCATCAAGTATCTTTCCTCAAAATTCGTGTAGAACTTAAACCTGGTTGCAGATCAAAATCTAACTTATGTATCGGCTGAGAATAAGTCTGCTCATCTGGTTTGAAGGTTAGAAGAACTGAGTAAGCTGGCTATATCAGGTAGATGAGCAATATCTTAAGAATCGAGTTTTTCAGCATCAAGTATCTTTCCTCAAAATTCGTGTAGAACTTAAAGCTGGTTGCAGATCAAAATCTAACTTATGTATCGGCTGAGAATAAGTCAGCTCATCTGGTTTGAAGGTTAGAAGAACTGAGTAAGCTGGCTATATCAGGTAGATGAGCAATATCTTAAGAATCGAGTTTTTCAGCATCAAGTATCTTTCCTTAAAATTCGTGTAGAACTTAAAGCTGGTTGCAGATCAAAATCTAACTTATGTATCGGCTGTGAATAAGTCAGCTCATCTGGGTTGAAGGTTGGTAGAACTGAGTAAGGGGCTATATCAGGTAGATGAGCAATATCTTAAGAATCGAGTTTTTCAGCATCAAGTATCTTTCCTCAAAATTCGTGTAGAACTTAAAGCTGGTTGCAGATCAAAATCTAACTTATGTATCGGCTGAGAATAAGTCAGCTCATCTGGGTTGAAGGTTGGTAGAACTGAGTAAGGGGCTATATCAGGTAGATGAGCAATCTTGAGAATCGAGCATTTAAATATTAGGTATCTTTCCTTCTAGATTTCTGTAAGATACTTAAAGGTTCAAAAGCTTTGTATTTGAATAAACCTACCTTAGGTATCGTGATTTATTTTAAATATTGCACCTACCACCATTTGTCTCTGCATCACCCAAAGGTCGACTGGTAGAAAATGCCTAAGGCATTAAGTCCGCTTCTGTACGTTTGTGTGCATGAAGTATTAAATAAATAAATAAAGGCGTTTGCAAGCCAAAAGCTAACTTATGTATCGGCTGTGAATAAGTCAGCTCATCTGGTTTGAAGGTTAGAAGAACTGAGTAAGCTGGCTATATCAGGTAGATGAGCAATATCTTGAGAATCGAGTTTTTAGCATCAAGTATCTTGCCTTAAGATTCGTGTAGGACTTTTAAAGCTGATTGCAGAACAAAAACTAAGTTATGTTGGTTTAAGCTTGGTTCTCACAGTTGAGTCCATTATATATACTTGTGTGCAGACTCAAACTTTAAACTAAGCTAGAAAAATAACCACAGCTTTGAGAATTAAGCTAAACTAACTTAGCTTAGCTCTTAAAATAAGCTTGTCAAAAGTTTCTTACCCAAAACACCCATATCTGCCCCGTACCATGAAGTGTTAAAACTATCATGGTGCGACTAGGAAAAAGGGACAGATGTATAGTCATATACATCCGTCCCATATGTACACTCAAAATCACCTTGCTCTAAAACTTTTGTTTAACCCCTGATTAAAGAATACCAATATATATACATATACCAATATATTTACTATCATATAATAATCTTAGACACATAGCACATAAGCGTATCAATCAGTCAATGCCAATTAAGGCCATAAAACTTTGTATGATTGTTTGAGAGACAATTTTCTTGAAGTAAATCCTGGTCCAAGAAACATAGGATGAAAGAAAACACACTTACAAAATGATATTGTTATATTGTGAATGATATCTCCGTGTCAAGAACAATATAAATTGTTTCCAGAAAGTACCTTCCGCACTAATATTTTATTTGTTCTCTGCTGTTGCCCGCGACATCGTCCGTGTCAAATTCGGAAATCTAAATAAAATCACGGGTTTTAGATCTTATTAACCGACTTCAAAAAAAGGAGGAGGTTCTCAATTCGTCGGGGTCTTTTTTTTATGTATGTTCCTCGATTACTCAAAGACGTCCGGACCGATTTGGAAAATTCTTATTTTGTTTGAAAGGGTATACTTCAAAGGTGGTCCCATGGTCATCAGGTCAGGATCTGATGATGTGATCCTTAAGAAATCGAGGGAACTCCTCAAATATTATAGGCATACATATACCAATTTTGGTATTTTCATCAACAATGCAATCATTTGCATTCAGAAAGTATAATTTGGTGAAGTGAAACTGATGAAGAAGACCACAGATGGCCAATGGAACTCTTTAATACTAAGTATGACACGGGTATATATCTGCAATAGTTAACCGACTAAAATGAAGCAAATAAAAGCGGTACCATCGAACTGATCTGATTATGAAACCGGAAGGTAGGCACTGGAACTCCGAAATAAAACAATGTATCCTATTCGTGTTTGGGCTTATTGGAATCGTCATGAAATTTACTTTGGCTATAAATGATTTTCATGTTAATTGGAGGTACCTCTAAAACTAAAAAGAGAAAAATTTAAAACTTTTTAACAAAAAATCAAACCGACTTCTCGTCTTTTTACCCATTGTTTTCCTTTTTTTAACACTGACTTCGGAAAATAAAGTTATTTTTATATTTGTAGTGTTTTGTTTAGGAAGTCGGTTTGATTTTTTGTTATTTTAAAATAAAAGTAGCCTAACTTACTTCTCATAACAGTTCAGCCGTTTCGGGAATACACCAGAACAAGCAGACAAAATGACAAAAATAAATGTTTTTTTTTTTATAAGTACCGTATTTACTTTCACATCACATCACACATCACATCATCAGCCTATTAATGTTCCCACTGCTGGGACACAGGCCTCCTCTCTGTGAGAGGGAATGGGCTGTAATCCACCACGCGGGCCCAGTGCGGGTTGGTGGATGTCACATGTCTTCGAATTTTTGGTTCTAGGACATGCCGGTTTTTACTTTATTTACTTTCACATGCATATTTTGAATATTACAAACAGACACTTCTATTTTATTATTTACATTTTTCTATATCAACACGAATATAAGTCTTACGAATAGGCATTATGCTGTCGTGAAAATCGCTATCGTTTCGGACCGGGTCTATTTTGCTAATCCTACTTCATTTTAGTCTAGTGAGCTTCTGAAATGTGCCAAGTAGAATTCAATGTTGTAATCTTTGTATTTTAACGATACAATGAGATTTTCTTCAAAATAATGTTCATAAATAAAGTGGGTAAAATCATCCATTGTCTAAATAATGTAGGAAGAAACTAGAGTTTTTTTTTATTTGAAAGAGAGTTACCGCGGCCCTGGCTCAAGCAACTGAAGGAATACGGGTGGGTTTTAGTCAGTAAAAGTCTAGGTCGAGCTTTACAAAGAGCGGGAGAAGTCATTGGATGATTTCCCAACCAAAAAAAAAGCCCGACTTGAACTTCTTGTACTCCTATTAGAAAAGCGATTGTAGCTTTTGTGTGCACCCGCGTAACAAAACTTTATTGCTTACATACGATAACTTTTGTGTTCCCCTATTTCCTATCTAAGGCACACCACAAATGCGCGATTTCAGACCACGAAAGTCACCAACGACCCTGAGGGAACAAAATGCGCACTCGTTTCACACACGTGCGACCCAAAATTCATTAGATTTTTGTACTTTCCTTCTTATATTCCGTGACTTAACAAATAAAAGCCTCATATCAAAATCTAGATAATTAAATTGTATTTGAGATGGTGACAATTTCATCAAAATACGCCCAGCGGTTTTGGTGCGATTGTCGTTTTTTTGTCCGTGTTAGACATAACTTCATAAATTAATTACACTATGTTATACGAATAAAACTCAAAATTTTCTTATATCAAACTAGCTGACCCCCGCGGCTTCGCTCCCGTAAAAATTATAGCCTATGTTACTCTGGTATAATGTAGCTTTCCATAGGTGAAAGAATTTTAAAATCGGTCCAGTAGTTTCGGAGCCTATTCGGTACAAACAAACATACAAACAAACAAAAAAATCTTTCCTCTTTATAATATTGGTATAGATTATTAAGAAAATGCTCTTATATAACATATATTTTTTCCAAAAAATTACAACAAGCTGTGTAGACGTGATACTCATTTTAAACAGCTACTGAGGCGTATCTGCGTCTTAAGACATCGCGTCACCTTATTTAGTCGCATCGATAGAAAATCAAATGAACAGCAATCGCAATGCGACTTGTCGCGTGTTTGTAGCTATTTGGAGACCATAATCTTTGCAGAAGATATTTTTACGACACTATCAAATACAGAATGGTCTATAAACAGATAATATCCATCTCTTCAATAGAAACATAGCCATTACGTCTTTATTGTATGGGTTTGATCTTAAACCATTCACAAAAACTTCGCAGTAAACACACAATTTTCTAGGCAAGGCTCGCGAATAGGCAAACTTTATCCCGTACAGTAAACAAGGGTGCCACTTTAGTGCCGCGGTACTTTTTCTGACAAACATTCTTTTTGTGATCGCACATTTGTTTAAATGGACCACAGACCAAGGAGACGCTTACACGGCCACTTTTAAAGACGGAATGATAAAATAAAAAATTGTACAAAAACGGTATCGTATACATTTTTGATATATATTTTTTTCTCTATGATATTTACATTTTCTCTTTTTTGTTTTGGTACCTTATATTACCATGAAAATCATTTATAGCCGGAGGGCTCCTTATACAAATTCCAACAAGCCTAAACATGACTGGGATGCATTGTTTTATTACGGAGTTTTAGTGCCTAACTTCTGGCTTCATCACCAAATCAGTTCGATGGTACCATTTATTTACATTGTCTCCATATACCGGTCATCCGAGATAACTTACACCCAAAAAATACTTATCATTAAGAAGTTCCAGTGGCCATCAGTTCCATTTCACCAAATGATAGTCTGTGAGTGCAAATGCTTGCCATTTTGATAAAAATACCAAAATCACTATATGTGTGCCTATAAAATTTGAGGATTTCCGTGGATTTCAATTGGATACCATCATCAGATTCCGACCTGATGACCATGGGACTACCTGGGAAGTACACGCATTCAAAAAAAATAAAAAGAATTTTACAAATCGGTCTAGGCTTCTTTGAGCAATCGTGGAAAATAAACAAAAAAAAAAAGAAAAATATTCCGACGAATTGAGAACCTCCTCCTTTTTTTTGAAATCGGTTAAAAATTACTTTATTTTCGGTAGTGAGTGTTTGACATTTATTTATTTCGTTATTGACACTGACTTTTGAAAATAATGAGTTGAGTGATAAATAACAAAAAAAAAAAAAAAAACGCCTTTAAGTTCTGGAAGAAGCAGGTGGTAGTGAATGACAGGCAGTAAAGTAGGTGTCGAATGTCCTGTGAAGGGCTTCCACATTAGTGTTATTATTTACGTGTTATTATATTTATTTGTACAGCGGCAAAATTCCCGTACATGCCAAACGTGTAGTACTGTCTTCGTTTTCGCATAGAAATTGATCGGCCATGACGTATGCATGTATTTTTATATTTGCTAAATAAAATACTTACTTGCTCTACCTAAACACACATGGAAAGTTGATAACTATTAGACACTTTCAACAAAAAAAGACGTTTTTTAAATTCGTTAATAATATCTCGTTGGGTTTTTAATACATTTATTAATGATGGCGTCTCTTATCCTGTCGCTGATTCCGTGCTCTGTGGCAAACTTTAGGTAACTCCTTTTATGGATGATAGTTATGGGAAATTCTATCTGTAATATTTTCTTTGATAAGTTTTTGTTATTGGACCGTTTGACGTTTATAGGAAATTTGAGTACTATGTAGCGGAATAATTTATATTTGAATGGGGTAGTGTCGGCTTTTATTTGATTCTATCGTTTCTTTGATTCTAGAGCAGTGGTGGACCAGTGTTAACGGCCCCGACTTACGTGTCGTAGATCGTGAGTTCGAACCCAGGCAGAAGCTTTACCTTGTGTAAATTATTTCATCACCACTGCTCTTAAAACGATGAAGAAAAACATCTTGAGGAAACCGGCATGTCCTAGAACCAAAAATTCGAAAACATTTGACATCCACCAACCCGCACTGGGCCTGCGTGGTGGATTAAGGCCCATTACCTCTCTCACGGAGAGGATGATTGTGTCCCAGCAGTGGGAACATTATAAGGCTGATGATCATTGTAATGTATCTTTAGCAATACTGATAAGTTAATGTAGATTTAGAAGTTGCCTGTATTGCTACTTTTTCTACAGTTAGGTTAGGAATTCATAGCTGGAAAGAGCTTGGTCATGTGAACTGACTCGTTGGAATAGCGCAATTTCTGAGCTTTGATCAGGATTCGATTCTTGGGTTGGGCAAGGTTTTATTTTTTTTGCAGTAGCAGGATATCTGCCTAGTTGAGGGTAGGTGCGTCCTTCATTAAATATGACTTAAACAATATTAATTGTTTAAGTCATATTTAATCAAATATGGGTTTATATGGTAAATAGTACATCTCTGCATAACCTTTCGAGGAATACAGGCGATATGTTATGGCAGTTAGGCTTAGCACGCACTGCGGTTTTTATTCGCGCGAATTTTTGCCGTCCATTCTGCGACACATGGAATTGTATGAACACGCATCGCGGTAAAAAAATTGCGCGGGTATAATACTGTAAGATGCCCGTGTTTTTCCACAGATTCCACCGCACCGCGGCGCGGATAAAATTCGCGCGAATATTTTGCGCTCTATGAACAGATAGAAAGAGACCAAAATCGCGCGGAATTTTATCCGCAGTGCGTGTTAGTTAGATTCAGTACGAGACAAACATTCGCGCGAATAGAATCCGCGGGCAGAAAATCGCAATGCGTGTTAAGCCAGCACGAAGTAGAATTGTCGGTTCGATTCATCGGTTAATCAAACATCAATATCGAAAAACTAAATACAATCAAAGGTCCCGCTTTCAAAACGACATATCAATAAATACATTATTTATATTTCATTTCCCAAAACCAAGCTCCTCATTAATATTCAGTTCGTCATAATATTTGATAGAAGCCGACGATAA
The DNA here is from genome assembly GCA_964057195.1 of Orthosia cruda. Taxonomy (NCBI): domain Eukaryota; kingdom Metazoa; phylum Arthropoda; class Insecta; order Lepidoptera; family Noctuidae; genus Orthosia; species Orthosia cruda. The sequence continues at coordinate 10,494,486 of OZ059849.1, forward strand.
GTATCTACGTCTACGTTCCTACGTGAATTAATGTATTCGTAAACAAAGCCGCGGTATGAACATAGTTACACGCTTTCAATCATATGGTGAAGCCGTCTTGACAATATTGTGTGAGGCGTTAACGATGTCTTTGATTACCTATTTGGGTAATATATGGCTGCTTTAGCTTGTCTCGGGAGAGGAATGACCAGGATTTTGCAGCAAGTACCGTCAGTGCAGCAGCAATCTAGCAAGTGCTGTCCGTTTTTTTTTTTTGGTTGGGAAATCATCCAGTGACTTCTCCCGCTCTGGGTGAAGCGGGAGGGCGTGTCAGACTTTAACTGACTAAAACCCACCCGTGTTCCTTCAGTTGCTTGTGCCAGGGCCGCGGTAAATCCTTTTCAAATTTATGCGCGACCCAGACAGGCATCGGCCGTCGCGCTTACGGTGTCTGGGAATCGTTTTGCGACTCCCGACGCCCTGGACGTCTCCTGCGGTGGCTGGGGGCCTGAGGGCGTCTCCGTTGCGTCTCCCTCACGCGTTCCGCCTCCTCCTTCGCGAGCATTACTGCTTCGCAGAAGGAGGTGACAGTTTCCCATGCCCTCTCGCTCCGTACCATGGCCTGAACCAGGGCCGGACGTCGCCAACGCCGTTCGCCTCCACGAGGACACGGCGGTGCTCCACCCAACCTGGGCAGACCTTCACCGTATGCTCCACCGTGACATCCGGGCATTTCCTCCCGCCTTATCTTGAACAGCAAGTGTTGTCCCTAATTTTCATGAGTTTTAGTGAAAATTTATTAGCATCACAATATTTATAGGAACTATTGGTGCCTACGTTAGTGATATTTTTGAATATCGTGAAGATCATTAGGCCTTACTCACGCCTCGCTCATGTATGATCAATGCGCATCTGTTTCCTCCCTTAGCCACCAACTTTTAGGAATTTTATATTTATTTTATTCAATAAAATAAATGGATCAAACAAAACCACACGATCATTACTCATCCACATTAGGAACAGCATTTAATCTTCGCGAAAGTAACGTTTGCGGTATTTAGGAAAACGTCTTCTACACCGAATTTACTTTGTGCTAGGGTTATATCGGCGAATTTTGTGGAAGATATTTATTTAATCCTGGATATATGGGCTTACCAAGTTGTACCAATGTTTTGTTTTTGACACCGAGTCCCGAAAAGTAAGTTATTTCTCGCTTTAGTAGGAAGTCTGTTTAATTTTTTTGTTTAAATGCTTTTTTGTATTCCAAAATTCATCACGGTTTGCTGGGAGAAAAGTCAACTTCGAGTTAAGCTGGTCTTTGTATATGAACTTTATATTCATCATCATCATCGTTTCTGCCAAAAGATGGCCACTGCTGGGCTTAGGTCTCTCCCTAGCGTCGCCACACTGATCGGTCATCGCTCCACCTAGAGCGGCCTACCAACGCTACGGCCCTACTGGCCGCTACTGGCCCCTTCGACCATCTAATCTGCAAGCAATGTGTCCTGCCCACTGCCACTTAAGTTTAGCAATACTAAAACTTTATTTTCAATTTGGTGTTTTTGGTGTACAATAAAGACATAAGACGGAATATTTGGCAGCCCTAAAACCAAATCATATGCAAAGACTAAGCTTAGTACCTAAAGGAAACTTAGTTAATGAGGTCGTCGCGTGTCTGAGAGTCTAATGAGTCATTGTTTTAATGATATCGAGGGCAGAAGGTAGACCGTTGATTAGAAATACTTAATCTTCGACTCGGTTGTGTAATAGGCCTTGGTGGTAGGATAAGGTCAAAGCGTTTGTAGAACTGGTAACTTAGTTTTGTCAAGGTTTCTGGAGCATGGTCGTGGTGGCCCATCGGAGACCTCGCCTCACGTGCTTGAGTCGCTTACTCGAACATTGGGTGTGGGTAATGTTCGAGTAACCGGACCGTAGGACGCAGAACGCATCCAGTGTGACGAATACCTAAATGTCACCGAGTTATTACAAATACAGTAAGCTTACAATAAATCGCGTGAGATTGTGAAATCTTTCTTCTCGATAAGACACGGATAGCATAATATACAATCGAATTAAAATTCATATTAATTTATTGCATTCCCTATTGTTTTACCGAAGATTGTGCACCCGTACCATGAAGTGTCAAAACTATTATGGTGCGACTGGGAAAACTCGAAATAACCTTGCTGTAAGAGCTTATGGTTACCTCCCCGTTCACAATATATCGAGATTTTATAGCCTCGCAATCTTACGGTGATTGCATTATTGCGGTGACATAAACATAGCTTGCACTTCACCCGGGTCACGCGTTTCACCTAGTACCCGGGTGACTATTAATCCGGTTGGAACGTCGCCAACTGATAGTGTGGTCGGTCACTTTATACCCAAGTGCTGACCCACATGAGCTACACGTTAATGGCTTGAATATGTGACCGATTTATGCATGTGCAACTTACTTGGGTTGGAAGTTGCTTCTACTGTATCTGGGTTTAAGTGTGATACATTGAGCTTTAGAAAAAGGTATTGTCACAAAGAAAGAATGAAAAAGTAAATTTCTTGCCTCTTAAACTACATAAATTTATCTAGTTTTAGACACGCTTCGATCGACAATCTATATTGAACACGTAATTATGACACGATATCTTGTGGAAACAGCCCGATTGAAACAGTAAAAAACCAATCACTTTTGGTCACATTTAAAACAAAAAAAAAAACTAAAACAAATTCGGTTCATCCGTTTAGGAGCTATGATGCCACATACAGATTCAAAAATACACAAACAGACAGGTACAAACATCAAACTTATAAAACTCTCTTTTTTGTCGGGGGTTAAAAATAACAAAAGAGAAAATGGAAAACTAAAATACAAATACTAGATATTTTGTTGATTGTGCAAGTAAGAATCCTTAAGATGTTTGGACATATCGTCCACAACGAAAGCCCATTAGATCGATTAATCTTACAAGGAAGAGAACAAGGTCAATGATCTCGCGGCCGATGTCCCACAAGATGGACAGGCTTAATAAAATCCTCGTCTCGCAAAAGCCGCAATAAAATTATCAGACGATCCATGACCACGACCACTCCACCAAGAGCGTGTACGATATGTCCGGCTCGAAGGACCAATGATAAACTCGTGCCACCTAGTGTCCACGAAGTGTCTCTAACGTGCGATAACAGCAGGTGTGATACGACTAAGAAGAAGAAGATTTGGCACACAGGTATGGGTTACAGAAATTACGGTCTGCAAAGTTGAACTTTTGATATATAGCGTTGTGGTAAGTGGTAATAAAAGTCATCTTGGCCGAATTCAAATATGGCGGTGAATTGCAACTATCGACCGAGCACAAATCCAGAATCCAGATCGCTACAGAAAAAACCCTGATGGTAAAATCCAATAACACTAGCTCGATGAACACAATACCTGATGTTCAGCAGTAGCGGTTGCAATGACTACAGTAACCAGGTGAAACTTTTATCCAGATAACATGTTTATTTTAATTTTATAGGTACTATAGAGAAGTTCTCTGGCTTAGTTTTAGTAGTTTACTCTATATTTTATTAGGTTAAGTAACATTTAACAACGTGGTGTTTTAACAAGTTCTAAATGTTATACTTAAGTTTTAAGACACATAACATTAGTTAGTCTGCCGAGAACTTTTGCAGTAAGTTTTTAGTTTATATAAGATTTGAAAGTAAGGAAAATTGCGCTGGGAAAGCATACGTAACAGCTTAAAAAATGCCTAGATAATTTTGATGATTACTAGATGCTGCCCAAGTATTTTTTTTATGTAACACCCAATCCTATTACTAGTATACTACTCGAAATTGTAGACGATTATATCTACCTGGGACAAACGGTCTAGTTACATAGGTCTAACTTCGGGAAAGAGGTCAACCGACAAATCCGACTCGGTTTGGCAGCGTTCGGGATGTTGCACGGTATCTTCTCGTCCACAAGACGAAAGTCTATGACCAGCCAGTGAGCCAGTGATAACATAAGGGACCGAAACGTGGTCGCTCACAATGCGCCTCATCAGAAGGCTAAAAGTCACCCAAAGGGCAATGGAGAGGGCTATGCTCGAAGTTTCCTTGCGCGATTGAATCAGAAAAAAGACATCCGCAAGAGAACCAAGATAACTGACAAAGCCCGAAGAATTGCCAAACTTGAGTGACAGTGGGCTGGGCACATTGATCGCAGAACGGATGGCCGACGGGGCCGAAAAGTTCTGGAGTGGCGACCGCGAACCGGAAGATGTTGCTTTGGAAGGCACCCTACTAGGTGGACAGATAACCTGGTGAAGGTTGCGGGGATCCGCTGGATGCGGGACGCACGGGACCGGTCAATGTGGCGACACTTGGAGGAAGCCTTTGTCCAGCAGTGGACGTCTTTCGGCTGAAATGATGATGATGAGTTGATGCTCTATTAAAAGTGAATGCGTAACTTTCTTATGATAATAACATTGCCGATATACTAATATTAAACTTGGCTTCACGATTGCTCAACAGCATGACGATTGATAGCTCGTAAACCTATATTTTATAATAATTTATATCTTTGATGTTTTATTTCGTTATAACTTTATGAAATGGGCCAATGTTCAGACAAATAAAATTTATATTCATAAAAATTGTTCTATCTATGGAACAATAATATTTCTATGAAACGTTGTATTGTCGCGACACGAGTGTCTGCAGGAGCCTGTTGTCTACTAATTACAAAAGCACGTTGTTTTTTTTTTCTATACCAGTTTTTACACTAATGACAAATTATGATGACTTTTATTATGCCGCATCGATGCTATGATTAAAAACCATTAATTATTGGTCTGTTAATTTTGTATTGATGAAATGATTGTGAATGTATAATATTTCAAATCAGACTTCTGGTGGAGTTATTTAAAACACTTGAATCGTGTGTGGTCTTTAGTTACAAAATCTGCATTTTATGTAGTTCTAGTAGTATTTAGTGTAGTATGTAATTCTAATGTAGCCAGTGACACTCGCAGGTTTAAGACGAATCGATTGACGTAAGAATCATCAAAAACGTCCAACGTTTTTGGTCTCTAGAATTCCACATAGGAACAAACACACATACATACATAGACTAATAAACACATTACCTTCCTTCGGCAGTCGATAAAAACAGCACCGCGCCGCACCTTGCGCATCAGAAAGCCAACTTCAGCGCGACCAAGAAGAGGCGTGCAATGTGTTCTGGTGCACCGGTGATAAAGGTGTTAACCCCAGAGAAGGGTCTGGTGACAGAAAGCCGCGAGGGGTTCGCGGTGAGTGCTAACGCGTGCCCCTGTTCCCACTATAAGTGGCACAGGAGGACACCATGGAGTTTTAGTGGATAGTGCAGTATGTATGAGCTAAACGCTAAAAAAATACGCTTAAGAAAGATTGTCGAGAACTATACTAACAGTACACCACTACCTATTTTTATTTCATTCATTTATCCATTTGTGACATATATATTTTTGGATTTATTTGACATTAGAGTTCTTGGAACATACACTGGATTTATTTGACATTCTAATAATGTTTCTGACATATTTATTTATTTGACATATTAAATGATTATTTTGGCATTCTAATTATTCGTGACATATTGATTGATTTGACATTTTATTTGCTTGTGAGATATTAATCTATTGAACATACAATTGTTAAGCAAATTTTTTGTGACATATTTGATAAATTTGGCAGTTTTTTGTGGTATGTTTGATGATATAATGGTTTGCAGCTTATATTTATTCGATTAATATGACATCACATCTATTTGTAAAACATTTTAAATCAATATTCAATTTGCTACAACAATTTAATTAATCTTTATGTGATATTTTTATTGCAATTATGTTCCACCAATTTCTGTAATTATGTACCCAATATTCTACACAATGTTAATTGTTAGTGTAAATAAATGAAATGTATAATTGTAATCTATATAAATTGTGTTGCGGGGGACCTAGATATAATAAGTTGTGATTTAAAACTATTCGGTGTGTCTGTTAATTGCCTTTATTTATAATTTTAGCGTCAAATTATAACTTTTGCATGTCTCTTGGTAAAATATGGCCGAACCTACTTTTTATCTGTGTATCACCATGTACTGTACCCATATTTGCAAAATAAAGAATTAATTACTTACTTACTTACAAGTTACTCTGTACACCCAAAGTTTGGCGATGGTCGGAATGCCAAAATTACAGGCATTGATCACGTGAAATTCCCATATCGCTTGGTGACGTACATTTTTGGTGATTTAAAATAGCTATCGCTACGCTTTCGTCTCTTGTTAAAAGCTTCTCTTGGTATATATCGCTGTCAGCAATAATAACTCCCATTGTATCCTACCCATACAATTGTAAAAGTATTGTGTTACAATAAAGTGTATAGTATTCACGTATCTATATCAAGCATTGTACCCACGCCGGAGCAATCAGTGACAGCTCACATTTTTCAAACATATTCCATTGTTTTACGAGCGAGTGCAATACAGTTCTACAGGTAATGTGCGGGACGTAATAACAGTAATGTCGTGGAGTTTGTCGCTTGATATGATACTAGCTTCTCCCAGCGGTTGCACCTGCGTGATGGTCGGAATTTCCCTAAGGAAACACACATCCCATCCAGGACATGGTGTACCCGTGTGCCAAGTTTCATCAAAAACCTTACCTGTTCTTAGCAATACTTATCTAAAATACTATCCATTTTACATTTCTGCCTTATAGAAGATCAGGATCAAACAAATCACTAATCGTATTGAAAATCGAAACAGCTTCATTTCAAATTAAATTCTGAACAAAAATTCCATCAAACCGTTATTCTCTTTGCACTAAGCATTTCCAGAGATAATATAATACAAGCAGCTTTGCTTAGTTTCTATCTCAACAGAGATTGCTGAATGCAACAAACTGATGCAGTATTCAGAGTACCTTACATACCTATATTAATTGCTTTTGCCTGTAGCAATGTCCTGGAATAACAAAATGGATTTGTTAGAGCAACAGATACAATTCTTGGACAATAAGCAGGAAAATACGGGTGTAGGCTAAATGTGGACAGTATTAGAAGATAGGTCTATAAAATTGCCAATCGCTGACGCAACTAATTTTTGTTATTTTGACAGTAAGAATATTATGTAAAAACGAGTAAAAACCTTAAATGTATATAAAATGGTTGCAACAACGGGAATACTTGGCAAAATTTTATCACTTTGTCGAAATTATTAATATGGCTTTCTAGTACGAGTAGAGTTAAGCTGCGGACGGACAGACGGACAAAGTGAAACTATAAGATTTCCTTGTTGACTTCGGAATCCTAAAAAGATTTGACTTGTTTGAGGAATTATTTGACGGCAAAGAGAGTAACCGTGGATTAGCCAAATTTAAGTCACAGTAGGCAGGGTATATTGCTCAACGGATGTCGATGGGGCTGAAAAGTTGTGGTGTAGCGACCGCGTACCGGAAGACGCACAGGTTCGGTAGATGTGGCGACACTTAGGGTAGGCTTATGTCCAGCAGTGGACGTCTTTCCGCTGAAATGATGATGATGAAAGAGAGTGAATGATATCGTGACGATTGAAAAAGAAGAATGGATGCAGAAAAGATGTAGCACTAAACCCAAGTACCATAGGTACAACAACAATGATAACAACGAGTAACATAGCACAAGGGCAGATGATGCTTGTTAGGATCTGCATAAATAGTCGACGAAATGATTAAATTGTGAATTATATGAGCTGAAAACAGTAGCATTAGTTGGTATCACTCGACTGAAATTGAAGGGTATATTTGTGGACTGTAGAACAAAGTTTAGACAAAGTTAGGGCCAAGTTATCATTGCGTTTTGGGCAGGCTATTGGCATTTGGATAAATTAAGGAGCTTGAATTTACAGAGAACGAGATATAAAGGATGGGCAAAAAATCGTGGATCAAACGAAACAGGGCGAAAGTTGGGGTATATCACCCTGTTTCGTTTGAGCCACGATTTTTGGCCCACTCTGTATATTGCAAATTAAAGCTATTCGTTTCGAATACCAATGTACACAAATATATCAATTTCATCCTGACACTTCCAATTCAACGCAGTCCAGCTTAAAACTCAGTTGCAAAAGTAAACATTTGTTGCAACACTTGACACACAAGACACTCGCGATTCGTTTCCGACACTCCACTCCGGACACTACAAAGACTAATGAGTCGAGTCTGTTCACAGCTTTATTTTTAGATATTCTCTTTGGTATTTTTTTAGAAAAAAATTGGTGCAGTCCTACTGAAATTGCTAAAGAGAGCGGTATATTTATTTGCCTGTTTTGTCAGGTGGTGAAATGTATATTGATGTCACTTTGGGATAAGGTAGAATGATGGGGTTTTTCTCAGAGTCTGTTGACAATAGGATTATAACGCAGACGGAGCTCCACAAGTGCAGAGGTGGCTGTGGCAAAAAAAAATATTGTCAAGATCTAGCCCGTCCCCTTGCTGTGCGCCCCAGCGACGCCCTGAGCTGAGGTCCGTTCCCCATAGGGAGTAGCCCTCAGCACGATCGCTTAGGTTTAGCTTTTGATGCCCTGGTTGGAGGCTCTAGTTTACTAGATTAGTCTCCACAAGATCACCCGGTTAAGTAGTAGCCAATCACTTTGAACTGCGAGACGCACAAAACAAACAAAAAAAAAAAACAAAAAAATAAGATTAGCATTTTCTCAAAACGAATATCCTACCGGAAATCAAGGGACTATACTATTCTACCTAAAAAAAGATTTTCAGCCTTTTCATCCTCAAAAATTTGCTAGGCTCCTGGAAACACTCACTTGGTAGGTACTGAACCTTATGGTAGCAAATAAGCATGGCAGCAAAAACCTACGAGATATGTCTTCAGATATATAACTAAGTTTCAACTCAAGGGTTTTCGCTTAATATACCTGCAACGTTGCAACTTTAATCAGAAATATTTTATTTTGCAATGAATGTGGGTACAAAATAAGATGTAAGCATTATAAAACAGTTCCAACATACTCTACCTTACGGCATGCAAAAGTAAAACATATTTATATCTACTCAATTATACAACCAAATAAACAATACGAAAACAAAAATAGTAAAGGTTTGTGGATCTACAACCTTCCTACATAAACTAAACATCAAAAACAACAATCTTAATTCTATATTTTACAAATAAAGTAAATCAATTATTTTGCATACATTATCAAGGCACATTGTACGGGTCGTAAGTCCGTACACCGATTCGCCGTTAGTTGGTTGGAGAGAAACACGTCATAGTTAGATCCACTAGTTAAATATATTTGAGTTAAGTAAACTGCAGTATAACTTAGATGGAAGGCGACTATTTCTCTTTTTAATTCAAGGCTCAGGAACGTGGTGATTGGTACAAGAGAGAGGCCTGTGCTCAGCAGTGAGCGAAGTCGGGCTGTAGATGATCATGATGATGATTCCTGAATTTAGTTTTACACATGTATTTTGAACATATTATTACTGATTATTAGGCATTCATATAACATTCATCACCAATACTTATAGGAGATATTTAGTTCCAACATACTTCGAGAAGTCAATACAGTAGATGAGTGATACGCCTTGCCAAGTCTACTATTTTGATATTAGTGTAATTTAAAAATATCACTAATACTGATATATTAGTTACAATATTATAATATTTCCAGGAGAATATATTAGTATTACCTAATTTTGAGAAATATCGGTATTAGCCCATCTCTAAATGTGTCAATTTTAGTTCCTGAGAACCTCGAGCGGGGCGCTTTGAATCAGCACAAAAATCAACTGTCATTTCATATATTATGTTTAGTACAGCGTACTTGTATAATAATGGTCAGTGGTTAATCCACATATAGTCCATAGCTTAGGACAGATGACACATAGTCATGGTAAGTTGAAAGAGCAACATCAAAAAGATCATTTATATAAAGCAAGAAAAGTAAAGGACCGAAAATGCTACCTTGAGGCATACTACAATTATTTTATTAACGACGGAAAAAGAGTGATATTATAAGTTTGACGTGTGTACCTGTGTGTTTGTATATATCTGTATTTGTGTATCTGTACAAATCGGACACATTGTATTAGTTCCTTACCTATGAAATTGGCGTTTTGTCGTACCACTTTGATCTCAAATATCTCCTCTTTCGTTTGGAAATCCAATTTCAAATTTATACAGCTATTTAAGCTGGGAACAAATTATCGGACACGACTTACAGCCGCGACTGATATGTGTGCACAGTCGTTTAGGACGCGGCTTGCGGACGCGTCCGAGCGCTTATTCCATAGCAATATAACTTATTCAACGAAGATTATGTATACCTAGAAACATGTAGAGTAGTAAAAGTGAAGACGCAATTCTCTGCCACGAACACACTCGATAAGTTTTCTTCCATTTTTATTTATAACCTCGCACGCACGTGCGAGATATCGCGTAGTCTGAGTTGTTCTGACGCCGGGACGCGTCCCGTACCCCGAGCACACCGTCCGCAGACGTTTTCGGCTGACACAAACATCCAGCGAGCCAGATCTCAATCGGAAGTCTGAACGCCCAAGGTCACGTCCGCGACTTACGTCCGTTAGTTTGCACAATGTAATGTATATTCATTAAACAGATACTCTATAAGTCGCGGCTGTAAGTCGCGTCCGTCAGCCGCGTCCGATAATATGTTCCTGGCTTTACTCATGCTTTTGTGTTTGGAAAACCGTAATTCATTTTCGTTTTACTCTTTTGGTTTTTTCTTTGCGCCAGTCAGTTTACAAAATGGAAAACTTGAAATATCGCGTTATTTACGAGTACGAGTTCCATCGTGGCTCCAGTGCTGCAGAAACGGCAATATATATTGACCTAATATAAAAACAACCACAAGGTTTGATCTTGTCGAGGAGTCGGCAATGTGCCGATATCACGGCACGGCACCGCCTATATACAGAGACCCCTCCGTAACACGGAAAGCACGTTCAGCCATTGATTCCGGCTGTGTTATTAGTAGATTTTTGCCGGTCGTTACTGTTAGTCAGTAGCTCAGTACCTCGTACACCAGTCTTGCCAAAGGGGTACCGTGTCCCACTCACTGGGTTGTGGAGGTCAGATGGGCAGTCGCTCCATGTCAAATACTGGTACTCAACTGCATCCGGTTCGGGTTCGGTTGGGCTCGGCTTCCACAACATATTGGGTTTTGGCACAGCCCGCCCTAATCTACATCAAAATTTTACGACGGCACACCGAATCCGCGCCAGAATCTGGGCATCGTGTGATCATGCTAGCGTTTCTCCCCAACTCACAATATATCTCTATCTAGTATATAAATATTACTCTGTTAATAGAAAGAAAGAAAAGTGTTTATTTGTCACAAAACGACATACATTATAATAACATGCTTATGCTAAACCCTTAACAATAGTATTAGTAGTACTTAAATTAAGTTAGTAAAGACGAGAAATAAATCAAACAATAATAACATATAATACCTACATTTTGTTTATAACAGAAAATAAATAGGGTGAAAAAGATGCCAGGCAGATGCATGTCGTGATTGTGGCAAGAAGGCTTCCACATAACATAATTTAACGCTGTGCTGTGGAGGTTTATTTAAGGTGATATATATGCCCCAATGTAACGCAGTACTGGCCGTGCGCCCGCTCTATGCCAAAATATCAAAATTGAATCTCCTTTTGAACAGTTTTGTTTGCAAAATATTATTTGATTTACATATGCTATGTTAGGTAAAAAGAAATTCCAGCCATCAAGCACTAAAGCGTACGTAGGCCCTACTTCTTCATGGCATTCTTGGTATGTCAGCAACTACTTTATACTGTCTTATAACTAGGCCTGTACTACAACGACTTGGCTATGATTAAATCTTAGCAAAATCGACTCGAATGGACCTTCCGATGATACAAATTTATCATAGCAAAATACGTACATACTTATATCCAGGCAGTATTATTTGAGCATTCAGTTAGTTGTCGCCGTAGTAGTGATAACGACCATAAGATAAGTTCTTAAGGATTAAGTTGTAGACATAAATCAACTTGATTTATGCCAAGTCCCGCGACGTTGAGGGATTATGATATTACATGTATTTAATGTATTGATTGATGTTCCTGCAACGTAATGGGTTAAGTGTGGGAACATTGTTATGCTCAGTGGAACTATTTGTTTGAAAAAAGTATTCCTTCATAATATTATTTATTGTTTCCTTCTAAAGACTGAATGCTCTTTAGATTATTTAACAAATGTTCAAATTCTTCATATTTAAGTTTACTGATGACTTTTCTTTTACGGATAGGTCTCGGTATTTTACAATAGAGTAGTTGACAAAAAAATTATATTTAGTCCGTCAGTTAAATAACCTAAAAATATTGGACATGTATTTTATCTTTTGCTACATAAACAAAACATTACGAAGATAGGGCGTTTGTACACTACAAGGCATTTTACTGTCCGGCAGTCCGATTTTTACGGTCCGATATGGCATGAATAAAACGGATGATTGGCTTGTGCACTTGTCCGTCTTTACTCGGATCGGTGCAGCGCAATTTAGAGTAGCTCTCTTTAAAACTACGTCACGCGTAATTACGCTAGGAACGATGAGTTTCTTAGAACGTCGGCAGTTGCTTGCTTTATTACACTAGGTGCGACGACGTAGAAGACAAAAATAATTTTGGGTCCATCCCCTTAAAATTTAAAGGTATTAAATTGTAAGGCATAAACACGTTTTTCATTGCTGTCATCTCGGACCGGAAAAAACGGCCCGGAATGGGGAAAAGTAAAATGTCGGGTGGTAAAATTACGTATATTGCACAAACTAGTATGTACATTTATGCCATGCCATATCGGATCGTAAAAAATCGGACTGCCAGACAGTTGCTCATAAAGTGGCTCTAATTTCACCGCAATTAGGCACATAATGACACCTGTTTTCAAACTGTGAATTTTTCATTACTATTATTCACAAGTGAGATAAAGAGTTTTTTTTTTTAATTTATTGGTTGAGTTGCTTTGTTCTTAAAAAAATTTCGATACAAAAAAGATCGTGCTCGATAGTACAAATGCAACACATTTCATGTAACTTCGTATTTAAATAGATAATTTCAACTTGTACGTGTTTAATAAATAAAACTTTCACTTAAATATAACTTTTGTTTTTGTCTGTAATAAAGAAAACTTGAAATTTCCCATTTTGTACGTGGCTAAAACGCTATCCGCGAAAAGCCAAAAAAAAAGAAACATCTTTCTTTTTAGTCTATGGCCGATCGCCATTGTTAGATGCGCGCGCATAGGAAAACTGATTAATTTTGCCCGCCATTGCGAAATATTTTTGCCAGCACGTTTTCACTGTTGGTAATGATTTTTTTGTATTATTTTCTTCACAAGTGTGTTGAAAAACGTCGTATGATACACGTGTGTATTGATGATTACCGTCCTCGGCTCTATTAAGACTCAATGTCACCTCAGCGGTAATCACCAACATTACACACTTGTAACATAATGTACTATTGATAATATCACTGACGGACTAAATAAAATTATCATTTTTCTACCCAAGAAACATCCCTATTCATCTAACCACATTTTCAGCAAACAGGCTAGCGATTTAATCGCCTACAAGGCTACAATCTTTAAGGTGATTTTCGATATATACGATATCCGATTCATTCAAAAAAGAAAACATTACATTTAAATTAGTTTAATGACTTTATCAATAAACATACTTATAAAAAGATACAGACAAAATTGCACTTATGAACAGGATCAGTTTTTTAGAAGAGATATCCCCCGCTCCGTTGCACAGATCTGTGTTGCAAATCATGGAGGTGACTGGAGTACCCTCCTTTAGAGTCCTTATTTCGTTTTTTGCTCCGGAAAATTCTTCGATGTTTTCATTTTGCAATTTTCCACACGAACGTTTTATGTAGGTGACATCCGTACCTACGCATAAAAAAACAGAAAAATTGTTAAATATACAAAAAAAAAAAGTTTTTGTACTACTACTTCCTTCCTTGTTGCGAATCGAACCCAATAACCTAACACCTTGCGAGCGGACAGCGCGGCCTCGATCGAAATTCACCGGCACAGTGGCACGACCTCTCGTTTAAAACTTTTATTGTATGTCCGAGACAGTATGTGTAATGTTTAAGTTTCAAAGACGACATTAAACTTCCGCCTATTTCAATACAATTATTTAATTTCCAATTAATTTCCATCGTCGACTCTGTCTCTGTCACCTATGGCTTAGACTAGAGTCAAGAGCAAACCATCTCAAATAAAAAAAAAAAAAAAAAAAAAAAAAAAAAGTCAAGATATTGCGTTCAATATGGCTGCCATTTTGAATAGGGTAGTTTACTGAAAATTTGTTATTGTCCGTCAGGTAGAATAATAAAAAATATTGGACACGTATTTCTTCTTATGACACGTAAACTTAAAGTGACGACGATATAATGTGTTGAAATATCGTGAAACGTCACGCCACTAGTACACTTTATACTGCCTTAGTGACGTCACAAGCCCCCACTCCTGAACTTTGATGAGCTTTAACTTTGTAATTTTTTATCGATTTGGTAAAACAAAAAATACGTGTCCAATATTATTTGATAATCTCACTGACGGATTAAATAGAATTATCATTTTTTTACCCTCGAAACATCCCTATTAGATAAGATAGATTTTGTACTTACTTTGCGCCTGAAACGTAAAAGTGCGGCAAACATACTTATTTGACGCGTCAGACTCTGGGCATATTTTGATCATGCTGGGGTCTAACTTTGCACATGTTGTATCATCATTGACGTCATTGGGAAAATTGTGGCACTCGTAACATCTGAGAGAGGAAGCTGCAAAGAAAGAACTTATTAAACTTCGAGATTTCAAGGAACTGAATTTTTTTTCAAATAAATATAAATTTATATTGCTGCAGCCTAACTTAAAAAAAATAACAAAAATCAAAAAACCCGACTGGTTAAGAAGCGAACTAAAAAGACATAAACAAGAGTAAAATCATGCTGTGCAGTCTGAGGATACATATTTTTAGCTAACTCTTATTTTTCGAATTAGGTACATTTAAACAAATAAGTGTTTTATATTTTTCTAATCACATCTTAAACCCTTTATTTTGATACCTACCCCAAAAATAATATCCCGATATCAAGATAGGATTGGAAGAAAAAAAAATAGGCGCCCACAATATGGAGCCCAAAATTCGCCATTTTTATATTTTCCTATTATAATATAGCCAGTATAACTAGCAACGTTAAGATGAATCGATTGACGTAAGAATCACCAAAATCGGCCAACGCGTTTGGTCTCTAGAACAACGCCACATAGGAACAAACATACACACTTATATACGTACATAGACTGATAAACACATTACCCTCCTTCGGCAGTCGGGTAAAAAGAAATACCAAGTGCGAGTAGGACAAGCTAGCACAGTGTCTGAAGCAATCACACAAACTATTCTATACTAAATCTTTATTGTATGTATTAAGGTAGGGATTCTGAGAGATCACTGCAATTTTCCAAAATTCTTCCTTAGCGTTCATCTTCTTATCTTCGCTGTACAAGGACTCCCAAACAATACTTTTGTGTTTTTGACTCACCATGTTCAACAGTTAAGCAGACTACTAACGTCACAAACAAATTAGATGTTAAGGACTTCATAATAATTGCCGCCGATATACGTACACTTGGAATGCTACACGTAAACTACGAGTGAGATACGATAGTCAATACATGGATGTTTCCATAAAGTTTCATGAGGATAAAACTATCTGATATATTTATTTATAGTCTTATTACCTGATACTTCATTAGGTATTTCCTTAACAATGTACTAGGGTTTTCCTTCTACCTCACTCGCACCTATTCTACAAGATCCGTTTATTTTTCCTCACTGAGCGATAGACGCTCATTACAAACAATTTTAAGTACCTCTTTATTGATATTTTTTTCCGTCTTCATATTTTTCCAGCTGTTTTAGTGATGTCATCGTTCCATCTGATGATGATTCATCTTCAGCCTTTTAAGGTTCCCACAGCTGGGACTCAGGCTTCCTCTCTGAGAGAGTGGGAATAGGCCTGGGGCCCAATGCGGGTTGGTGGATGTCACATGTCTTCGAATATTTGCGTTGTTTTCTTTCACCGAATTTAGAGCAGTGGTGATGAAATAAATTACACAAAGTAAAGCGCCTGCCTGGATTCGAATACTTCGAACCCACGACCTACAACACGTCAGTCGGGGTCGTTACCACTGGGCCACCACTGCTCATAATTCCAACGCTAGTCTTTTTTTAGGGTCCCGTACCCTATGGGTTTAAACGGAGCCCTATTGCTGTCACTCTCGTTTTTGCCTGCCCTCGTCTGTCACACAATTTTGTTCCCAAGAATTTTTTAACTTCCCATTGCCCTATGAACTTGAAATTTGATGGTAATATTTATTTTTACGTATATTTTAATAACAAATATCAATATATTGCAAAATATGATATTCTCTTTGGTACGGAACCCTAAATGTGCTAAGTCCGACACGCACTTGAACGGTTTTATGATGTTTACGACAAAGACGTTTCCCGAAGTACTGTTGGTTGGACGAACGATTGCCCGAAGAACAGATACCCCGTTCGTTTACCAATAAGAATTTGTGCGGAGTAATAGTACTGTTACCAAACAAAGAGAAAGAAAGAAAAATAAAATTGTGGTGGAAGGAGACACGAGATAAGCAAAAATAAACACTCCGTGAGAGACCAGCAAAAAAGCCGGTGAGGACCGGCTGGCAGGAGAGGGATTCCTGATGCGATTTCCTACTGTAAGACTAGTCAATCAATCTGCCTAGCCTTTTTCCCAACTATAGTGGGGTCGGCTTCCAGTCTTACCGGATTCAGCTGAGTACCAGTATTTTATTTGGAGCGACTGCCTATCTGACCTCCACAACCCAGTAACTGGGTAACACGATACTCCTTGGCAAGACTAGGTTCAGATCTCAAGCTTCTGAATACCCGTAACGACTGTCAAAGATCTTCAAATGACAGCCGGGACCAACGGCTTAGCGTGCTTTCCGAGGCACGGAGGAAACTCGGTATGTTGAAATGGTCACCCATCCACGGACCGACCTCGTCAAGCGTTGCTTAACCTTGATTATCGACCAGTGCGGCTGTTATTATTTAGCCACGAGCTCCTCTATAATACTGTAGGACTACTATAGTATACTTTTTATCCGTAAGTATGTTGGCAAGGCAGAGAATAGTATGCAAATATTTTTTCTCATTTACTGTAATGTGAAGGTACGTGAACTCATTACGCATTTATAGGTCAACTCATTACACATCAGCCCTTAACAGGTGTAGGACAGACAGGAAGTGAGGGACGCGTGACGTGACTAGCCAGTAGCCGGAAGCAGCGCCATGTTTGATAAACGCCGCGTTCCGGCCTGCGCACGCGCTTAGCAGCCGCTAATTTGAATACTGTCGGCGATTTAAAATTATGACATGTTAATAAATGGTGTTGGTTATGGTAATTTGTTGAAAGCGTGGTTTAAAATGTTAGTGTCAATAGGAACTAGGGTTAAAAATTGCTTGTTTATTGAGATCATTGAATTCCTCGCATTTTTTGGTAGATTAATGTAGATAATTATATCGATAAGAGGTAAATGAATTCTGATCACAGGATTTATGTACTACTAGCTTCTGCCAGCGGCTTCACCTGCCTCATAAAGTGTTTTATGAGAGAGACAGAGTAACATACATCCACACATCCAAACTTTCGCATTGTGTTATTCTTATATGGTAATAGCTTCTAAACCCTCTTTTTTTTAAGACGCAATTTCACGCGAGACAATGGCTTTTCTATTGTTTAAACAAGGAACCTGCCATGTTATCTTTTCACCTCCTTGATTGCCTGATATAGAATGTCCAAGGCAGTTCACCAGTGTGTGTAAGAAGATTAAATAAATAAATCTTTTAGTGGTCACTAACGGATTTTGTTTGATCGTTCTGCAGTGTTATCTTCGGGTTTACTGCTTGATTTCGAATGACATATGCCCGATGACTAATGTCGTAATTTCCATAGCATTGATGTACCACAAATTTGAAGAAACATTAGATCGAGCGTCCGTTTCGCCGAAAAGCCATTGCAACGATAGTCCTATCCATCGAATGTCTATTGGCTCGACGTTCCAGTAAGTCAAAAGCTATACAACCTGAAATATTCAAGAAGACTAAAAGAAGAAATATAAAATGGGCTAAAAAATAAACCAGCAGGGATTAATCAACAGTATTCTATAGATTTCCTAGGAATTGTATACAATTCCTGGTTATCACAAGTTGCCTATAACATATTAATTTATAAAGAAGATTAAACCCTTCTATTTTTTACCCCATATGATATTTGAAATCAAGCAGTAAATCCGTTTTCTTCTGACTACCAAAAAATCAGCTCTTATTAATATTTATTTATCCCGTTTATTTAATAAGTTAAATACGGATAACGGGATAAATAAATATTAATAAGAGCTGATTTTTTGGTAGTCAGAAGAAAACGGAGTACACACTTTATATTTACATTTTTAAATACTTTTTTATAAAAAACTAATCATTTAAAAAAAAACATTTTAAAATATAACAAAAATGGTTGTCCACCGGTGTCGGGAGCAGGGTCCAAACTACCGGTGGTTAGGGCTCCAGAGACAGGAACCTCCTCACAATGCGAGCCGTATCGAGGAGTACTGCCTTCTGTATCAGGCCCTTGATCCAACCGTGCAATGACAGCCTCGACAGATGGTCGTCGAGGCTCTTGGCTATCAGGCCGTTGGCCGTAATGACAATCGGCACAATGATCGCCGAGTCCACATTCCACATGTCGACAACCTCGTGAGCTAAGTCGAGATACTTGATTTGTTTCTCTTTCTCAGCTTTCACGAGGTTCTCGTCATGCGGAATGGTGACATCGATTATCATTGTGCGGCGCGCTGATCGGTCTATCACCACTATATCTGGCTTATTGGCAACAATAGTCCTATCAGTGATGATAGACCGATCCCAGTACAACGTGACATGGTCATTTTTGAGAACTGGGTCGGGCACATACTTGTAATACGGTACCTCCGATTCCACTAGATTGTATTTCAAAGCAAGTTGCTGGTGAATAATCCTGGCCACTTGATTATGCCTGTGCAAGTACTCGCCGTTAGCGAGACGAGAACAACCAGAGATAATATGTCTGATGGATTCACCCGGACGGTGGAATGCTCGACATATGTCAACCGTGCCGTCCTTCATTATATGTCTCCGATAATTATTCGTCAGGATAACTTCGTCCATAATTGCACAAACAAAACCTTCAGTTTCTCCGAAAAGGTCACCGAAACGTAGCCAGGATACGGACGCTGGGAAATCTACATCGGACCCATGTAGAGCCCGATAGAAGCGCCCGTGTAGCTCCTTGCCTTGCCATACCTATTACCATATTTATTTATTTATTATATACATTATTGTACACAACAAAAACATACAGGACAAACATTTACAAAAACAATTGTACAATGGGGGGTCTTATCGCACTAGGCTGTTATTTGTGTACTATACAACAGTACTATACATATAATATAGGTATTATATCCAGCTAGGCATCACAAGTAACCATAACATTTAATTTAAGTAATCTCAGAAACATTAATCTCAAGTCAGAATCCTCTATCTCTGTTCCCAACATCGCCAGAGGCCCTTGAATTTGTATCATTCAAAACAGTTTCTCTTGAAATAATAATCCCAAACTACCCTCCAATTATCCTTAACAAGACATGACAGGAAACCAAACTGTTTAGCGAACTTTATGGCAGCAAACAATACTGTTTGTTTGTCCAATAGTGCGTGTCATTGAATAATTCAGACTATTATAATAATTTCTATTAAGCCAGGTGAAGAGGGCTGTTAGCCGATGTTATCAAGAATATTGATAGACAGTATAAAAGGTACTGGGGCTTTACTCCGACGTATCAACTTTCATCAACTGTGCGGAAGAGGCAGAGCTATATAGGACGAGCATTATCCCTTTTTACCCGACTGCAGAAGGAGGGTTATGTGTTTATCAGTCTATGTATGTACGTATATATGTATGTTTGTTCCTATGTGGCGTTCTAGACCAAACGCATGGGCCGATTTTAATGATTCTTACGTCAATCGATTCGTCTTAACCCTGCGAGTGTCACTGGCTACATTAAAATAGGAAAATATAAAAATGGCGGATTTTGGGCTCCATATTGTGGGCGCCCATTTTTTTTTCTTTCAATCCCATCTCGTGGAGTATCAAAATAAAGGGTTTCAGATGTGATTCAAAAATATTGTTATTTTTCTCTTATTTGTTTAAATGTACTTAATTCGAAAAAAAGTGTTAGCTAAAAATATGTATACTCCGACTGCACAGCATGATTTTCTTCTTGTTTACTTCTTTTTAGTTCGCTTCTTCACCAGTCGGGTATTTTGATGTTTTGAATTAACTTTTTTTTTAATTTAGGCTACAGCAATACAAATTTATTTTTGTGTATTTTTTTTTAGTTCCTTGAAATCTCGACGTTTAATAAGGTCTCTCTTACCAGCTACCTCTCTCAGATGTTACGAGTGCCACAATTTTACCAATGACGTCAATGATGATGCAACATGTTCAAAGTTAGACCCCAGCATGATCAAAATATGCCCAGAGTCTGACGCGTCAAATAAGTATGTTTGCCGCACTTTTACGTTTCAGGCGCAAAATTTAGAGTAAAATGGCGGATTTTGGGTGCCATATTGTGGGGGCCCGATGTTTTTTCTTCCAAACCCATTGTGTGGGGTATCAAAATAAAGGGGTTTAGGAGGTGATCACAAAAATATACTACACATATATGTTTAAATTTAAATGTTTGGTACATTTAAATAAATACACATACATACTAAAAAAAAAAAGAAGTAATAAATATAAAAAAAATTAGAAAATCAATAACCCGACTGCTTAAAAAGCGAACTAAAAAGACGTAAACAAGAAGATAATTATGCTGCGCAGTTGGAGGATACATATTCGCGAGCTGGCAGACCAAAACCAGATGTATCCTCAGGCTGCACAGCATGATTTTCTTCTTGTTTACGTTTTTTTGGTTCGCTTTTTAAGCAGTCGGGTTTTTTTTAAATTTTTTTATTATTCATAGCGTAATCAAGATGGCGTTGACACATTAAAGTACGGTCCCTGATTCCATTTTTAAACGACTTTCCAAAAAGGAGGTGGTTCTATGTTCGGCTGTACGTATGTTTTATGTTTGATTTTGAAAATATTTTTTTTGTTTGAATGAGTATGCCCCCGAATTGAACCACATAAATTTGGTGAAGATCTGATGAAGAACTTGAGATACTAAGAACTTTTCAATAAATGACGGCAAATCTCTCGGGATTGCTGCAATCGTATGTATTTTTTTTGTTTAGAGTCTAAACTTTAGACTATTTTATGACATAACTTCACGTCGGCATACTCTAAAGGGATACGCAGATGTGTACAGTTCACCCCGGTACCGTCTTATATCACCGGTTATGTTCAAGATTCATATTAGAACCGAGCAAACATTTTTACTTGCTAGTCGCTGCTAACACCATCTATAGCCGTGGAACGGAAAAAAATAATCATCTTAATCAGACGAAACACGCTAGTCACGCCGGCACGGTTTCTTAGTATGGCATATAAGGCATCTGTTTGCTAGTTTTATATTATCTGTGCATGTATGCTTGTATTGGCGCCGACTCGAAATTATTTTAATAAATTTCCGTTTTATATTTTAATAAATTTCTGTTTTATATTTTAATAAATTTCTGTTTTATATTTTAATAAATTTCTGTTTTATATTTTAATAAATTTCTGTTTTATATTTTAATAAATTTCTGTTTTATATATGTTTTACTTTTTAGCTCCTTTCTTTATTCGTCGCTTTAATTTCTTACTTAAACTTGTTTACAATACGGATAGAGAGTCATAAAAGTTACGAGTATGTGTTTATTTTTGTTTACTTACTAAGTTGCCTAATGGATAAATAAATCTTCGAACACCGATCCAGCGGGCGTGCTGTCAAACATTTAAGCATCTAATCGTACTGAACGTCATTAATCACAGAAACCACTCGCCAGTCATTTCCTACTCAAAATGGTGCAATGTCGGCAGGTACGGTTATCGAGTGCTAGTGATGTGCGCACACTTCCTCTCAACTATCGATATTGTGTTTAGATTTTGGATAGTTAATAAAAAATGTTTATTTTAAGCGTCATTGACTTGATATATTTCGTTTAATTGATCGGAATAAGTTGCAGTAAACAAAAGATTGGCAGAAAACGAATTTCCACTGCCCCATATCTGATTGGTGACGAACAGAGTTAGCATTGTGCCTTATAGTTTACATCAAACAATAGATTATAGAATAACCAACTTTCGAAATACCCAGCCATTAGGCATGTGTCTATACAATCAAACCTTGCCTGAATATATAAATAATTAACTAGTAAAAATAAAAAAAAATACCTCAAACTTCACCTAGCGTGGTATAGTATAATTTTATTGCTCCAGAATATCTACTAATGATTTGCTTAGGAAATCTGTACGAAGCTAGGAAATAAAAAATGTAGTCAAATTTGACACTCACAAAGACTTAAATCTTGAAAATTACTGACAATTTATTTATTTTATAACAATTGCTTGCTGTACTTACAGTATGCACCAAAACGTACAGTAAGTCAACAACATAACACTTATAAACTAAAAAACTATAAACAAACATTTAAAACAGTATTTTTTTACAATGTTTCGCTCTATATCGATATTAACTATCGATAACGTACACATTAGCGTGTCCCCTCACTACGCTTAGCAGGGGCGAAGGTGGATATTACCTGATGTTATCTGCTATGCATGATGTAATTTGAATGCAGTTTTCGTTGGCAACATTAAATGGGGTACGCTAAAGTACGAGTATTGATCAAATATACTTACTAGTGAATTTAAAGGCAGGAAGGCAAGAATGATGGCCGGAGAGGGTCTACCTATGTAGAAAGGGGAGTGTGTGGAAGTGCTTATCATTCCATTTGAGTGTACCTTTGTCGATTGAAATTTGAAAGCGTTAGGTCAAAATAAACGTCGGTATACTTACTATTCTTTCTGAAAAAAGGTTGTAGAAATTAGACGGGCAACGTTGGTTTAATTTTAAACGATTAGTTTAAAAGATCTTTTTTATCATTAGCAGCTTTTTAGGGTTCCGTACCCAAAGGGTAAAAACGTGAACCTATTACTAAGAATCCGCGGTCCGTCTGTCACCGGGCTGTATCTCATGAACTGTGATAGCTAACTATGCAGTTCAAATTTTCACAGATGATTGCCGCTATAACAACATATACTAAAAACAGAATAAAATAAATATTTAAGTGTGGCTCCCATACAACAAACGTATTTTATGCCGTTTTGTGCGATAATGGTACAGAACCTTTCGTGCGTGAGTCCGACTCTCACTTGGCTGATTTTTAATGTGCCCATTGCTGGGACACAGGCCTCCTCTCTGTGAGAGAGAGGATGGGGCCGAGTGCGGGTTGGTGGATTTCACATGTCTTCGAACTTTAAGTTCTAGGACATGCCGGTTTCTTCACGATGTTTTCCTTCACAGCTTTGAAATAGACAAATAAAAGTTTATTAATATTTATAGATTAAATTGTGATTAATGTATCTAGATCTCGTAATTTTGGCTTGGTTGTTTAAGAAATGTTCACATAAATACGTGCGATTACTCAATAATTATCACGCTTTTTCTTCATGTCACTGGTACGACGGTTGTTTTAATTCTGATTTGAAAATCATGCTGTGCAGTCGGAGGATACATATTCAAGAGCTGACTGACCAAAACCATATGCATCCTCCGACTGCACAGCATGATTTTCTTCTTGTTTACATCTTTGTAGTTCGCTTCTTAAGCGGTCGGGGTTTTTGATTTTATACACGATTTTTATTTACAACTTTTTGGTTATCATTTGCTTTTTCTTATTAATTTTAAACATAAATGTTATATGTTTTTTATCACATCTATGAAAAAAGAGCAAGTTTATTCTTCGTAAACAGGGACTAAAATAGCTCATTAATCCCTAGGGACTAAAAGTGATTTGAATTTGGAATGTGGATATTATTAGTAAATGTTCCAATCCGCAAAGAGATGAATCAGAAACCATGCGGTCCGAAATAGGATTACATCGCTAAAATCGATTACGACGAATATATGAGGTGAATGAGCGATTGTAATTCTATTTCGGAACGCACGGGAACATTGTATTGAACAAGTAACTGGCTGGAAAACCGCGCGAGAGCCAAATTAAAAATAAATCTACAACTGTAACGGATGGTACTTAGTTGTTACGATGCACTTCCATAATTGTTCAAATATAAACATTAGCCTCTAATTATTTCTATGTTATGTCTTATGGTTCCTAATTATAAAAATTAGAGTGTCCATCTCGGGAGCAACACTAATTTAAGCTCGAGTGACGTAGTTTGAATCCCTCGCTGCAATACATACGTAAAAGATACGCGCGAAAAACATAACCCTTTTCTTGCAGTCGGGAAAAAGGCCCATTTTGTCACATCTTTACCTAATTAATAACTTAAGTATAGGCCAAAAGATCAAACAATATCCTTCTCCGTAAGGATTCCCTCTATTCCAGTAAATCCTAGAATAATAACGGTTGCCAGAGCTCGAGAATAATTAGCGATCTCATAACTCATGGGCTTGAACGTTCTGTTCATATAACACCATCAACATAGGTACCTACTATAGGTGCACTCTGCCTAAATCTTAGGAGAATACAGACGTGAGCTTGTATGAAATTACCATAATATTTACTCAAGATATTTTAACAGAAAAACAAGTTTATTATAAGTGGAGCTTGTGGCGAAGTGATAATGGCCGCACGGGTCCATCTTCAAGGTTAAGCAACGATTGCCGAGATCGGTCCATGGATGGGTGACCATCGATTACATACCCAAAATCCTCCGTGCCTGGACCAATGGCTTAACTTGCTGCTAAGCCGTTGAGCGGCAGTAAAAAAACCTAAGAAGTAAGCAGTAAAGTTCGATAACTATTTTTCTTTTATTGATTTGTTTCTTGAAGAAAATCAGAAATAGAAAAACATCTATCTATTTATTATTCCTACCATATTATAAGTACAAGAAGCCTTATAATTTGCTAAATGTTCAACATGAAAAATCTCTGTTCTCAAAACATTAATTTCCTTTCAACGAGCTATTTAATTAAAAATATAATAAGTTACAATTTAGCATTTAATTATGTTCAAACACGAGGCTCCAGTTAGCAGAACATACCACATAATAAAAAGAAATACAGTGGGCCAAGTCGCTGCAAAACGCAGCGACTTAGCGGACTTTCAATTATTGAATGCAGTTGTGTTTGTTTTAATAATAGTAACCACCAAAAATTGCGGCGGTCATAAAGCTTACTGTGCCCCAGAGAAAACAATTCTCAAATTCAATTTATTGCATCCATGTACATACAGGTGGTAAATATAAGTTACAAAAACAATTATGGAATCTGTCGGGCACAGCAATATTCTAGATATAGTCAGTGTCTAGGAGAGAGGAATGGCGCTCAATATTTTTCTTATTAACATTTTAGTTCGACAGTACTCTTTCTTCTTTGTCCAACCCCCTTCACAGTTTAACTGGGGTTATGTCTTCTTGTACGTCTGTGCCAGATCACTGTTCCGGGTTATCTGAGTGCTCCGGTTCTCTATCAGGATCTCATTCTGCATGCTTGACCTCTAGGTAACGGGCGGTTGTCCCTTTCCTTGAGGTAGATCCGGGGTTAATTAGGGCTTTTTTGGTAGAGTTGACATCTCAACGTCTCAGGATGTGGCCGTACCAGCACAATCTGGTTTCTCTGACCTTTTCGCGATTACCAATAAATATACCATATACTCAGAAATAAATATATCTTATCTTATCTTACTACGCTAATTAATCTCAATTTAAGGATCCCGAAGCGAAATTAGTCAGTATACCTTCTGAGTGTTTCTTTTTGTCCGTACCCTAGTTACTAACAAAGGAAAATTAACACGAAAATTAGACATAATTTTACTAACACATCCGTGTTGGAAATTCGTAACAATGGGGTCTTTATGATCTCGTAGATTTTTATGACTACCCTCGTCAAGTCGCTTTTGTAGGAGTTATTAAATGTCTTTTGTTATATATATCTATTTTTAATCAAAGTGATACAGATTATATTATAAGAATTACTCTATGGTTTTAGACAAAGAGGAAAACTGATTATTAAGTATTGTTCATCATCATCATTATCTTTCTGCCGTCGTCCCATGTTTCTTGGGGTCGGCGCAAAACGTTGTCTTTTGCTATTCCGTCCTATCAACCTTTACGAATACGATCTCACTGACTCTCTTTCTGTCATATCACTTCTAACACAATCAATCCATATTTTATTCCTCTCTAACTTTTGAAAGAAAAAAATAAAAGTTGTTTTAAAGTTGGCCAGTTACAGTTATCAGATCCATAAGCCATTAATTACTTTACAAAAGAACTAATAGGTGAAATCTTTGATTATGAGATGTCAAAGCCTATACCCGGTTGGCCATTAAGTTATATATCACCGGATTATTGCAAACATCGTTTATAAGAAAACGCGTGAGATTGTAAACTCTTTCTTCTCAATATGGTACGGGTATATTTTAAGTTTTGAAACTATCGAATTTAAATGGGCTTTATCGTATTTGAAATGATTATATTTGGAATTCTTAATCACGCAAGATCAATCCCGAACTTACGTTGTCTGCAATAATCCGGTGAAACATATCAAAATGTATGTGATATTGACTAGTGCTTCCAAATTCTCACTTGGTAAATCCCAATCATTTTTCATTTATTACAATCGTTACCACAGATAGAATTTCACTTCTTTCGAGAGCCTAAGTACGAGTACATTGCCAAAGAAGATGAAAAAGAAGTACGAATACATCTAAATAACTCATTAAGTAGCGAAAGTACCTATCTTATGAATACGCAAAGAGACAATAAAAATCTTAACAGTGCAATAAAAAGATTTTGCTCAGCGTAATCTTCTAATTCATTCACTAACAATAAATTCTAGTCAAGCGTTCGTAATGAAACTTCATGAAGCACTTTATGTAGAAGATTAAAGTGCTCAAAGAGCAATAGACTGTCACATATTGAAATTACCATAGAACACGGAAACGTCTCGGTGGCTGCTGCTAGAGACATTGGCAAAACTTCTAACACAAGTCACGCGTGCCAGTGAATAGCAGCGATTACCTACAGAAACTGATGGCCCTTTACAATTGTATCTATGCCCATGGTCTATGGTAGCTTATCCTTGTGTAGACTAGGCTGCCTACTATTAGTAACTAGCTGAGCTGGCTGGCTTCGCTCCCGTCATCGACTACCTACCTACTCTACCTTTTTGTATAGTTTTAAAATCATTCCTATATTCTGTCATGTATCAGAAATGGCGCTGTGTTCGCAAAACATATGGGAAAATGAATTAAAAAATAATAATCGATATTTAATTTTGCCTATGTTCTAATAGTTAGATACAGATAAATCGAAACAATTAAAAATAACGTAAGTCGGTCCAGCCGTTCTCAAGTTATACATCGTGTAACGAACCTGACTTTGTTTTATATATAAAGACGGCTGAGCGGCAATTCCGTGATCTGTGGCAGTTAATACTGAACGCTTTAATTTAGGAGAATTACTTGACGATTGCGTATGTATGAAAGAGTCTGTATGTACCACGGATATTTATTTTATATACATGATGCATAGGCACTTTCATTTTCTACCTATCTAGAAACTGCACATAATTTTGTATGACTTTTGGATCAAAATCTAGCCTTCTTCTTTTCGTACCGATTACACTAAGATTTTAACAGCTCTATCGTGTTCCAACATGTATAATTTTGCAACCTGTTGCATTTTGCAGTTAGTCTTCATTTTAGTTACACAATGTATAATTAAATATTTTCATTGGTTACAGATGTACAGGCGTGAATCTCTGCAACTTCGTGCTGTATGAAGACTTCCCTCCCTCAAGAAGCTGGGCTCCAGGAGTCGTGTTCATAAAATACGCTTGTTTTGATGGTAAGTACATAATTTACATTGCTATTTAACCTGTCTTGTTATTAGCAGGTATGTATGGTTAAAATTTTGCAACAGATTTTTATTAAAACAGTTGTCCCCAAAGCTATATATAAGAGACATAATTCTTAATATTATAGGGCGGATACTCCAAGATGGCGGACCATGATTTTTTGTGAAATATGAATAACCTTGTTCGGTAGGCTATCTAGTATTTTTATTTTTATTTAAACGATTGACCGCAAGAGAACCAGGGTTACCTAAATAGCCCGAAGGATTGCCAAACTTAAGTAGCAGTGGGCAGGGCACATTGCTAGCTGAACGGATGGCCGATGGGGCCGAAAAGTTCTGGAGTGGCGACCTCGTACCTGAAGACGCAACTATGGAAGGCTTCCCTCTAGTTGGAACGAGGACCTAGTCAATGCTGTGGGAATCCGGTGAAAGCGACACGCACAGGACCGATCAGTGTGATGAAGCTTGGGGGAGGTATCTGTACAGCAGTGGACGTCTTTTGGTTGAAATGATGATGATAACGATGATGAACATTGTAAATATTAAAACATTTCAATGTAAACATTATAGTATGAAATTACTCACCAGCATGATTGAAATTCAGAGAAACCTTTTTGGCTTTCGTTTGATAAAATATTATTATTCGCATTTCATGTTTTTCTGACAGCTCTCAGAGCTACAGAACAACGTTAATTATTTAAAAGAAGTTAATAAAATCAAAAAAACCCGACTGTGAAGAAGAAAATCATGCTTTGCAGTCGGAGGATGCATATTCGCGAGCAGGTTGACCAAAACTATACATTTTTTATTTACATCTTTTTAGTTATACCACCTACTTTCTTTTTTCAAATGACTTTTAAACATATAAGAGGTATATATTTTTATAATCACCTCTAAAACCCTTCAATTTGATACCCCACTCGAGGGGTTCAGAACGAAAAAAAAATTACAACTCCTACAATATAGCACCCAAAATCCGCACACAAATGGCACTTATTATGTAAATACTTGGGCGGCCAAGACCTATCTAACGATGTATTAATTATAAAAATCCGTCAAGTGGTTTGAAAGATACGAGGTAATAAAGAATATTACATGCATACATACCTACTTACAAGATACGCGCAAAAACACTACCCATTCCTTGCAGCCGGGTAAATATGTGCGTCAGATACCAGGAAACATGATTTTTTTAACATTGCCAGATACCTACGTTTCCAATTAACCGTGCAGCTAAATAGTCGGGATTTTAATCCAAAATAGCGCAGTGCTGCTATTTACTCTAGGAAGAATTTCGTTATGCAATTCCAATAAATTCAAATAAACACAGAGGAGCTTGGTTTTCATTAAAAAAATACTCGTTTCTGCCAGCGGCTACGCCTGCGTAAATGTTCGAAATTATGCCAAGGGATCGTAATCCTAGAATAAAAGATATCTTAATTTCAGGACATGGTCTACCCGTGTGACAAGATACATCCAAATCCGTTGAGCATTTAAGAGTCGAATGAAAAAAAATACTACCGACTTCCAAATAAAAACATTACAAAGTGAAAAATAACTTTTGGAATTTGAAGTCGTTTTCGTATATGGACACCGACTTCCAGAAATAAAGTTATTTTTCACTTTGTAGTGTTTTTATTTGGAAGTATTTTTCTGTAAAAATGTTTTTTTATTTATCACTTTTTAGTTGTACCTAATATGCAAGTTATTTAGTAAGGTCCCTATAATGCCAGAATAGATTACCCGAATATCATAAAACTTTAACATAACCGGGGAAATGAGAGGGTACCAAGGTGAACTATACACATCTGCGTACCCCTTTAGAGCGTACTGGCGTGATGTTCTGTCATGAAATGGTATAAACAATAATCAGACGATTTGCAGCAATCCCGAGAGATATGCTGTCATTTATTGAAGAGTTCTGTTGTATATCTCCCAAGTTCTTCATCAGATCTTCACCAAATGAAAATGAGACCAATTTGGGAACATATTCTATCAAAAAAAATATTATCCGAAATCGGTCCACAATTGACGGAGAAATCGGTGAATACATACAACAAAACAAACAAACATAAAGTCGAACATGGAACCTCCTCGTTTTTGAACACCGACACACAGAGTTACTTTCGCATTTTAATAGTTGTATGGGTAGTATGGATGTTAATAATCAAAAGTTTTCTTGACGAGTTGCATCAAAATCCGATCAGTAGTTTTTGCTTGCAAGAGTAACAAACTTACTCACAAACTTTTACATTCCAGTATTAGTAGGAAGTAGAGTAGGATCACCCTTTCCCAACCCATAATGGCTTTATTTAGATAAAGTGCTACCAAATTAATTAATTATCACACCATAAAAATATTAAAACTGCCACTACATATCGAACACATGGTGTTTCAAGCCGTGAAATTGATTTATCATTGGAGTAGGACAGATGTAAGGACATCACGCCCGTAAATTGTTATAGGACATGCCATATGTGATATAGTGTCCTATTGGGGTGTAAATTACTCATTTAATTCGTCTCTTTGTATGTCATGAGGCTGGATGTTATTGAACGTAATAGAGTGTAGATGCAGTGGTGAGCAATATTACTTTCGAAAGTTGGGTCATATGGACGCGCGGTACGTAAGTTGAACAAAAATGTACTAACGTTTTATTAAATTAAACCGAAATGAATCCTTTGTAAATGACCTAACCGTTGACAATATACAAATTGTCAACGGTTAGGTCGTTTAAAAACAAGAAAAGTCGGTTTAAATCGTTTAATTTCAATAAAAAGTTGGTAAATTTTTGTTCAACTTACGTGCGGCGCACTATATCTATTATAGTTCACTAGCTTTTGCTCGCGACTTCGTCTGCGTAGCATCAGTATTTCGAATAGGAAATTTTTCACGACGCCTTACTTGACAGATTATTGGGTCACCATAAAAAATCCACCCTCCTTTCCACCCCCTTAAGGATGATTTCCGGGATAAAAACTATCCTACGTCCTTCTCAGGGTCTCAAACTATATTCATACCATATATCATCAAAATCGGTTGTGCTATTTAAGCGTGAAAAGGTAACAGACATACAGGGCTACTTTCGCTTTTAAAATATTAGAATGGGTGGATTGCTAATGGTTGTACAAGCACAATTCTTCTTTTCTTGAATCAGTACGATCTGATTGCGAATAGCTTACGCTGAAGCTTTAATTTAGTTTCGCTTGTCCCGGTTTCTGTGAGTAATCAAAGTTTGTAAGTTAAATTTGACTCACTTCCCGGTGATCGAATTTCGAATGACCTGAAATTCTGCACACACGTTTGTTTATAAGTTTCGTTACACTGTGCGCGTTTGTATTGGTCTGAACCCGTTTGTTGTGGTGTGATGTTCTCGAAAACTTGTTAATTTCTTTTTCCTTTGGTTTCTCACTTTTATATCTGTACCTTTAGTTCTGAAATTTTGTTAAAATCTCTTCCAACGACAGCGTACAGGTGGCTTTGTTATTTGAGCTAATTTTTAATGGTTTTTCTGATATTTTTAGATATATTTATTTTTAGGTATATTTATATCACTTTAGTAAGTATAATTTATATATAGTATTATATTTTTATATTAATCTACCTGAAGGATTGGCCAGACGTAGCAAGAGACAGAAAAAAATGGAAAGACGGAAGGGAGGCCTTTGCCCTGCAGTGGGACATAACAGGCTCATAATAATAATTAATATATGTTCATCCTCTTCTAGCAGCTCCCTTAGTGCGGCGAATAGTTCTTTCTTTCCTCTGACCCTTGGTGATCAGATTTCCTCGTTGTTTTCCCAGTACCCCAGTAACCTCAATATAGCTCACATTAATGCCCAGAGTGTTCCTGGCCATTACTCTGATCTTCTGGCTTCCATTAACTGTGCACATTATTGACGCTTTACTGATATCTGAGTCCTTCCTGAAACCTTCACTTCTATCAGTTCACTATGCCCTCCCAGGTTTTGTTCTCATTCGTAATGACAGAACAGGGAAGGGTGGTGGTGGTGTTGCCATATATCTGCGAGCTGGCATTCCTTTCAAGGTTATTAGTACTTCACCATCTTCCTACTCGGGGTCAGCAGAGCATCTTTTCCTTGAAATCTCTTTGCATTACTCTAAGATGCTTCTTGGAGTGATGCAAACCTAAGCCCTAACCTAAGTATCGATTACTTCAATTCTTTTGACTCACTTTTAAACGATTTTTGTCCAACTTATGACCATGTAATCTTGATGGGTGACTTAACACTTGTCTTCTTAAAAATGACTTGCGTTCTCACAAACTTCAAACTCTCTTATCTTCTTTCAACCTCAGTATTTTGCCTCTCTCTGCCACTCATCATTTCCCTAATTGCACCCCTTCTCTTTTGGACTTAATGTTTGTTTCCAAAGTTAATAATATATCTGTTCACGGTCAACTCACTGCTTGTTTCTCCTATCACGATTTAATCTTCTTGTCTTACAAGATTCGCCCTCCTAAGCGCAAGCCATCATATATTTTCCTTCGGAACTTCAAGGGCATAGACCTGGATGCACTGTTGCGTGATGCTGGTGGCATTGACTGGACGGATGTTTTAGAGAGCTCCAGTATCAACGATATGGTAAGTATTTTCAACTCTAAGATACTCAGCCTTTACGATAGTCATGCTCCTATTCGCCGTGTCAGAGTAAAGTATGTTCCGGCTCCCTGTCTCACGCCTGACATTAAGGATGCGATGGTAAATAGAGATCGAGCCACAAGGAGGTTAAAGCGCCGTCCTTCCGAGCGCAACCTGAGTTGCGTAATCGCTGTAGTCGTATGTGTAGAGATGCAAAAAGACGCTACTTCCACAATTCTCTGGACAACCGGAACTCCTCTGAAGTCTGGAAGTTTCTGAAAGCTATCGGCATTGGTAAGTCCCCTGTCGTTGCTAGTAATGATACTGACGTGTGTGCTCTAAACAAACATTTCTCACTTCCACCCGTTACATTGGATCCAAACGTCTAATCAGCTACATTAAATAAGCTTTCCGCCTTGCCTATGCCGCGGTGTTCGTCTTTCGATTTCAGTCCTGTGAGTGAAAATGATGTCAAGAAATCTATCTGTGCTATTTCCTCCTCCGCAGTTGGTAGTGACGATCTATGCTCAAGAATGATTACTCCTATCCTCTCCACATTACTTCCCGTTTTAACCCATATTTTTAACTACTCCTTGTTTTCTTGCTCTGTTCCTGATGCTTGGAAGCTAGCCCATATTATTCCTTTACCCAAAATACCTAACCCGGTCACACAAACTGATTTCAGACCCATTTCTATCCTCCATTATCTTTCCAAAGTTCTTGAGCACAAGTCAGTCGCAAGGTGCACTACACATTTGACTCGCTGAAATGCCTCCAGAGCTTTTTGCCCTTGAACACCAAAATTTCCCTAGCTCAAACTCTCATTCAGCCCATCATCGACTACGCCGACGCCTGTTATTTGGATGCCACCGAGGAGCTTTTAAATAAACTTGAGCGTTTGCAAAATATATGAATTCGTTTTGTTTTCAATCTTAAAAAGTATGACCATGTTTCTGGCTTTCGCAAGTTACTCAAGTGGCTCCCAATTCGACTTCGCAGGAACTCTCGGATTTTGTGTCTGCTATTTAACATCCTTCATAATCCTAAAACGCCATCCTACCTCCGTGAACGCTTCTCCTACTCCCGTCCTGCGGATGCACCTTGCAGGTCGCATCTTAAGAATCTCCTTGATACCCCTTTCCACACAACCGACTTCTACTCCTACTCCTTTACTGTGCACGCGGTGCGTTTGTAGAACTTGCTGCCGCCGGACATTAGGAACTGCCAAACTCTTGCAGTTTTCAAAAGTAGAGTGAAAGAACACTACCTTTCCATTCCGTCATAGTTGCATAAAATATGTATATTTATCTTTTTATATATATTAGTATTTATTTAGTTTGAATTGTTAGGATATGTATTCTTATATGTATGTATAAGTCAGTATATTTTATTTGATATATTGTAAATTAATAACTCTGAATGATTTATGTCTTTATTTTTCCCCTCCACGTCCGTCTACATCTCTATTTTACCTTTTTTTTTTCGCAGGTATGCTGGAAGAGATTTCATTAGAAATAAGCATCACCTCTGTACCTTTTTTCTGTTCCTTCTTCTTGTCCTTGTATTATGTGTGTGTACAAAAATTGTTAAATAAATAAAACAAAAAAAATAAAAAATAAATGTAAAATCTCCTACTCAGGAGTAGTTCAACCCCGGTCGCTTAAGTACTACCACTCATGGATTCAATTTGATAGAAAGAAGAGTGCGTAATAGGTCGATGAGATGTGATTTTATAGAAGACCATTGTTTTTTTTCTAATAAACTATGCCAGAGGGCGCACAAATGTTTATAAGTAATTAAAAAAAACCGACCAAGTGCGAGTCGGACTCGCGCACGAAGCGTTCCGTACCATTATCGCAAAAAACGGCAAAAAATCACGTTTTTTGTATGGGAGACCTCCTTGAATATTAATTTTATCCTGTTTTTAGTATTTGTTGTTATAGCGGCAACAGACATACATCATCTGTGAAAATTTCAACTGTCTAGCTATTACGGTTCATGAGATACAGCCTGGTGACAGACAGACAGACAGACGGACCGCGGAGTCTCAGTAATAGGGTTCCGTTTTTACCCCTTGGGTACGGAACCATAAAAAAGCAAGCCAGCCAAGTCTCAATAATTAAATTAAATAAGCCCGGACAGTAAAAACAATTATAAAGAATAGCATACTTAATACAAATTAATTAATAATAAATAGCAATAGAAATCAATGTCAATAAAAAAGAAAAAATAACAATAATATAAAAACAATATGTCAATACAATACATGTCAAGGCACAAACAAATAATAAGACTACGCCAATATAGGTACAAATGTTAATATAAAATACTGATGTTAATATACATGTCAACAATATACAATAACGATATCAATATACCTTACTAATGTCAATATACAAAATTATTTAGAAGGACAAACAGTCATGTATTTCATTAGCATGTCAACATTCCATCATTAGATTTTTGTTTGTTAAGAATTCCGAAATACTGTAATATGCTTTGCTCACCAGTAAGGATTTTAGCCGTTTCTTAATTAAGCTCAAGTTCAATTCTTTGATCGTGGTAAGTGGTTAAACATGACGGGCACCATGCAAAATATACATTAATGCTGAGTGAGACCTTCTTACGCATAAGCTACCTTCGACTTACATTTTTTTAAACAACTAAGGATTTGTCTTAACAAATACAGCAACCTCAAAATGTTGAATAGGTACAATGTGACTGGGTACAGACAACAATCCACCTTTACTTAACAACACTACGTTTGGAAGCTATACTTAAACCATTGAAACACTATAGAATTCCCCCTTGGGAATCCCATGTGTTTGCTACCTATTGTATCACATAACCATCTTGCATAGATCTCTAACAACTGCTCATTTGTCCTTCGATCCGGAACTTTGTTGGATTGTAGCAGGGGGGTGGTAGGTCAAGGTATATTGGTGAATGTGTTTGCTATAGAATTGACACATTTTACCCCGAAATGTGTAAAATATCAGTGAGTTGGGGCGGAGTTAATGGAGTATGGCAACACACAGTTTTCGTCACGTGCGCGCGATTTCAAAGAAATTGTACAATTTATGTGGTCTTTGCAAACTATGGTTGAAGGGGATGCATTCCCGGTCACAGTATTGTATTTTTGGGTGGGAATTGGTGTGAAATTTTAAACATGATTTTATATTGTATTATGCCGTTTGTCATTTCCATTTTTGTCATTTTTGCAATCGCTATCGTCATGCTGTCGTTGATAGAATTTCACTTGTCTAGGGCACCTTCCCTAACGTATTTACTACATTAAATAATAAAAAGAAAAAAAAAAGCCCCACACATTTTTACTGCATACTACATACTTTATCTAGTAGTAGACGCGTTTCGATCGACAATCTGTTGAACAATTAATTATGGCACGGTATCTTGCGTAATTACCCCGATTCAAACAGTAAAACGCCCATAACTTCTGAACGGCTGAACCGATTTTCATCAACATACCTAAAAAAAAAAACGTTTCGTCCGTTTACGGGCTACGATGCCACAGATAGATACACAAATCCAAAGGTACACATGTCAAACTTATAACACCCATCTTTCCCACCTATCAGAATATCAGCGCGGCGTTATTTTCTTTTTTGGATATCGCTGCACATGCTGAGATAGGAGCCTTTTTGGTTTCGCACGGGGTTTTTATTTTAATTTTTTATTATTGTTTAAATTTATGCATATTTCTCGTGTCTCCTGTGCGGGTCACAAATAAATATTTTTTTTCTTTCTTTCTTTCTTTATCCATCGGGGGTTAAAAACTATTTAACTACCTTTACTAATTCAACGCAGAGGAAGAACTAATATAAACAGGAACAATGTTTGTTCTACGTAAAACGTATGTATACGAGTATACATACATAAATTACTCTCAAAGCCACGTAGATGAACTTAGAATAATGTAGAAAGTTTTAACCGTAATGCACTGGCTCCACCTTGCTACCTCATGTTAACCAAACTGCAGTTCGAGCTAGCAACTTGTTTTGAAAGATTAGCAGCATAGATACTAAAACGGTTCACATGTTTTGGTAGTTCCAGAAATTATATACTACTAGATTTGGAATCGGATAGAGCTGAAATTTTACTCACAATGTTTTCACAAATTTGTTACCCGTAACAAAGCGATTTTTGTATAAGTGCTTGTTTAAAAAATCTTTTTTAGGGTTCCGTACCCGAAGGCAAAAGATCGCGTGGTCGTTCACCAACAAGATGGACCGATCAAATGTAAGACTCGTCGGCCTCCAAATTCTGGCGCTAGCGCTGGACAGAAACCGGTGGAGGCAGATCATCCGCTCCAGGTGCAACCCTGATGCTGGCCACGATCCTCAGACATGAGGGACCGACCAAGAGAGTGAGACCCACAGGGTAAAAATGGGACCCTATTACTAAGACTGTCACTATAGGGTTTGCTGTAAGAGAACTCAACATAGAGTTAAGCTCGCCTTTGTACATGTACTTTATTATCACATTGTATTAAATATTGTTTTTAGTGTACAATAAAGAATTAAGAAGACTCCACGATCCGTCTGTCTATCCATCTGTCACCAGTATGTATCTCATGAACTGTGATAGCTAGACTATTGAAATTTTCACAGATGATGTATTTATATTGCCGCTATAACAACAAATACTAAAAACAGAATAAAATAAATATTTGAGTGGGGCTCCCATACAACAAATGTGATTTTTTTGCCGTTATTGCGATAATGGTACGGACCCCTCCGTGCGCGAGTCCAACTCGCACTTGGCCAGTTTTTTGATACGGTTGCTTGTTTTTATTATCTTAATGGTTTTATTTAAATGAGAAACCCTAAGAGGAGGTCGTGGCTAAATAATAACAGCCGCACGGGTCGATCTTCAAGGTTAAGCAACACTTGCCGAGGTCGGTCCGTGGATGGGTGATCATTTCAACATACCGAGTTTCCTCCATGCTTCAGAAAGCACGTTAAGCCGTTGGTACCGGCTGTCATTTGAAGATCTTTGACAGTCGTTACGAGTAGACAGAAGCTAGCGATCTGACACCAGTCTAACCAAAGGGTACCGTGTTTCCCAGTTACTGGGTTGTGGAGGTCAGATAGGCAGTCGCTCCCTGTAAAACACTGGTACTCAGCTGAATCCGGTTAGACTGCAAGCCGACCCCAACCTAGTTGGGAAAAGACTAGGCAGATTCATTGATTGATTGAGAAACCCATTCGTAAGTACATAAAGTAGGCCATAACCTATTATAAATAGGTCAGATCGCAAATTCGTTATTCATTCTATTCCCAAAGCGTGGCCGTTTTGCTACTAGTATATAATAAGGCCATTCATTGCGGCTACAATGGTCATTACCATAAAATGATTGATGTAGTTCGGTTATTGCGAATAATATCGGTATAATGGACAATTATATTTATTTTTGGAGGGGAAATAGTTGAAAAAATAATGTTTAGTTAGTATAGATGTCACCTTTATTTGTTGGTTAATTTTCTTTTTTTTTCATTAGTATTTTCGGTATAATAAAAATAATGTTTATGGTGAAGTTACACAATTTTTTTTTTTTGTTTTTTGTACAATCTTTTTTCGTATTATTCTCAGCAAACCCTTTCATTTGATATCCATATCTTGGCAATGCACAAAAAACAACTAGTCCGCCATTTTGGGCCGTCCGCCATATTGTTTTTTTTAATGTCGTCACTTAGCTAAACATGCATTCTCATCCGAAATAAACGTGTTTGCAGTATTGAGCGCACAGTTGGGGCAGTGGTTGAGCGATTGACTGCTGCGCTGCGTGTCGCGGGTTCGATTCCCGCACGAAACAAATATTTGTATGACCTAAAGATAGTTGTTCCGGCTCTGGGTGTTGTGTATGTGAGATTATATGTTTGTAAACGCACCCACGATACAGGAATAAATTCCTAGTGTGGGGCAACGTTTTTTTTAAACAAATAAAATAAAAAAAATCATCTTTATCGGTGGAGGATAACTGCTTTAAAATTTAATTGCAAGATTTGACCCGAACACACTTGCTTACATACATACATAGATTGCAAGTTAAATAAAAGCTTGTAAAATAATAAAGGTCGGTCAGAGCTCCATTAAATCGAAAAATCTTAACAAAAAAATTTAGTACATAAACACTGATAGGAATTGTTTGTTTGAGAGATACAGGAAAATTCTATTGCACCAACTCGTTTTACAGAACAGCAACTTTTAACTGTTTTAGGCTAATTTAGGTACAGTGTTTACCGGTTAAAGATAATAATATTGCGTTCTGGAAAGTACTTAGGCAATTTATTATTTTTGCTAATAAAGTTTTCAGTAATTCTTATCTTTTCCAACATACAGTCTTTATCAATCCCTGCCCCCCTAAACAAGTTACAAACTTTTCGTATCGCATCTCTTTCTACAATCGGTAACGCCTTCTATTTGTATGGTCTGACCACGTGACTTAACGTTCATATGTGTCATTCCCATACATTGATTCGTTTCCTGCTACCGTTACCGATTGTAGATTGTCAACTTGGCTACAGGTGCAGATGCAGTTTCGTAACCCAACGTCATATAGCTGGAGGGTTTTGTTTTTTGAAATTTGGAATTTTGGAATTGTTATTCATGACATTGGCTGATTTTCGGTTTTAATACCTCCGTAATCAGCAAAAAATTATCTATCGATCTCTCCAAGCAATATTTTTTTTATAGTTCTCGCCAAACTTCTTGGCCGCCCTGAAGTTGGCTAAAATGGCTGCGCAGTAGTAAATTTCATACAAAAACAGTACCGTTTCGTGCCTTGCGCATCGGAAAGCCAATTTCAGGGCAGTCCAGAAGTTTGTCGAGAACTATATTATCAGCAGATTCCGGATAGAAAATAACAACGCCCGAAATTGTTATGTTTATAAACCTATTTTTGATAAGAGTAAGTATGTAATTGATTTAAACTAACAATGTGCTTATTCGAAAGTGCGCAATTGGGTCTATTTTTTGACACCGGAAACTGTGGCATTATGCCACAGTTTCCGGTAGTTCCGGATAATTTGTAGTTGATAAACAGCATCGATTTTTATTATTTAGTTTTTGGTTTTTGTTTATAATTCGAAATATGATTTGTGCAGGTAGTGACACTCACAGATATAAATCTAACTAAACGACGCGATTGTACTTCGCTTTTCAAAAAGGCAAAAAAAGTACGATCACACTTTGAGCTGTTACATTTACATTATCGGCACCGGACATCCACCGAAATCTGGAAAAATGCCTAT
This sequence comes from Orthosia cruda, assembly GCA_964057195.1. Taxonomy (NCBI): domain Eukaryota; kingdom Metazoa; phylum Arthropoda; class Insecta; order Lepidoptera; family Noctuidae; genus Orthosia; species Orthosia cruda. The sequence continues at coordinate 10,534,539 of OZ059849.1, forward strand.
TTATGCCATATTGAGCTGTAAAAACTGTACAGAAAGAAGTTGACCGAGGCAGTGGAAATATTTTCTTTCATTGGTAAAAAAAATTGTTCTTGAATTGTGTGAGAAAAAGTGGCAAGTTTGGTTTTCATACTTGGAGGATGGAGGGACTTGCGTTATCTTGTTAGAATTATGTCTGTGGTGACACTCTAGCTACAGAACGGCAGTATTAGAGACCCACATAATATAATTCGCCGCAAGTGCACGTAGCACCCGCGTTGATGATAGTTCGCTAGTGATGTACCCTTATCAAAAACTTATCGACATGTTGTGTGTGTCGAATTCCGAACACGTGCGATGCTGTGCCAACCCTGATTGGCAGCACAATGCTTCTATCGCACCCCTATTTTTGTTTTTTTTGGATATAAGCGAAAAATCAATGAACTATTTTTTTATCGATAAGCGTGCTAGGATTTCGTATTGTGATGTAAATATTTTGCGGGACAAAAGGATGTAGGTTTAATTGTGTGGGGTAGTTTTTTTGGCTTTCGATTTATGTTAGTTAATTGCTTTTGTCATGCAGGTGGCTTACCTATTATAATAATAGTCATCTAAACGCGGGCGATATTATAGTGCTCAAGTGTGTCTCAAATACTGGTGCACTCTCTGTTGGTCTGTTCCCTCATTCTCATAGTCCGATGAGACGGCAATTTGATACGACTGGAGATAGAGCAGGCGTAAGACCAGCGGCTTATAAAATTTTCCGTTGTAATTAGGTAATTTACCTATGTTTGCAATATTTGTAAGTATGTGAGAACCATGTTCCTATTTATCAAATTAATGAATTTACATGTTCGTTTTTGTAATACTTTATATCTATTCGTAGTATATAATAGTGTTAGTTTGGGTGCATCGTCCTCACGTATATAAATTAATGTATGTATGTACATATTGCAAAAAAAGTTTTTTTTTAAGATTAAGTGTAGAGTTTCTTGTCCGTTCTTCTCCATAACAAGGTACTTTTCCGAAGGGACGGTAGAATCAATTATTATCTTATATATAAAATTCTCGTGTCACAATGTTCGTTCCCGTACTCCTCCGAAACGGCTTGACCGATTCTCATGAAATTTTGTGAGCATATTGAGTAGGTCTGAGAATCGGCCAACATCTAATTTTCATACCCCTTAGACCCGGTAGGGTAGGGAAGGGTAGGGTAGGTTAGGTAGGGTAGGGTAGGGTAGGGTAGGGTAGGGTAGGTTAGGTAGGGTAGGGTAGGGTAGGTAGGTTAGGGTAGGGTAGGGTAGGGTAGGGTAGGGTAGGTTAGGGTAGGGTAGGGTAGGGTAGGTGAATGTTTGGTGTTTTATGGCAAAACAAAGTTTGCCGGGTCAGCTAGTTACTTATAAATTTAAATTTTTGACGTCCAGAAGTGCTTAATGGCCTAATTGAAATAAAGAAATTTGACTTTGACTTTAATAGCGTTCTTACCGAGGCAAGGGGGTTTCACACACAGAAATTCCATATTCTTTTTGCCCGACCGGGGAATCGAACCCGAGACCCGGCGCTCAGCAGTCGCAGACCGCGAGGCCAACGAACCTACTATAATGAAGTTCTTGAAGTGCTATCAAGTATAGGCGAAATATATGGTTATTGTAGGAAACCACGCAAGGTCGATGGGCAGTATGTCTGACTAGATTGGACAGGCTTATGGTTCTACCTATATCTATGGTGTATCCCAGATTAACCTAAATTTTGCTTAAAACATGCATGAAAAATGGTAAGTATAGGGAATTATACATAAAAAAATATATTTGTCCTTTAGTGTTTTCCTCGATCGACCTATAATATGTTAAAAACCGTCCCACGTTGACCCCGTTGTAACCATAGAATAATAGTAGTTTATGAAACTGTTGCATAATGAGGGGTATTAAAACATGAGTGTGTGTTTAAAAACCGAGCCGCAGGCGAGGTTTTTAATAGATTTCACACGAATGTTTTAATACCTAGTTATGTGCAGTTTCATACACTACTTTATCTACACTCATAAATTGGGATTGAACCTACTAAATACCTCTTTTTGCATTTTCCATGCCATAAAATCGTGATAGCATTTGTCATATACTTTTCTCGACTTTGCTGGTAATAAATTAAGAGTAATTTCCTTCGCCGCATCTAAAATATCGGGCGGAATCAAATTTTCTTCACATTCACTGATATCAGACATTTCACACACAATAATTTAAATAACTCATGAAATTCAGTACAGCAAAACTTGCAAAACGTATGAATGGCGCCAAAACCCAGCACATCAGCGCATTAACCGCGCATGCGCTAAGGCTTAGCACGCACTGCGATCTTTATTCGCGCGATTTTTTTCCGCCCATTCTGCGACCTATGTAATTGTATGAAGTTGTTCGCATCGGTAACGAAATCGTGCGGAAATAATACCGCAAGAAATCCGTGTTTTGCTACAGAATCCACCGCACCACGGCGTGAATTTTATTCGCCCGAATATTTTGAGCTCTATGAACAGGTAGAAGGAAACAAAATTCGCGCGAATAAAAATCACAGTGCGTGCTATGTCTAAAGCGGGCATTGGCATAGACAATTTAAAATTGGAATCAAATCTTTTTATAATAGGTACTATAAAATGGCATTACAAAAAAAATATTGATGGAAACTCCTTAGTGATTAACTTCTTGGATTTGTCCTGTATCGTAATAGAAAAAAAATTGTTTTATAGCATTATTTTCTTAGAGAAATAGTGTTATAATAAGATTCTATTTTTAAATTTCGGTATTGTGTTTATAAAGTATGCCAATATAAACTCGTTTTGAATTTTATAATTCGAATATTACGATATGAGAGTAGATAAAGATTTTTGTAAACATGTGTAACTATTTTGGTGTACAATAATGTATATTATATTCTATTCTAAAACTGCATCAAAACTGTTGCGTGCAGTTTGGTAGAATAACACGGTCACACAGATAGGCAGACAATCATAACCTGTACGTGTTTGTACAGTTGTTGAAGCTCTAAAAGGTTTTCGTGTACCCCGCCCTAACATGTTCTACTTCATTGATTGCAGCTTTGCAGCTTGATAACCTACGCACCACATGTAATTGTCTGAGAAACCATTCCACTTGCGAGGGTTGTAATGATAATTGGTTTTCTGTCCCACCCTCTACATACCAAATAGCTATTAAACTTGAATTATTATCTCAGCACTGTTAGATCCCACGCTGATTTGGGAAACGATAAACTTGATATAAAATATATCACATTTTCATGTTTGTTCATATCATAATTGGCTTACTATGATGGGCACAAACATAAATTTTTTTTCACACTACCTGCTCGAAAATGTCAAATTATATGTCAAGCAACCTTAACCTAAAGTGAGTCATTAGTGGCCGGGGCACAGCCGGTCAATAATGTTGTACTGGATTTCATTATGACCCGCTGGTCAATAATGTGATTTGAATTTGGAATCTCACATGCTCAGCTAAATTGGCAGTATAATACTAACAAACACCCTTTGGTGCCAGAAAGAGAAAAGCTATTCTCGATACCCTTACTACACGTGGATGATATTCTCGATTTCCTACAAAATCATAACGACTGCTTCTTCATATCGTTGCCATGTTTTCGAAGACATAATATTGTAAGAATAATTAGATAACTACGAACCATTTTTTAAAAGGAATGGAATAACATTAAAACTGGCATTAATAATAACAAATACCGTACCGCGCCGTAATACCGTAATAGTAATTGGCTGTAACATTAGTTAATTTATTTTAAGTAAACTGCGCAAAGATTGCTGTGGATTTTGTGATTAAATAAATAAATAATAAAACCTTTCTGTACTACAGTCGATTTATCTCATTTTATCAAGTTCTAAATATGTTATTCTTACTGTTTGTTTATTTAATAAATACTTTGTTTTTCGTACTATGGCTATTATTTTCTCACAGTAGGTGTAAAAAGTAGAGTATCCTCCTCTGGGCTAAAGGTGTCTTTGCCTTGGGCTAGCTTGAATCCCTCGCTGCATTCAGGATTCTTGTATTAACTCCCTTGCTTTGCTCGTGAGTTAAATCCCGAATCCTTCATTGCGCTCGAGATTCAATATGACGCCCGTGACATAAGACACAACTTTAGCCCCTCGGTGCATAATCTACTATTTTTCGCTTGTTGTGGATAATGTGCATAATTTAAAAAATCAGCGACATCGATTGCTTAAAAGTGCAAAATGTGGTTTTACATGTGCTACCGAAATGTTATTTAGATTTTTGAAAGGCCAACTCAGACAGTCGAAATCACTGATAAAATGTCCCTTTGTCTACCTACGACGATCAGACCTTCGTTATTTTATAAAAGCTGAAAGATTCTCTGTATATGTACCCAATAAAGGTAAGAACGATCCCAATCTATACTATATTATATATTTATTATGTACTTCTCTGGCACTTTCCTAGTTTATCTCTATGGTATTTTGTAAGGGACCATGTTTCGCAGCCGTAGGTGATGCATGGAATAATACAATCATTGAATACTTTTCTTTTCCATATTATGGTCTTTAGATTTTACAATTTGAATAGAGACCAGTGTCTTACTTTATATATATTTAATAATATTATAAAGAGGAAAGATTTGTTTTTAATTTTTGTTTTATCGAAGACACTTAAAATATACTGGACCGATTTCAAAAATTCATTCACCGTTGGGAAGCTACACTATCCCCGGGTCACATAGACTTTATTTTTATCCCTGTATTCCCAAGGAAACGGGAACTACGGGGGTGAAACCGCGTATATTATACTATACTATTATATAATACTAGTAGACCCGGCAAACTTTGTTTTGCCATAAAAACACCAAACATTCAACTACCCTACCCTACCCTACCCTACCCTAACCTACCCTACCCTACCCTACCCTACCCTACCCTACCCTACCCTAGCCTACCTACCCTACCCTACCCTACCCTACCTAACCTACCTTACCCTACCGGGTCTAAGGGGTATGAAAAATAGATGTTGGCCGATTCTCAGACCTACTCAATATGCTCACAAAATTTCATGAGAATCGGTCAAGCCGTTTCGGAGGAGTACGGGAACGAACATTGTGACACGAGAATTTTATATATAAGATTATACTCGTAACGAAAGTGAGTTACAATTTTATACAACTATCGCACATCGCAAAGCCACCATGATCCAAACTGCATATTCAGGGATCGTTCTTATAAAATAATGATCATCGCAGGTTCTTGGGATATGGCTCTTGTCTGAGAGAAATCTTTTTACTTCAATCAAAAATCTTGAGAAAATTGATTAACACAAACGAATAAGTAAAACCCACCTTAAGCAAATGTCTTAAATGTATGAGAAGAGTTCTTTGCCTAGCAGTATAAGATTTTCAGGTTCATCATCATCATAATTTCTGCCGAAAGACGTCCACTGCTGGACATGGGCCTTCCGCAAGCGACGTCTTTTGGTTACTTTAAGCCTTGATAAGGCCCATTGTGAGCGACCACGTCTCAGAAACACACGCACACTGGTCATATAGTTACCGTGCAGCTGTCTGAACAATGCCCAGTCGAGTCGAATTCGACTATAGACTCTTTCTCGAAGATAGACCTACCTAACCGTACCGTTTGTCCAAGAGATAATGGTCCACATCTTCGAGTTTACAGTTTCCGTGTTTAGGTTACCCAATATTAAATCAAAATCGAAAATTAATAAGTGTGACAAACTGCCTAGCAACACAGCTGTCTGATATTATTATTACCGCAAGCCAACTCCAGTTGTCCAAATAAATCCATTTCATACATAGCTGGATATGTACTGTATCGATTGTACTGCTAAGTAATCTCCGAACATGGACCATTAATCTATCAGGGGGATCTCCGAAACGAATCTGTCGATGAGATTAATTCTGTGGAGCCGATTTGGTTTCTGATAACAGAATGATTATAATTAGATACAGGGATATTGTGGCGAAATTTAAGTTGTGTTTGGTACAGTTGTGTACAGTCGATGGCACGTCTGTGGTAACGCTTTGACCTTGAGCTGGGACTCTTACAAAGTGACATACTGTGGTGGGATAGCTCAAATGATAAGCAGAAATTATTATGATATGTTATATTGAATCAACAACGTGCCTGCCCTTTTTTTACCCGACTGCTGAAGGAGGGTAAAGTGTTTATCAGTCTATGTATGTAAGTATGTATGTATGTATGTAAGTATGTTTGTATGTATGTATGTTTGTTTGTTCCTATAATGTGGCGTTCTAGAGGCCAAACGCGTTGGCCGATTTTGATGATTCTTACGTCAATCGATTCGTCTTAACCCTGCGAGTGTCACTGACTACATAAAAATTGGAAAAGAATAAAATGGCGGGTTTTGGGCGCCATTTTGTTGGAGAAAATTTCTTTTTTCCCTTCCAACCTCGTCGTGTGGGGTATCAAAATAAAGGGCTTTAAGAGATGATTTTCTCTTTAGCGTGGAGAAATGCTCATGCATACTGCGCTACTACGGGGAGATAGCGCAGTTATGTGGGACTTACCATAGAACTGTGAAAAACGAAATGTCTTTCGGTTAAAAAAAACCTAACCTAAAAATATTTCGAACTAAGATTTCTATGTTTTTTTAGTTTAATATCAATATTTTACAGCTACCTGCTCAATTTAATTGAATTCAAACACTTTTCTTTCCAACTGTACCTCCTATTAATTACGTAGAATCGAAGAATTTCGTGCATAGCGCACTTTTTAGTGGGTATTTTTCGAGTCAAGTATAGCGGGACTAGAGCATAGCGGGACTAACCAAAAATTTCAAAAATGTATGTGAATGGCAATCACTAATGTCATGTGTTACATTTTGACATTTTGAACATAGCCATCGCTGATAAAATTATACTTTGTGTAAAACCTCAATTTTTTGCTAATCGTTGTTGCTGTATATAACTTTATCTAAGCCCCAGTCCGAAGTCAAAGTATTACCACCGACATACCGTTTATTAAATTGTACATCAACATCCAAGTATATAATTATAACCTTCTTGCAATCAGAAACCAAATCGGCCGTCTGGCCCTGTGTAGTATGAAGTTCTAGTACAATATGAGGGCAGTATATACTGATTATGTTACCATTATATGCCGACCACTTAACTGAGAGCCAACGTTGCAAGGTAGCAAGAGAGATGTTGTCACCCATCAGCGAACAGTCGACTGACCGATCACTGCACCCGCGGCGACACTAAGTCCGCCTGTGAACTTTTATGATGCATGAATTTTTTATAAATAAATAAACGGCTGGGCAGCGTTCGGCAAGTTGCGCGGTATCTTCTCGTTCAATTGACCACTGTGTCTCAAGACGAAAGTCTATGACCAATGTGGCACTGGCAATATGATAGCATATGGCTCTGAGACGTGGTCGCTCACAATGTGCCTCATCAGAAAGCTTACAGTCACCCAAAGATCAATGGAGAGGGCTATGCTCGGTGTTTCCTTGCGAGATCGAATCTGAAATGTAGAGATCCGCATGAGAACCAGGGTTACCGAACTAGCCCGAAGAATTGCCAAACTTAAGTGGCAGTGGACAGGGCACATTGCTCGCAGAACGGATGGCTGATGGGGCAGTAAGGTTCTGGAGTGGTGACCGCGAACAGGAAGACGTTTCATTTGAAGGCCTCCCACCAGGTGGACCTATGACCTGGTGAAGGTTGCGGGGATCTGCTGGATGCGTGATGCACGGGACCGATTGATGTGGTGACGCTTGGGGAGGCCTATGTCTAGCAGTGGACATCTTTCGGCTGATACGATGATGATGATCAATTCCGTACCGCGCAGCTACTTTAGAATGGTCTCAGTACTCTCAGTTAAGCGGTTGGTCTATAGGTACCACTGACTTGCCTAGGTACTATAATCTACACAGGAAGCATCTATTACAGGTCCCGAACCTAGTTCAGACTCCAGCTCTCACAAAGGTGATAATGTAAGGCAAAATTGTAAAAATATTTCTTACTAGAGGACGCCTCGCGGTTTCACCCGCGTAGTTCCCGTTCCCGTGGGAATACAGGGATAAAAAATAGCCTATGTCACCCGGGGATAGAGTAGCTTCCCAACGGTGAAAGAATTTTTGAAATCGGTCCAGTAGTTTTGGAGCCTATTCGTACAAACAAACAAACAATCAAACAAACAAAAAATCTTTCCTCTTTATAATATTGGTATAGATTGGTATAGATTTAAGTAACAATGTCAACCTTTATGAGAGAAAATAAACAAATTGTGATTACTAACTAGGATTTTGAGTACCTAATAGTTATATACTCAGCTAATGTTCCCCCTTACAACTTCAAATTCGTCGAGACATACCTCGTAAAGAAATAAAATGAAAAGATTTTATTTTGAACTTAAGTTCTAAACCCACAAAAGTAAAAAGCCCTAATGATACTTTAAGCAGTATTAAAAGTAAAGAAAATGTTTTATGTCTTTGTTTCAAGCTTGCCAAAACACAGACAGTAATTCGTCTGTAATTTGGATTTTATGTTGAAACTTAGCAAATTGTTGTTGTTAAAACGTTGGAACATAAAAATGAAATATAATGAATTTGCTGCACGAATGGTAATTTTATGTGAGAAGACAACTTTAATACAAGTTGTAATTAAACTTTACTACATTTTCTTCTGAAGAAGCCACTTCTTTTTACAAGCTTTTATTTAACTTGCAATGTATGTACCTCTGTATGTTTGTATGTAAGTGTGGTCGGGTCATATTTTGCAACTAAATTTGAAAGCAGTTATCCTCCACCGAGGAGCTCGTGGCTAAATAATAACAGCCGCACGGGTCGATCTTCAAGGTAAAGCAACGCTTGCCGAGGTCGGTCCGTGGATGGGTGACCATTTCAACATACCAAGTTTCCTCCGTGCCTCGGAAAGCACGTTAAGCCGTTGGTCCCGGCTGTCATTTGAAGATCTTTGACAGTCGTTACGAGTAGTCAGAAGCTTGAGATCTGACACCAGTCTAGCCAAGGGGTACCGTGTTACCCAGTTACTGGGTTGTGGAGGTCAGATAGGCAGTCGCTCCATGTAAAACACAGGTACTCAGCTGAATCCGGTTAGACTGGAAGCCGACCCCAACATAGTTGGGAAAAGGCTAGGCAGATTGATTTTTATCCTCCACCGATTGAGATGAAATTTCGCATACACGTTATGTTTAGATGACAATGCATGGATAGCTAAGTGACGTTATTCTAAATCCAATATGGCGGACGGCCCAATATGGCGGACTAGTTTTTTTTGTGCACTGCCATGAAGGTATCAAATGAAAGGACTTGCTGAGAAAAATACGAAAAAAATCGGATTTAAAAAACTGTTTTTTAACCCCCGACGGAAAAAGAGGGGTGTTATAAGTCTGATGTGTGTTACTGTGTATCTGAGTATCTGTGTGTCTGTCTGTGGCATAATAGCGCCTCAACGGATGAACCGATTTTGATTTAATTTTTTTTGTTTGAAAGGTGATTGTATCGAGAGTGATCTTAGCTATGTTTGAATAAAATCGGTTTAGCCGTTCAAAAGTTATGCGCGTTTTACTGTTTAGATCGTAATGTTTTCGCAAGATAAATGTGTCGGGGGTTTTTAAATTTTGAAATTTTACTTGTTAATTGATAATTTTATTCACTATAAGCTTAAAAAAGTTAAGAACCACGACTTATATTCAGAACTGTCTATTAATAGTGGTAGTTTAATATTTATAATCTGAAATGTACAGTGTACAGTTTTTAGATTTATGAATATTTAAACGATAACCAAACTGCACCTGTAGCCAAGTTGGCAATCTACAATCGATAACGCTGGTAGAAAACGAATCAATGTATGGGAATGACTCATCTGAACGTTAAGTCACGTGGTCAGACCATACAAATAGAAGGCGTGAACGATTGTAGAAGATTCGATACGATCCGTTTTTATACTTGGCTAGGGGAGCTGAGTTAACAGTTGATTGTCTGGTTGAAGGCATAAGGCGAGTTAGGTGACTACTCATGGCAAGACCATTTTAACTGGGACTTAACATACCTGTTGAAATGTGGAGATGCTGGAGGTACATATCAGCCTAACTCTTCGAGGAATACAGGGGATGTAATACATATTATGTTATGAATTGAAAAAACTGCGGCTTTAAGGGCCTACATACGCTTTAGTGCCGTAAAACGGTAACTTTCTAAAGCATACTCCTCAGTAACAGCTAGGTTAAAAGGTTTGCAAAAAATATATATTTATTATTGATTCATGTACATAATTTTGAACACAAGGTTTTTTCGTGTAACTAATAGTTTTGCTTTAAAAAAATAATTAACATAGGGGGCCTACATACGCTTTAACAACACGATATTTTTTCGCAACTTTTGGAAACTCCTCCAAAACGACTTGGAGGTTTAAAAATAATTTTATTCAGAAAAATTGATGGCTGGAATTTCTTTTTACCTTTTTTTTTTTTTTTTTTTTTTTTTTTTTTTTTTTTTTTTCGTGTGGAAATCCTCATGGATGTCCTCCGCCTTGGAGCAGGCGGGGGGGTCTGTCAGACTCTAACTGACTAAAACCACACGGTGTTTCTCTTCGTCACTTCTTGCTGCGGTGCGGGGACACGGACGCATTCTCCACAATCACTACAGCAGTGACGGTTTGCACCAGCAAACCCCGTCTATGGCAAAGGGAGAAGTCAGCTGCTCCTAACCCTTTCTTCATTGAGAGAAGCGCGCGGAAACACCACGCGACGCAGACTCGGGCCTATGTGCTTGGACAACAGACTTCCCCAAGTCCGTCACCCGTAGGCCACTTTACGGTGGATGGAAGAGAGCATTATCAGCCCTCCTCCTGCGTCCACTCCGTCGGACGCGTATTGGCAGAGTGGAGGACATCTCCCTCTCCCTTTCTGCAGCCTCTTTCATTGCCATCACCTCTTCGGTGAAGGCAGCCACTGCTTGCCATGATCTTTCGCTTCCGACCATAGATTTGATTATGGACGGAAGCGAGAGATCGCTCCCCACTTCAACAACTAGGGCATTACGCTGCTCCACCCAGGCTGGGCACAGCTCAATGGTATGTTGGGCCGTGTCCTCGCTATAGTTGCAGTGATGACAGCTTGACGTCGGCTCCCTGCCGGCAATGTGACACAGGTACTTCCCAAAGCAGCCGTGCCCTGAAAGTACCTGTGTCAAGCGGAAGGTCATTACTCCGTGGCGCCGCTCCAACCATTCCACAAGTGCAGGTTGGAGGGCTTCGATGGTCCTTAGGCCAGCCCCAGGTCGCATCAATCTTTCTCTCCACTCTTCAATCACTTCATCTCGGAGCTCATTTTGCTTAAGTCTTACCACACTTGCTGGAACCTGTGTCCCCACTTCCTTGCGCCAGATGTACAATGACGCTAATGTCTTTGCGTCCAAGTCCCATGGCACCGACCCAGCAAGAGCACATGCTGCCTCGCCCGATATTGTACGATATCCACGTATAGCACGGACCGCGATAACCCGCTGTGGTTTACACAGTAGAGCTGTACCCCTAGTGGTTAAGTCATAGGCCCACACTGGAGCTCCATAGAGTGCCATTGAACGTATGACTTCAATGTAAAGCCGCCTGCAGTTGCTATTCGGCCCTCCAAGGTTTGGTAAGAGTCGGCCAAGTGCACCAGCGGCACCCATCAATCTCGTCACAAGGCGCTGAAAATGGGCGTTGAAGTTCCAGCGACTGTCGAGCACGAGCCCCAGATACCTCATGGTCGATTTGATCTCAATTTGGATCCCACTGATGACAATATGAGATCCTAAAGGTGGACCTTTCCGGGGTCCATGAAAACATATGGCCTCTGATTTGCTTAGAGCCACTTCAAGGCCTAGCAACCTAATCCGGTGGACGATATGTGCCACCCCCACTGTTGCAAGGTGCGCAGCATCTCTGTAAGTCTTCTCCCTGGACAGAACCAGAGTGTCGTCAGCATAGCATATTAAACTGATGCCCGGGAGGCTGACACTCCGCAGTACCCAATCGTATCCAATGTTCCACAGAAGCGGTCCAAGGACAGATCCCTGTGGAACGCCGCACGTCACTTGCCTTTCGCATTGTCCATCACGTCCTGGATATATTATGGACCTCATATCAAGATAAGCCCCTATTATCCGAAGTAGGTACGGTGGCACCTGATGGTATTTAAGAGCCTCCATTACGCAACTCCACGGCAGAGTGTTGAATGCGTTAGCGATGTCAAGAGACACCGCCAACACAATTCCACCACTCATAACTACCTCTTCCGAGAATTCCTTAACGCGCAGGATCGCGTCGACGGTCGACCGACCCACTCGAAACCCATATTGGTTGTCTGATAAATCTGGGCCAACTCTGTTCAAATGCCCGATGAGACGAGCAGCAATAATACGCTCAAAGAGCTTTCCCATCTCGTCAAGCAGCACTATCGGACGATATGCGGACGGTGAGTCTGCGGGGCGCCCCTCCTTCTTAAGTAAGACAAGTTTACCAGTCTTCCATGCCTGGGGAAATATCCCTTGTTCGAGACAGGCACCAAAGAACAACCGCAGGCGAGGACCCAAGACTGCAAGGGCAATCGCTAGGGCACGCCCGGGTATTTGATCAGGTCCTGGAGCTGGAGTATTCTTTGCACGAAGCCGTAACTCCGCTGCACCGAACTCCGCCTCAGTGACCGCCGGCATGTCAGCCTCCACCTCTTCTTCCGCCATAGATGTTGACATTGGTGGAGGGGTATGCTCCGCTCCATCAGGAAATAGAGTAGAGACGACCCCTTCAAGGAATTGTGGTTGCAAGCTTTGTGTTAGAGGAGGTGTCCAAGGGCGGAGCCTTCCTCTGACCGCGCGATACGGCTTTCCCCAAGGACCGGTTCAATGACTCTAGAAGCTCTTTCCTACCTGCGTTCTTTGCCTCCGAGATCTTTTTCTGTAGCGTCTTTTTAGCTTCTCTATAGACATTGTAAAGCCGAGATTCTTCTTCTGGATCACGGGTTGTGATAGCTAGCCTCCTGTATCGTGTATACCTACGTCGAGCAACCACACACCCGACTCGCAGATCCGCTATCTCCGGCGACCACCAATAAACCTGGTGCCTGGGAGGATGTGTTTTGGCACGAGGCATCGCAGAGTCGCAGATGCTTGACATTGCCTGTTGGAACCAGGCCGCCTCTGTGTCCACCTCTACATGTCCGTCTGGAGTGAACCAGGACTGGACTATGGCAGCTTCAATAAGAAGATCGCGGTTGAGCCGGTTCAAAACCCATCCGCGGGTCGTGGTTGTGTTACGACCCGAACCATTGCTACGTGTGGCCGTCGAAGATGCGGATACATCGAACCGGATGTATAGATGGTCCGACAGAGTCTCCACATCCTGTAGTACGTTCCACCCCATAGATCGACGTGCGATATCTGGGCTTGCGAATGTGACATCCACAATTGAGCCTCCGTTGTGTCGCACGCATGTGTTGGTGGATCCCTGGTTCAGAATCGAGAGTCCAACTGATATTGCCCACTCCTCCAGTACGTCACCGCGCGCATCAGTGGTTGGGCTGCCCCATGCCGTTGACTTGGCATTGAGATCTCCGAGCAAAAGCACTGGACTTGGATGATTTCGGCCAATAAGGGCCCCTATGTCACTGAGAAAAGCTTCAAATTCTGAGAGGACTCTGTTGGGTGAAAAATATGCTCCAACAATTAATATTTCCCCAAAAAATGCAGCAACGAAACCCGAATGCTTTTCTGCTACCACTAAGGGGAATGAATCAGTTGCAGCGCGTGAAACGATAGCCACCGTACCATCCAAATCCCCGACCCAGTTGTCCCCATTTGGAATGTAATACGGTTCAGCAATAACCGTCACGTGTATAGACCACTCCATAATGCTCTGAAGTAAGAGGTCTTGTGCCCTAGCGCAATGGTTTATATTGCCTTGTAGAAAACGGTAGGCCATTACTTATTTATATGGACAATTGCTTCCTCCTCTTCCCTGCTGTCGAGAGCAAGCGAGTGGCAGGTGGACAAAGAAGTCGGCACACCGGCTCCAACTACCTTGACACTCTTCTGTCCCTTTCTTTTGTGAATTTGATCGTTACAGGCTTTTGAACCAAGCTTATGTTCCGATGGTTTGTTGGCGGCAGCGCAAACGGGGCAGTGAGGCTGCGCAGAGCACTGACTAGCAACGTGGTGAGGCTGACCGCAGCGAAAACATAGACCCCTGCGGTCGATCTCCGATGTGCACGTGTTTTGTGCGTGTCCATTCTGCAGGCATCTAAAGCAACGCATTGGCCTGGCTTCCAGAAGCTTTAAACTTGCAGCAACCCAGCCCACTAGCAGTCGACCGGCTGCCACAACTTTTTTGGCTGCAGTGACTGGGCAACGCAACCAGACAGTGCCTAGCCCGTTCACTGTTGAGCGCTGCACCACACCAACTTTGATGTTCTCCTCGGAACATTCGCCCATTTTTGCGACAGCAGCTGCAACCTCCGTCGATGTGACAGAGTCATCAAGGCCAGATACACGTAACTCTACGCATTTAGTGGGCCTTGATACATTGACAACATTTGAGTCCAGACATTCTCTGAACCTTGCTGCAACAATGTCGGCTTTGTCACTATTTGTTGCTCCGGGTATTTCCAATATTCGAGCGCCTGTAACCCCCAATTTAACACGGAAAGGAGGAATACCCAGGTCCGAAAAGTTAATTTTGTTCCTGGCCTCGGAGAGCACAGTAGCGTATGATAGTCCTTGATCTTCCGCTCCCGGCTTTAAAGAAATTACCACTGCGGCTGAGCGTGGGGACCGCAGTTTTACCTTCCTTGTAGGATTAGTGGTAGACTTCTTTATGGTTTTATCACCTTTGGTACCTTTTTTACTCTTGGCAGTTTTGCCATCCTTTCCTACGGTGGTCCACCCGTTGTTTTTGTTAGCAGGTCCAGAACCGGATCGTTTGATCGGAGATGGTTTGCATTGTTCGGACTGAGTTTGAACGGGTTGTGCTGTTTGTGTTTTTTGTGTTTTTTGTGTTGGGGCAGTTCCCTTCCCACTATTGCCCCTTTTTTGTTGTGGTTTCTTGGTCTCAATTTGCACGACTGTTGTATCACACCCAGTCTCCTTCACTCCAAGGTCGGCAGTGAGTGGAGTCCAGAGTTGTTTTTGGGGAAGCAACCGATCCTCTATGCTGTCAAAACGGGCGTTAATCATATTCACCAGCATTGTCACATTTTCTGCCCTCACATCTGATTCCTGCATCGAAAGAGAAGCATTGCTTGGTGCCATGCTGGTTTTAATTTCTGCAACCTCTTTTCGTAGGCTTACCAGCTCTGCCTGCAGGCGAGTGTTATCCACTTGGAGTCGCTCAGTCTCCTCGGAAACAGAACGGCTGAGAAGTGCCGCCACTGCCGCTTTTATCGATGTTGTAGCGTCTTTAAGAGCTCTAGTATATGTGCCCTTAAGATTCCCTGATTTAGTGGCGACGTGCAATATCACGTCAACCTCCGACAAAACCTGCTTATTAAGAGCAGAAGCTGTAAGGGCATCCACCGGAGTAGCTGCTATTACCTCGCTTGAGACCCTAGTAGCCCTAGCTTTGCTAGCCAGCACAGCCACTTCATCCTCAGCTTGAAGTCGGTACTCTTCTTTTTTAGAAGCCGCGAGCTCCGCCCTCGCTTTAGCGAGGGCTACATAATCACCAGTTGTTTTTTGGCGGTTGTTAATTTTCTTCGCTTTGCCAGCCTTGGATGGCAGAGTTTCTTCACCGGAAGTCGAACCCGACCCCATAGTCCGTAGGCGTTTGCGGTCCTCCTTCCAAATTTTGGAAGAAGTGCCACTTTGACCTCCCGACCTCATACTCGCAACGGAATCGGTGTCCGATGCTGAAGCCAAAGTCTGCGATCGGGTGAGAATCACCCTAGGCTCAAGAGCCATACTCGGTGCAGTGCCATGTGGCACCACATCCAACTCAGTTGTCAATTTTGTTTTAGATTTATTATTTGTTTTGGTTTCCATAATAGTTCCCACGAGTAATGAAGGATTTTAAAGTCAACCTAGGCAGAGCCTCTTACACTAGGTAAGCCTAAATACTGTAGAGTTTCGGCAGGTGCTCTACAGGTGAAGCGCTCACGACTGAAGTCCCTCCAGCCATTCATCCTCTCGCCGCGCTTCGAGCTTAAGATTAGGTGGTTTTTTATCTTAGAGGTGTCCTTCCTCTGGGCCAGGCGATTAAGCCAAGCCCCCGACGGCGGCATTAGACATGCCTCCGTTCGCTGTTCGGCCAACCCGACTAAGCGAACCCGCCGAAAGTTCTCTCCTCGAAGAATGTTCCTCGAGGAGAGACACACTGGCTGCATAGGTGCGCCTGCACCACAGCAGCGTGGTCACTTCCTTCGTCAATCGATACACATCGATCGATCAGGAGCGACCCCTTCTTGTGTCTCTCTTGGTCTGGCCTCTCACTTGAACCTTTCCGGCATGAGTATCTCTACCGGTAGAGCTCCAAGATCATAGAAACACACAAGCCCCACCACGACGACAACGTGGAGACACACTCGGTGAGGAATTTCTTTTTACCTAACATAGCATATGTAAATCAAATAATATTTTGCAAACAAAACTGTTCAAAAGGAGATTCAATTTTGATATTTTGGCATCGAGCGGGCGCACGGCCAGTACTGCGTTACATTGGGGCGTATATATCATCTTAAGTATTATGCAGGTAATTATCCAGTCAGGAATCAACCATACTATACTCGTAGTAGTCTTGTAAAATACTTACACATTCTCTAAGCACTGTTCTATAATTTATTTTGAGCACGTGCCAAGTGTATTACTAAAACGACACGGGTCCGATACAACAAGATTTGACGGGCCTTTTTCTAAAGTTTTAGGTCACGATATCGAAGATTTTCCTAAAAAAAACTTACGCAGTGCGGTACAGAAGGTTATGCTTACATGAAGACAACGAGATCCATTTTTTGCACGTTACCTTCCAATTTTATCACACCCCAGTTTCCAATTTTATGTGCACGTGCTTGACCTTCTGGGTGTAATTTGTGCTTAGAGTAGAAATTATTGAAGTTTCGAGGTAGACTTAAATTATCTCAAGGCAGTTGGTAGCTCAAGACAAGACATAGACTTAGGTACAGCCATCAGCAAAATAAGTTTTCCCGAAGACATGCCATCGGCGTAAAAATCTGACACAGTTTAGCCATGGGATATAGTGTGACCCCATTTGCGTAAAAAGCTGACACAGTCTAGCCATGGAATATCGTGTGACACCATCGGTGATCTGACACAGTCTAGCCTTGGCATATCGTGTGACCCCATCGGCGTATAAATCTGACACAGTCTAGCCATGGGATATCGTGTGACCCCATCGGCGTATAAATCTGACACAGTCTACCCATGGGATATCGTGGTGATTTTGATATCGTGGTGGCCCAGTGGCTAAGACCTCGGCTCTCGTGCTTGAGGTCGTGGGTTTGATTCCAGACAAGTACCAATGTGTATTTTTCAATTCATATGTACTTTCCAAGTTAATTTTGGACAACATTGACAACGGTGAAGGAAAACATCGTGAGGAAACCTGGACTTGTAGTGAGTTTATTATAAGATTGTGCTTCATTGGTGTAGTTGCTGCAAGGCGTTCCAGTGCGAGGATAAACTAATAAATAAATAAATCGTGTGATCCCATCGGCGTATAAATGTGACAGTCTCGCCATGGGATATCGTGTGACCCAGTTACTGGGCTGTAGAGATCAGATAGGCAGACCCTCCAAGTAGAATAGGTACTGAAACTCATCTGCATCCAGTTCGACTGAAGCCAACCCGAACCTAGTTGGGAATACCCTCATCTAAAGGAAACGTTTAGAAGAGAAAACTCTATCATCGCGAAAACCGTCTAGAATCGTCAGTCATGCTAGGTAATCGATGTTGTTCTACGTTCGGAAACTACAAGTCATTCTCTTGAATTCGATGCCAGTAGTAGAATAATACGAAAGCTGACGGCTTACTACGATTTGTCATCGAAGCATTGTTGTATATCTGTATTGTATTGTTAGCCTTTGTTCCTTTTCAGCAGTTTCATAGATTCAGTAACGATAAAGAAAATAAATACGCCTTTTATTGCGGAAATGAATGAGTACGGTTTTCGATTATCACGTTGTGACCGTAGTACGTAGTAGTACGAAGCAGAATCTTTGTTTTACGCGTATCACATAAGTATTACGTTACTGCAAAAGCCAAGCTCTATCAAGATTTCTTTTCTTCTTATTTTCGGGTAACATTGACTAAATACTCTTTTCCAACCGAGCATCTGAAGGCATTGATATACATTCTATCGATAGACATGAAACAACATTCATGAAAACAAAAATGTTCGAATGCTGGTGAGTTAGAAGTAAAGTTCGCTGCAGCGCTAAAATATTTATGTTGTCTAATCAAACTATTAAAACATGCAGCACTAGATCGCTTATAGCGTTTACTTACGCGTTTCGTTCAACATAGTGCGTAAAGTAAGCTGTACGGATTGCAGTACAGTTCATTTGAACAGAGAGAATGTTCGGATCGTCAAATCTAGTGCTTAGTGCATAATTATATATCGATGCCTGAAGGTCTAAAGGGAAAACATACTAAATCTATGGTGTAGACCGAGAGATATTCTATCAGCGTCAACAATTGATTAAATTAATAATTAAAATGTATGGGACTGACTGAAATAAAATACTTTTCGACAATAGTTAACGCCGATATAATTTCACTTTTTCTAGAAAATCCAATCAAATTAAAGAACCTTGTCATTCGCCATGTTCACATTGAAGGAAGAAAAAGAGAGTGATGACTATTTGAAAGGCCATGGTTAATTGAACTCATGAAAATGATGATGGAAATTGGGAAGGCCTTCTGGCCCTTCAAATCATTTATTTCTCACTAGATAAGTTACTGCCAGCGGTTTCACCCGCGTGAAAGACGGAAATTAGCCCAAGAGAACATATCTTATACCCTTATCCTAGATTCACTTCATCTCTACAACAAAATTGATGTGGCGGTTTAGGCGTGAAATCAAACAAACAGAGAGACGGAGTTACTTTCGCTTTTATAATATAGCTTCTGCTAGCGGCTTCGCCCGCGTTTAAAGTATTTTATACACACTGTGTCTTCGTATATCATCCAACTTTCCTGTCGCAGGTCTGCTGGAAGAAATTTCTATTGAAATAAGCAGTACCTTTGTGCTCTTCTATCTGTATTATTTATTTTCTCTGTTAAGTGTTTTATGTGTACATAAATAAATAAATAAATATTTTATCATGACAAGGGCACATTATAACGGGATAAAAAGTAGCCTTTGTGCTATTCCAGACAGTATGATCTATCTTTGTGCTGTTCTGGCGTGATTGAGTAACAAACAAACATCCATCCATCCAAACTTTCGCATTTATAATATTAAGTAAGAGAGTATAAGATTAGTAAGATATGGAGTGAAAACATAAAAAAAATTATAAAATATAAATCAAACTTTTTATTTCACATGGGCACTTATAAAACGTCGACAAAAGGTGCACGGTTCGGTTTGGTCGTTTCTTATGGAGAAGAACCGGCAAGAAACTCCATGATTACTCTTTTAAAAAATGTTTTGGTTTTACAATATTTCCATGTTACAGCATTAGTACTTAGATGGACGTAGGCCCGACAATAAGTCGTAAGAAAAATAAAAATAAAAAAAGAGATTATAAAAAAGTTAACAAATGTTAACTAGCATCTAGAAGGCCTACAATGTTCACACATTCATAAAACAATCGGTAAAAGAATCTATACAAAGGTAAAAAAAATAACAAGACTTAATTTAACATGTGGCACAAATGTTGTTATCAGTGCTGTAACTATTCTTAGCAAAGAAAAGCTTGTGAAAAGGCTAATTAAAAGAAGGAATTATATAATATAGCCTTAATTTCAATATCGAACACACCAATAACTCGCCTTTACTCCCTAGTAATACACTAAGAGCCCATCTATACCAGCCTAATACAAGTTATAAGGGCAGTAACTCACGAGCTTGCCTCGTTATCGACCTACTTCAACAGAATAGGCACTAGACACGAGTTGATATGCTTGAAAGATTAACTGTATCCAATATCTTATAGCCTGTATACATGACTATGTATACCTAGCCTTAGAATGGCTTTGTTAGACGAATTGGTAGGCGTTATATTGCTATGTTATTTGAACTTGGTAAAATAATTGATTGGAAAACTCTTCAAGAGTTTTGTTGTACCTAAATCTTAAATGTACGTTGTTGAAACAATGAGTAACATTAGCAAAAGTTAGAAATTATCCATATCGATGCTTCTATACTTTGTACTGTATACAGTTTATACTATAATATTATAAATTCGAAAGTAACTCTGTCTGTCTGTTAACTTTCCACGCCTAAACCACTGAACGGAATTCAATGAATTTTGGCAAGGAGATAGATTGCATCCTGAGAAAGGACATAGGCTACTTCAAATAAAAAATATAATTGTAGGTAGTGTAGGGTAGGGTAGAGTAGGTAGGGTTGGGAGGGTAGGTAGGTTATGTAGGGTAGGGTAGGTATGTTGGGCAGTGTGGGTAGGGTAGGTAGGAGGGGGTAGGTAGGTAGGTAGGCAGAATAGAGTAAGGAGATAGGTAGACTGGTATGTAGGTAGGCAGGGTAGGGAAGAGAGGTAGGTAGGCTGGTAGGTAGGTAGTAAGCGTAGAGTAGGTTGGTAGCCAGTTGACGGGAGCGAAACCGCGGGGGACAGCTAGTGTTGTTATAAGCTAATATTACATTATGGTACAAGTGTGTAATGTTGGTGATTACCGCTGAGGCGCCATTGAGACCCGAGCCGTTAGGTGAGGGTCTTAAGAGAGCCGAGGACGGTAATGATCAATACACACGTGTATCATACGACGTTTTTCAACACACTTGTGAAGAAAATAATACAAAAAAAAAAACATTTTTAACAGTGAAAACGAGTTGAATTTATTTTTTTCGCAATGTCGGGCAAAATTATTCAGTTTTCATATGCGCGCACATCTAACAATGGCGATTGGCCATAGACTAAAAGAATGAGGTTTCCGTTTTTTGGCTTTTCGCGGATATCGTTTTAGCCACGTACTAAATGGGGCATTACAAGTTTTATTTATTACAGAGATAAACAAAAGTTTTATTTATTAAACACGTACAAGTTGAAATTATCTATTTAAATACGAATTTGCATGAAATGGGCATGCAATAGGTAGATACATTAATTTATTTGTACTATTGAGCACTTTTTTAAGAACATAGCAACTCAACAAATAAATTAAAAAAAAAAACTCTATAACTCAGTTTGATTACAGGTGTCATTATGTGCCTAATTGCGGTGAAATTAGAGCCACTTTATGAGCAAGTGTGTTGAAATATATATTCTGGTTTATAGTTGTTACCGCTATTTGTAACGCTTAGTGGTTTTCCTTGATACTTTCTGAACCTTCAAGATAAAGGTTGAGTCCTTTCTACGCTGTACTAAAAAAAAGGATACAGTGAGCTTGACAGATCATTTTCCTACCGAGCATAATAGTACATTGTGTATTTAGGGCGGTATGTAAGGAATTACGATCGAGGCTCTAGTAGAAGCCCGAAGTCGAAGACTGAGGGCTTTCTGAGTCGAGGTTCTTAATTCCCGTACCGCCCGTGATACACACAATGTTTTTCATCACATTTGCGAGTAATAATTATGAATTATAGCTTTAATACACAAGTCAGCACAGCTGTTATTATGAAATACGTGAACCTTTTTTTTAAGCGGTTGGCGAATTTTTGCCCACACCACAGATTATATAGTGTTTCGTTCAGAAACTTTAAGGGCAAATACTTACGTAGGTATACAGCCATGACGGAGTGTAAAAAGAATTAAATAATTTCGACGTTTTCATACTATAACTATTAAAATCGATTATTAAGAACATTAGTTGAGTATTTAAGTAACAAGTAGCGAGATTGCAAAGAAATTCCTGTTTAGATAACATTTTAAGACAATTTTTCAATTGCGTGTAAACTCCTTGCTTGAACTTGCATGACCTGTGTGCTGTGCTGTAAATTAAAAAAATATTACTTACCGCCCTTGGGTTTCATGACAAACAAAAAATCCCGAGGGTTTTATATGGGACATTACGGCCAAGTTAACCTGTATGTTTTGATACTGTTTACGTGCAAGTGTGATGAAAAACATAAAACATAGTTCTACTTTTTTTGGCAATATACTGGCGTTCTGCCCAGAAAAAAAACGAATCAAAATTTGATCCACTATGAAAACGCATTGAGGCATCGGCGCGTCGTGTCTTTCTGTGGCAACCATTATAAACTTCTCAATAGCCAAAACCATCCGTTACGTTTGCCCGTTTGGTGTTTGAGTAATTTGTAGTCAGTCCACACTTCCAATCTAAGCTATTCCTAAGCCATTTTTAGCTAAACCTCAAGCACTTTATGTTCCTCAGAACCTACAGTCTCATATATCACACGTAACCCTCTTAGTTCTAAACTCAGGTAGACAAGGTGAAGTCTTAAATTGTTAAGCAAGTTGTATATCATTGAGACTGAAGTGTGTGCTGCTGGAGTGGAGGGAAGCTCCCCTTTCCTCGTAACACTCCCCTAAAAATTGAGACGGGAACCGGACACTGTAAAGTTATTGATGATGTACATAATATATTGAGTGGGCGGCTTGAGATCTTTAAGTCAAGAGTATATAGGTTACTTGAGGCAAGCGTGTTACACCGTCGACCACATCATCGCTTACCATCAGGTAAAATAGTGTTCAAGCGCGAGCCAATAAAACATATTTATAAAAAAAAAACAATTTAACACTCTTCTTATACCCAAAAAGACGACAAATTCAGTTCAGTTAGGCTGACAAAAGTGATATTCCAACAGACATATCTTATTTTATAATATATTTAATTCACATCAAAATATGTATACAAGTTTGGATGTTTGTTATCAAACCTCGACGGCACACCAGGTTAGGACACGGATGACCTGGATTAGGACATGGGGTACTCTATATGCCGGACGAGCGGACCCGTGGGATAATTATTGATTTTCACGTCGGTGAAACCGGTGGCAAAGCCCAGTAAGATATAAAATAGGCTATAAAAATCACAATGTTAAAAGGGGCGTAACCTAACATAACACTCGTATTTTTGCTACGGCCTGTTGCTCGTAGACATGATTTGCTACGAAACGCTACGAAAGCCTACGCAAATCTTATGAATTGCTACGAAACGCTACGAAACCCTACGAAAATCTTATGAATTGCTACGCCGCTGTCTACATTTCGAAATTGATATCGGATTTTGCCACATGTTATATTTAACCTTCGAATCTTTTTTGTTTTAATGTATACAATAGTAATGTCGTGGTGGCCCAGTGGCTAAGATTTCGTCTTTCAAGCTTGAGGTCAATAGTTTAAATCCGAGCAAGTACCACTGTGACTTTTCAATTCAGATGTACCTTCTAAGTTTAGCTTGGAGATCGCTAACATCGGTGAAAGAATACATCTTGAGGATAAATCTCAATCTCGTGTTTCGAGCCAGTGCCTTCTCTGTATAAGAAGACGTCTTTGTCCTGGATAAAGGCAATGACAGACTGTTATTATTATACAATAGATTCTATGCTAAGCTACATAATATAATGTAGTAAGCGTACACCAAGAGAAATACCACAGCTAGAAAAGTATGTATCTTTTATTATTTCTTATCACTTTTTGATGGTTTAAAAACAGAATTAATACCAAAGTTATCTCAGTAATTGATCGTAAAACGTCGGCTGTAAGCAAGCTTAATTTTCTTCAGAGTTTATTATAAATAACTTAGGCTGTAAAATTTTCAGCGTCTGAAATAAACTTGCATTGAAATAAACCGCAATGCGCATAGTATGACATCTTCTTAGGGTTGTATAAAGTTGGTTTGTCTCAGAAAAACAAGGTTAAGATTTTGGACCGACTCGGATATTATCCTACTGTATAAAAAAAAGGAGACCCAAAATAATATAAGTAACTATCAAACAATAAGTCTGCTGTCTTTAATATACAAATTATTCTCTTCAGGTAAATATTTTAACGAATTAAAAAACATATATATTATCATTTAAAATGTGCAACACGCATATGGGCTAGATAAAGTGATATTCTACCCATGTATAGCCATGACCATCTATACCAATATTATAAAGAGGAAAGATTTTTTTGTTTGTTTGTACCGAATAGGCTCCAAAACTACTGTACCGATTTAAAAAATTCTTTCACCGTTGGGAAGCTACTCTATCCCCGGGTGACATAGGCTACTTTTTATCCCTGTATTCCCACGGGAACGGGAACCACGCGGGTGAAACCGCGAGGCGTCCTCTAGTGGTTAATAAAAAAATTATGGCACTGACAAGCGCTACCATAATCACTCATCATCTCTCGTATCCAACACTTTGGACTTTTGAGAATCATCATTACTGATAGAGTGTCAATTTGTCAATGTTCGAGGTTTTGAACATAACAGGTAAGACATTTTTTTAGCAGGATAAAACAGAATAGTTCCAACATAACCAATGATCCTTAAAATACCAATTCTGGTTCATCCAAGATTATATTTTCTGTCGAAGTTAAAGTCAAATATACTTATTTCAACTAGGCCATTAAGCAATAACAATTGATTCTACCGTACATTCAGAAAAGTAGCTTGTTATGGAGAACAACAGACAAGAAACTCGATACTAACTCTTTTAAAAAAATAAGTAATTTACAATATTTACTTATGTCTATACATTTATAAATTCATATATGTGAGGACTATGCACCCAGAATAGCAATACATACTTAATACTACGTACATATATAAAGTATTAAAATCATTAACAGATAAATTCATCCATTGAATAAATAGGAACATGGTTCTCACATACTTACAAATATTGCAAACATAGATTAAATAACTCGACAACAACGGATCAGTGTGTGAGTCAATTACTTAAACCACATGTGTAACCACATGGGTTATTCATATACAAATACAAACCCACACCTTGTTCCCTTAGGCAAAAACTACAGAACACCTACCTGCTACGACCCTTAAATACTCCTTTTGCTTCTTTAACGTTTACACAGCTGATCATAAATTCCGAAGAGCATCACCAATGAGATCCGTATATATTTATCGGTTGTATTCTTGCATTTATAAAAATATCACTCTTGCCACCCCTAGACTGTCTACGTCACTGGGACAGAGGGTTCAAGGTCGTTCTGCCGTCTGGTGGCAATGGGGCGGCGCGGAACGATATCACAATAGGTACCTATAGCTGTGTCTGAGTTTATTTTCTTCTAGTCGTACGTAGTAGCTAGAGTTTTAGTGGGTTAGTCAGTTAAATATGCATTTTTTTTTCAAACACTTTTATTTAGTATGTTTACACGGTATGTTATGAATGATCTAATAGCTTTGGTTTTTGGTTAAGATTAAGAAGAGAGAATATACATTGCAAAAACCATAGTCCATGGGTACGACAAGCTCATGACTATTTTTATTTAAAAAAAACTGCGGTACTATTACGGTTTCATGGCATGCAAAGATCTGTCTGCCCCAGAGGGCTAACAGTGTGCTTTGTATTAGCCTAAGGATAACAACTTACTTTTATTTAAAAAAATACCGCTAATACTTGTTGCGTTGTTGTCGTGACGCACCTATCTGCAGCAGTCTTTAAACCATTGGCTCGTGGACTAATACACTTTTCAACACACTTGCTCATAAAGTGGCTCTAATTTAACCGCAATCAGGCATATAATGACACCTGTTATCAAACTGTGACCTTTTCATTGCTATTATTCACAAGTGAGTTATAGAGTTTCTTTTTTTAATTTATTGTTTGAGTTACTTTGTTCAATAAAAAGTTTCGATACAAAAAAGATCGTGCTCAATAGTACAAATAAAAATAAAGCTTGCTCATTTTATGCACTTAAATCTTAATTTCAACTTGTACGTGCTTAATAAATGAAACTTTAACTCAAATATAACTTTTGTTTTACTCTGTAATAAAGAAAACTTGAAATTCCCCATTTTGTACGTGGCTAAAACGCTATCCCCGAAAAGCCAAAAAAATAAACCTCATTCTTTTAGTATATGGCCGCTCGCCATTGTTAGATGCACGCGCATAGGAATACTGAGTAATTTTGCCCGCAATTACGAAAAAAATTTCACAACTCGTTTTCACTGTTGAAAATGATTTTTTTGTAATATTTTCTTCACAAGTGTGTTGAAAAACGTCGTATGATACACGTGTGTATTTGATGATTACCGTCCTCGGCTCTCTTAAGAACCTCACCTAACGGCTCGGGTCTCAATGGCGCCTCAGCGGTAATCACCAACATTACACACTTGTACCATAATGTACTATTATAATATCATAATATTTCAATGTGCCCTTCTTCTGTATTGATTATTTTACAAAACAATATTTGTTTGTTCCTTTATTTTTTATTCACCTAAACCATTAACCTAGATAGGCTGAGGTTTCAAGGCTGTTGCCGGGTGGGACCAAATAGGTACGTAATACAGAAATAATGATATTAAATTTCCAACTTTCTAAAGGCTGTACTAAATTGGATTTTAAGGACGAGAACATTTTGCTATGGTGTCAACAAGATTTTATTCAATAATTTAATTACAAAAATGAATACTTATTTATTTATTTATTATCACCAATTATAACATCTTTACAGTTTGATCCAATATGATGCTACAAGTCACAATTTAAACACACAAAATAACATTATACTAAAATAACCTAGCAACAAAATTACATACAATATACATCAATAAATTAAATTATTAAACATGCCAAAGTCTATAGCTCCAGGCCTCTCTCAATAATTATTTGAGCCCTTTGAATAAATCTCGACAGGTTTTGCCCAAATATGTCCTCCGACAATGTAACCACATTAACAATACGCGCGGCTCGTGAGATAGGGGCAAACTTGAGTAGGTTAGTCCAAGCCGCTGGCACGTCTAACAGAGATAGAGAGCTAGTAACTGGCATGGATAATACACATTATCCATGCCAGTTACTAGCTCAAAAGTGTGCAACTAGCTTGTTAAGTTACCACTCAGAAGTGCGACCAGCCGGGCGAGCACGGCCTACTGTGGCAGGCTTGAGTCACATATTTTTGGGAGCATAAACCGTGATAAAATGCGTGACCCAAGCCTATCACAGAGGCCGTGTTCACCCGGCAGTGGCTTGCAAACAATACATCGTTAAATTTTGGTCGTTTGTTGTTAAATCATAAAACAAGAGGTACCTAAAACGTCTGTGTCTTAAAAATCTTTGAAATTTTGCACTTTATAGTGTTTTGTTTTGGAAGTCGGTTTACATTTTTTGTTTTTTTTTTTATTATTTACTAATTTTATTTTTATATATATATAAGTCGCGGTCTTAAAAAAAGGCCTAGATTGTCGATTGTGTGCCTTCGCAAGATATTTGACTTCTATGGCCATAGACCAAATCCGAGCCTCGCTGAACATCAAAACCTCAGAAGCCGTGCATGTTGCGGAGAATAGGAGCAGGTGGAGAAACATCATTAAAGTGAAAGTTCTGAAACCATGATGTGGTCACGACCCCCAGCATTGAGGAATCGACGCGAGGAGGAGGAGGATATAAGTCAATACTCTTTCATCTATCTAAGAATTTTTTAGATTTAACTAGTTTAGATTTAACTTTTTAATATCATAATCATGTGCCCATGTACTGTTCAAATGTACCCATTGCTGGGACACAGGCCACCTTCCTGTGCGAGCGGATTGCCGTAATCCACCACGCGGGCCCTGTGCGGTTTGGTGGATGTCACATGTCTTAGAATTTTTGATTCTTGAATATGCTGGTTTCCTAACGATGTTTTCTCGTGCTCGTGCTCTATGC
Source organism: Orthosia cruda (assembly GCA_964057195.1). Taxonomy (NCBI): domain Eukaryota; kingdom Metazoa; phylum Arthropoda; class Insecta; order Lepidoptera; family Noctuidae; genus Orthosia; species Orthosia cruda. Next base: position 10,562,496 of record OZ059849.1, read on the forward strand.
TCGTTTTGAGAGCAGTCGTGATGAAATAATTTAAACAAAGTAAAGCACCTGCCTGGGTTCAAACCCACGACCTACAACTTGTAAGTCATGGCCGTTAACATTGGGCCACTACTGCTCTCGTTTTAATATACTAGGTTAGATTTCAGAGTCCAAGAAATTAATTTATATGGTTGACTTTACTAACGTGTTACACAAGCCAACATTACAAAAGAAATTACAGTAATTTTCGTGTAGTTTATGTTATTAGGGGCGGTCAAAACAGTTCCTTTGTTGTGCGGCTTTGGGCGGTTTTGGGCGGCATAGGGCGGGCAGGACCATTACATTAAATTACACAATAAACAAGCCATATTATTAAATATGGCTTGTTTTTTTGTGTAATTAATTAAAATGGAATTTTAAGTACTACTTATGTGGCTTTCTTGTTACAACCTAAATATGTATTGCTTGCTATGTGTATGATATTTGTATGTAAAATTAGCAGTTGATTATTAGTATGTCAGACTAAAATAATAAAAGAGATAAATAATTCTTAACATAGTTAGTGTTAGTCATAAACTCTATTCTTAGAATCGTATTCAGCATACTTCAGGTTCTATCATACAGAGAGCGATCCCGCGGTCAAGCGTCCAAGAGTAACCTGACGCTTGAGCGCGGGACCGCTCCTTTTTGCCCTCGAGTGGGCAGCAGCTCACGAACTAGTTGGACTGTCTATGCGGTACCACTATTGTCATCATGTTTTTTGACGATAGTTCTTCATCGGAAGACGAATTATTGAATTTATTTATTGTATTTTTATATTTTCTTAACAAATGAATTTGGCTGTTTCCACAAATAACTATTTTATGAATTGGGTACCATTTTCGGTCCTCATTTGTTTACTACTTTTCCTCGAGTTTTATGTCGTTATCCTTCGCCACGTATAAAAAATGCCTTTCACTTACTAATTTAATTAGTTTTCAGTCTCGATCTTCCTTTCAATTTGGTCACCGCACCAGCAGTGAACGCGCGTGCATTCTGGTTGACCAGAACCAGACCTGGCGGTCAGAATGCCTCCTGTATGGGTATATTTATGTAACGTAATTCAACACAGCGAAAGCAAAACTGACCGCTTGATCGCATGACCGCGTGACCGCTCTCTTTCTTTTTTTGATAGAACCCTTAGGGACAGTTTATGAATTGACACAAAGTGTAACGCTCATTGCTTTACACTTTGTGTCACAAAAGTTTTGTCTAGAAACGATTTGTTAACTTGTACAGAGAAGAAAGACAAAAGGTTTTTTAGTTCTTAGACCATAACAGAATGTTGTATGTATTTATAAAACGTACGCTTACATACGGCAGTGCCTACTACAAAAGCTTAACTAGACCTCAAGGTCATGTAAAATATGACAACTTAACGAGACAGGTTATTGGACCATCGCTTGCAGCCGTTTTATTAAACGATAAATTACGTACAAGGCTGGCATCCTACTTACCTGCGTGAAAAATATGAGTTTTATAAATTAACGCTTTACGTAAGGTAGCCTCGAGGGAAGACTTAGGGTAAAATTAATACTTACTAGGGAAAATATGGTTTTCTTCAGTATGCATGGAACGGACATTGAAAAATAGAAGTGTTCTTTATTGAATATGATTTTGCTATGGTGTAAATATGTACATACTTAAACACTAAACAAGAGTAAACTATACAAAATTATCTATTATTCATCATCATCATTTCAGCTGATAGACGTCCACTGCTGGACATAGGCCTCCCCCAAGCGTCGCCACACTGATCGGTCCTGTGCGTTTTGCATCCACCGGACGCCCGCAGCCTTGACTAGGTCATCGCTCCACCTAGAGGGAGACCTTCTAACCCTACGTCTTCCGGTACGCGGCGTCTATTACTACTTGCACTATATACAAAAGAAAGGATATTGATTTTTAAAATAGATTCGGGGTGCCTATCATTACAAGCAAGTGCAACCACAAAAAAATTATCTTAACGTATAGCAATTTTAGGAAAATTTCTAAGAAATTGCATCGTGACATAGTTGTCGCATTGTCGCGTCGCACCTGTCTGTGAGAGCTTTAATTTAGTAAAACCTGTTTTCGTAGATAACATTTGAAAGTTCATAATAAAAACACATATAGTATAAAACAAAGTCGCTTGCCGCTTTCTATCTTTTCAATGGATTATGATGCGGTTTTTTTAACCGACTTCCCAAAAAGGAGGAGGTTCTATGTTCGACTTCAAGTTCATGTTCACCGATTACTCCGTCAATTGTGGACCGATTTTGAAAATTCTTTTTTTGTTTGAAAAAGTATGTTCCGAAATTGGTCCCATTTTAGTTTGGTGAAGATCTGATGAAGAACTTCGGAGATATACAACAGAACTCTTCAATAAATAACGGCAAATGTCTCGGGATTGCTGCAATCGCATATCTGTTTGTTGTTTATAAAATTTCATAACATAACATCACGCCAGTTCGCTCTTAAGGGGTAAGCAGACCTCTCATTTCACCGGTTATGTTCAAGTTTCATGAAATCTATTCTGGCGAAATAGTTCCCTTACTAACTTGCCTATTAGGTACGTACAACTAAAAAGTGAAAAATAAAAAAACTTTTTGCAAAAAAATACTACCGACTTCCAAATACAGAACTACAAAGTGAAAAATAACTTAATTTTTTGAAGTTGGTGTCCATAAGGCAAAAAAGGTACCTACGAAAGACACCGACTTCAAAAAATTAAGTTATTTTTCACTTTGTAGTTCTGTATTTGGAAGTCGGTAGTATTTTTTTGCAAAAAGTTTTTTTATTAATAGATAAGAGTGATTCAAGAGGAAGGTTTATATGTATAATAAACGCTTTTCACGCGGGCGCAGCCGCTGGCAGAAGCTAATATTCTCATAAAACAGAGTAGTCAGTATTCAAAGTAAAACTTTTATATATTACATTTAAAGTATTTTAATGATGGACTGAAAAAAAAAATCAGTCAAACATTAAAATACTTTTAACAAAGCTCATATTTGGACTTATTCAAGTTATATACGTTTTATGAATATTTAACATTTGCATGAATAAACCGTCCGTCCTGTCAACGGCGACCCGTAAAAAGTAATATTCTGAAAAAATCGTGAAGTAATGACAACCTTGTTACCGTATGAGCGGTGGAGGGTTAATGTCTTTATGTACAAGCCAGGGTAATACAACCTTGTGGGTTATTCGACGTTTTATATACGTCATTACTTGCTTGTTTAATATTACGATCATATTAAAGTTTTTAGGTTAGGAATAGGTAGTTACTTGAATTAAAGTTCCCTCAGACAATTATATTTTATTGTTATATTCAAATTGTCATATTGACATTTTATAACTTTTTTTTTTATATTTGGCAATCTATTTTTATTATTGTTTAATTAATGGGTAGGTATATATTGAACTTTTATTGATTTCATTGTATTTGTATAATTAACATTCTATTTTTATTATTGTATTATTTTAAATGGAATGTACATGATTATTGATTTGAATGTATTACATTTTATACTAGTATTTCTATTTTTATTTTCCTTATCGATCAGAATGTTTTAACGGTACTTGTTTATTTTACAAAATTTCTACACAATGTATGTTGTTCCGAAATTAATGACTAATAGACAAACAGGATGACTTATGACAATATGACGAACAACAGAAATAAATGTCGCTGTTTGTAAATTATTTCTATGAAAACATGTGGTCGCATCGTTGTTGCTTTGTAGCATCGAGCCCGTATGCAGAAGCCTTTATTTATATTATAAATCGATAGGTACTACCTACCTGGTGCATATAATTTTATTTTATTCTTTCTTTCTAACTTGGTATGAGTAGACATGATACGTCTATAATGTTATGTTAATTTAATATGCCCTTTTAGTTCGTCAAAAGCTTTACCATAAGATAAAAAACCGGCCAAGTGCGACTCGGACTCGCGCACGATGGGTTCCGTATCATTATCGCAAAAAACGGCAAAAAAATCACGTTTGTTGTATGGGAGCCCCACTTAAATATTAACTTTACTCAGTTTTTAGTATTTGTTGTTATAGCGGCAACAGGAATACATCATCTGTGAAAATTTCAACTGTCTAGCTATCACGGTTCATGAGATACAGCCTGGTGACAGACAGACAGACGGACCGCGGGGTCTTAGTAATAAGGTCCCGTTTTTACCCTTTGGACACGGAACCCTAAAAAACATCTTTAACAAATTCCAAAGTCTTTATGGAAAACCGCCGTAGAAGCAACAGGCGTATACAACTTTGGCCCATTTATTTACTCGTAAATTTTATTTTATGGCTCAAACATTTTGACTGTATTTTGTGTTAGATAGCGTGACATCGTGACAATTTTATGTGCTTCTCGTATAATTATGGTGATTCACTTAGTTTGACAACGGATATTACGTGTTTATTCTTTACTTTAATGGAAAATAAGTCGTAAAAGAAAGATAGAAAAGCTTTAATTAGAATTTAGGGATGTCAAACTTTGGAAGTAAAGGTTGCCCTAGTCGACGGCACGAACTATTTTGTGCGCGGGGTTAAAATGCATGCTGTCTCATCCAACAACACGTGCGAAAGAAATAAATGCTGTGATGAGCAGTAAGGAGCTAGTTCGCGTACGAATTAGCACTTTTGCAAGTTTGTAGCGAAATTGATAATGATTTAGAACGAAAACGAGCGCGCTAAATTTTATAAACAGACCTTTGTGAGTCTAGATAGCATGAAAAAACTACTAAAAGTATATTTTCAAAATAAAATTATTTGCTTTGTTGAATTACTAATCTATACCTGTATGGAGGCCGTTTTGCAATTCTCCTTCTTCTTATGGTATTTAATTCCGCCTAAAGATGCGCTAAAATTAGTGTTGAAATATGGAACTTTCGACGCTCATAACTACCAATTTTTTTTTTTACTTTTTTGTTTTCATACAGGGCTAGATAATGATGAGACAAATTGATATAATTTTTTATTTTGAACGTACATCATCAAACTGTGCAGTAATCACCAGACTACGTTTGTATATAAGAATGATCGACTAGTGTAACCTTAAGCTCTAGACAAGTACCTAACATTCATTCTAACTGGAAATGTGTCAAAATTGTAAGGGAATGCAAGGCGCTATCAAAAGTTCACATAACCGACCTCTTACATTTGGTATTTCGACCATCGCCTTGGCTGATAGAAGAAGTGACGTTCTGTCATCGAAAGCGTGGCGATAGCGATTGGAAAAATGTCATAAATGTATGGGGTTGTCAAACGTTTTCGAAATATCACGTGATCAATTACTTACATTTCGGCATTTCAACCAGCGTAATCGCTGATGTCGAATGACACTTGTCTAGAGAAACAAGTAAAATTTCAAAATTAAAAAAACCCCCGACACATTTATCTTGCGAAAACATCATGATTTAAACAGTAAAACGCGCATAACTTTTGAACGGCTGAACCGATTTTATTCAAACATAGCTAAGAACACTCGATACAATCACCTTTCAAACAAAAAAAACTAAATCAAAATCGGTTCATCCGTTGAGGTGCTATGATGCCACAGACAGACACACAGATACACATATACACAGCAACACACCTCAAACTTATAACACCCCTCTTTTTCCGTCGGGGGTTAAAAAGGTAAAAATAAAAGTAAAATTATTGGACGACGATGCTCTTTTTGAAAGAATCCAATATTTTTTGCAAATGAGAATTTGTCATTCTCTTTACTTACGCAATTAGGCTGCAGATCTTCTACCATATTACTGTATCAGGTGTCTTTTCTGTAGTCATCAATTTTCTAGTCATATCATCACAGTCAGTATTAGGGTTCCGTACTCGAAGTACCCTATTGCCGTCACTCACGTCTCCGTCCGTCTTTCAGCCAAACGGTTGGAGTTACAGTCTTCAAATGTTCAGTGTTTCTTGTTGACCCACAGCCATAATAATTGTCATTTTTTTTTTTTTTTTAATGGTCTCCCATACAAGTAAAGGGGGGCGCAATTTTTTTGACTCCATCGAGTGGGGTATCGTTGTTTATAGCTCGTTGATTAGATAAATACTGTGTGTGTGTTTTGTTTTAAAAACTATTAGAAAACAAAGGAAAGAGAAGCCACTAAAGTCAGCTTTTTACCCGACTGCCGAAGGAGGGTAATGTGTTTATCAGTCTATGTATGTATGTTTGTTCCTATGTGGCGTTCCAGAGACCAAACGCGTTGGCCGATTTTGATGATTCGTACGTCAATCGATGCGTCTTAACCCTGCGAGTGTCACTGGCTACATTAAAATTAAAAAATAGAAAAATGGCGCTTTTGGGCGCCATATTGAGGGGGCCCAATTTTTTTATTTTCATCCTATCCCATCGTGTGGAGTATCAAATTAAAGGGTTTTAAGAGGCGATTTCAAAAGTATATATCACTTTTATGTTTAAATGTATCGTATTCAAATAAAATGTTAACTAAAAAGTGTTAAAAAAAAAACAAAAATTCAAAACACCCGACTGCTTAAAAAGCAAACTAAAAAGACGTAAATAAGAAAAAAATCATGCTGTGCAGTCGGAGGATACCTACATCTGGTTTTGGTCAGCCAGCTCGCGAGTATGTATCCTCTGACTGCACAGCATGATTTTTTTCTTGTTTACGTCTTTTTAATTCGCTTTTTAAGCAGTCGGGTGTTTTTTTATAAAATTTTGTTCCGAAGAATTTTCAAATTTCCCATCGACATGCGTTTTTTTGCGAGTTTGAGCAAATAAAAATGATTCGATTTGATTTGACCTATGAACTAAATTTAGTGCTAATGTTTGTTATTACGTATATTTTACCATCAAATAACAATACGTATTTTCTTTTGATATATATTTTTTCTATAATTTTCTTTCTAACCTAAACCAATAATCCTAACTACCTAGATGTGAATGTGAGTTTGATTGTTGGTTACGCTTTCACAGCTTAACGGCTGAACGAATTTGAATGAAACTTGGTACACGGGTAGACCATGTTCGGGATTAGTTTATATGATAGCTCGCCCTTCTTTTTGCTTCCTTGGGATCACTTTCAAATTTCAAAACTTAAAAGAAATCGTGTTTCATTATTTTTCAATTTTCAATATTCATAAAAACTTTTGCTTGACGAGGTGCTCATTTATTATTCGCTGCAATTTTCAGGTCAACGAACTTTCGCTTCGCCATTATTATAGATTACTGGAACTCATTGCCGACAACTGTTTTTATGTGCATTGACTTATTCATAATGATATGCAAATTACTAGTTGCTGCACTAGTACATTATATGCAACTGCCACATGCTATTTCTGTTTTTATTTTTATGCTAAAAGTGGACTGTACAAGCTATTTAAAGTTAATTTGTTACGGCTCTAGGTAAAATCGTGATAAATTTTATTTATTTATGGTGCGTGAAAGTTCATATTTATTTCCATTACCTACATTTATTACCTACCGGTTTTTCGATGTTTCAGATTTAAATATGTCGAATTATCTTTGTCCTACAAATAAATTGCAGCGGCATTGATACTCACATAAAGATTTTAATACAGTCTGAGTAATATTTACTATTATTGCTCAATATTTCTGCAATCAATTGTTAGGTAATAAATAAAACACTCTTTCAGATTTCGTTCCGTATGTTCCAGTAAATTACAAAAATGGTATTGCTTTCGTAGATAAATAATTCCACAAACGAAATACTTACCTACCCAACAAAAAACACGGAACCTAACTATTTTACTAACATTACCTTATGCCATCTTTTTACTGGTTCCTAAAAGATAAATACATAAATGATAGTGTTTGTAAAAATACGAGTGTGTAGTACAAATTGTAGTTCATATTGCAAATTACTGTCTACTGTACTATCAGCCTGTGTCATCCCGGTGCTGGACAGTCATCCCCATGACTTTCCCTTATTTCGATCCAGGTCTAGTGTTGATCATTGGTTATTAATTTGGTCTAGCTCGTCCCACCATCTTCTGCGTGGTCTGTCGCTACACCGATAGATTCATAATAGTGGCTCTTTTCATTAATATCACTTAATTTCTTCTTTCCAGACACGTCATCAGTCCACTACTGCAACAGAGAGGTGCAAGTAGCAGAAGTGGGAGAAGACAGTGAGGGGTACATTCGTACCCCAGGATATCCCCACTATTACGTCGGCGAAGAATGCCGCTGGCGATTGAGGGTTCACCCCGAACAGAGAGTTAGGATTACGCTCATGGATGTCAGCTTGCGAGGTGAATGAAATTGTATAATAATACTAGTAGCTAATAGTACTTCTATCTATATAAATTACCCTGTATGTTATTCTGATGTATAAGCTATAGTACTGTAAAATTTCATAAACATCCTTTCTGTAGTTTAAACGTGAAAGGGTAACAAACATCCATCCATCCTCACAAACTTTCGCGTTTGTAATTGTAGTAGGATCTTTGAAAATCGAATTGATTTAACCTGTAATTAAATCAAGTAAGAAACGTGCAGTGGAGGTGTGATAAATATGTACCAAAGTTAACATTTAGGTAAATTTCAAGTAGGAGACGGAAAATAAAATTCTAACCTTGCCCAGCACGGCCTCTGTAATAGGCTTGAGTCACGCATTTTATCACGGCTTTTGCTAAATGTGTGTCTCAAGCCTGTCACAGTAGGCCGTGCTCGCCCGCCTGCTTGTTACAAGTAGATATACGTACAATCGGCCAAAGCTATATCTGATCACCGTAGTCCTTACGGTGTTAGCTTGCAGGGCTCGCCCGCTAAATTAACGGCAACATACTCATCAACCAATAGCATCGCAGCATCGGGTGACTGTTTCTCTAGTACCTGCCAGCCCCTTGTTTTTGTAATTAAGAAATGACAGCAAAAAAATCAGATAAGTCATTTGGCTATGGTCGACGCAAAAAGGGCGGACGCAGCTGGAGTCATCATGTGCACGGGATTTTGTTTTCAAAGTGATCAGATGTAGCTTTGGCCCATAGTACACTATAGACTGGGAAAAATAATTAAATAAGTGCATTTTTTTGTCAGTGATCACCCGAACCTCTTAGCAGACAAAAACCCAATTCTCGTACAGTTTAAAAAAAAAGTTTAAATCCATAATATGTAATCGCGGCTACAATCAAGGACAATAACTTGTCATCAAAACGTAGGGAAATGAGAAGTGTTAGCTTATAACTGAAATGCGAAAGCGAACATTGCGAATCCACACAGCATCCAGAGACTAGACAAAGTGACATTCTATTAGAGATATTGTCAAATAGTTCAAAATGTATGGGATTGACATTCACTATCGAAATATCATTGTATTTTTTTATTATTATATTAAAAACTAGCTGACCCCCGGGGCTTCGCTCCCGTCAACTGGCTATCTACCTACCTACCCTGCCCCTTCTCCTACCCTGCCTACCCTGCCAACCCTGCCTACCATGCCTACCCTGCCTACCCTGCCTATCCTGCCTACCCTGCCTTCCCTGCCTATCCTGCCTTCTCTGCCAACCCTGCCTATCCTGCTAACCCTGACTGCCATGCCTACCCTGCCTACCCTGCCTTCCCTTCCTATCCTGCCTACCCTGCCTTCCCTGCCTATCCTGCCTATCCTGACTACCCTGCCTACCCTGCCTATCCTGCCTAATCTGCCTAACCTGCCAACCCTGCCTAATCTGCCTACCCTGCCTACTCTGCCTACCCTGCCAACCATGCCTATCCTGCCTACCCGGCCAACCCCGCCTACCATGCCTACCCTGCCTACCCTGCTTACCCTGCTTACCCTGCCTACCCTGCCTACTCTGCCTGCCGTACCTACCCTGCCTACCCTGCCTTCTTTGCCTAACCTGCCTACCCTACTTACCTACTATTTTTATCTATCATCAATGTTTTTCTCAGCGCACGCCAAAGAATGAATTTTATAGGCAACATTTTCCTACCTTGGGTTACATTATTGCAATTTTCATAAGGATCTCTATTTTTTTTGAAAATTTATTATATCCTATGACACTCAGGAATAATGTAGCTTTCTACTGGTGAAACAATTTTCAAAATCGGTTCAGTAGATCCAGAGATTACCCCTTACAACGTCACAAACTCACAAACCCACAAACTTTACCTCTTTATAATATTAGTATAGATCAAAATATATTTTTTTATTTCACATAGGCCTACATGGGCACTTATAAAACGTCTACAAAAGGTGCACAGTTCGGGTTGGTGGTTTCCTATGGAGAAGAACCGGCAAGATATTCCATGGTTACTCTTTTAAAAATGGTTTGGTTTTACAATATTTCCATGTTACAGCATTAGTACTTAGATATGGGGGGACAACGTAGGCCCGATTTATGACAATAAGTCGTAAGAAACTAAAAAAATAAAAAGATTATAGATTATATAAAAAAGTTAACAAATGTTAACTAGCATCTAGAAGGCCTAAAATGTTAAAAGAATCTATACAAAGGTAAAAAAAAAAAAAGTATAACAAGACTAAATTTTAACATGAGGCACAAATTTTGTTATCAGTGCTGTAACTATTCTTAGCAAAGGGATATAAAGATGATTGAAAACCATTGTAATAAGTCTAATTAAAAGAAGGAAAGAAAAAATGAGATTGAGAATAGTTAGAGACATCCACATATTTGTGCCGTTTACAAGTTACCAGGGAAGCTGCATGCGCAGAAGGAGCTAAGGCCGAATGTATATTCTTTATTGTACACCACAAAAATATATGTACAGTACAAACAATCATAAAAGCAAGTGTACAATGGGTGATCTTATCGGATAGGACAATCTCTTACAGACAACCTTTGGATGGACTGAACGAAAGGAGATGAATTTAGGGTTGTCAGTGTACAATCTATCTTAAATAATACTTAGACAATTGATAAGTCCCAAAAATTTCATATAGAACCGGTTGATTTGGCGACAATTGAGCCCAATGTTCAGTAGAGGACGTTTTACGGCTGAAATTATGATGTTGAAACACTTTGGACTATTATCAATCGTTGTTGTTGATGAATTTGACGATAATCCAAGAAGCAATTTCCCCCTTTTTATCCGACTGCCGAAATAGGGTCATGTTTTACCCGGAGTCTATCTACGAACACACTTCTGAAAAATGTCTTATGATTTAAAATTCCCTTTCCGACTCACTGAATCTCGCTGGCGATTTAGTTTTAAACTTGTTATGACGTTAACTCTGACAGTAACAATTCTGTGTAACTGGCAGTTATAATTTGATATTGCATATTGCATGGACGCCTCAGATATTAGATTAGAAAAGGGAATGTAATTTAGTCAAGTATTTCTCCTATTATGTCAGGAAATAAAAATTGTATGACATTTGTTTGTTCCCACACATGTTTTTAACACCTTAACGTATTTATAAAAATCTCGACACTGTTTAGCAATTGGTAAGCAGATTATGTATATTCAAATTTGTTATATAGAAGTTATATATTGTATTTGCTAAGCAGCTACACCGTCTAAACACCGTCGAGATTTACGCACGTATTTATAATCGTATCAGTATTTTTACTCAGTACTAATCCACTAATTTGCTTTTCATCATCATTTGTAATATTTTTGTTCTTGATTAATCCTTAGAAAATAAAAAAATATCTTCTTCCTTTTCCACAGGCATTGAACCCTTCAAAGACAGCTGCACAGATTACGTGTCAGTCCAAGACCAGAATGGAGACGCCCTCCTGTCTTCTTGTGAGCAAGTGGAACTTCCCTTGAGGCTCACCTCAGTTACCAATGTGGTTGATGTTATGGTGGAAGCCAAATCAAAAGGAGCTTACCCAAAGAGAGGGGTGCTGCTGCATTATAAAAGTAAGTTTTTTTTTAAATATTGCCTTAGTCCCCGTATTATCGCGTAACCACCGTACAAAACAAAATTATTATTTTTGTGACACCCAGCGCCATCTATGTATACCAAAATCTTTTACAAACTGTCAAACATACAACAGCGCCATCTAACGGAAGTTTCTCTCACCAACAGGTATAGGTTGTGTTACTCTACCAGCGCCATCTGACGGTTACCTCGTGTACCGCAAAGGGGACGTAGCTCACTACAGTTGCAACGTGAACTTTGTTTTCGTGGATACCCGACAGAAGGCGCGCTTCATGTGGTGCTATGATGACAATAGGTGGAATGACACAGTGCCTTTGTGTGTTGGTAAGTTTTTTAACAATCGTCGTTCGTAGTTTTATTTTTGGACGGGAAGTTCAAAGTCTATTGAAATTCAATGAACTAAAATCAATGAAATAATATTGTATGAACTACACTTAGTAGATGGAGTACATTGGAGATTAAATAGAGGTCTAGATTCTCTACTTATTCTGTAAAGGTTGTTAAGCGTGATGTCCCTATTATTTTAAATTTAATTCCAAGATGATTTATGAGCGATTCCATCCGTGTCTATCTAAGCAAATTATTGTTGAATGTAGTTAAAAAATGCAAATGTTTTTGTTGACCTTACCTTGGGAATAAATAAACTTTTTTCGTGTTGACTACCAACTTTCATAAAAAAATATTTATAGCAAGAAATATACCATAAATCAGTTTGGAAGAACTTCCTATAGCCTTGCCAATCTTGCCATAAAATAGATAGTTCATAAAATGTCATGGCGTAGCACAAAACTTGTCGATAATAATAAACGCTCCCCATAAAAACTTCTTTGAATCATTTCAAAGTCTTCATGGGGAAGCGTGGCACATGCGCGAATTCTCCATCATCCCTTCCTTTCACACAACACATATCGCGTAAGAGTAAAAGAGATAGCAATATTTACTTCAGGTGGGCCACGATTATTTACATTATAAAGTTTCATGTCAACTTTTGACTTTAATGTGTGGGTGATAGAGATCAAATTTGATTGATGTGTGTTGTTATTATTTTCATCGTAAAGCAAAGGGCTTCTCCACATCACTTCAGTGATCAGTCGCTCGCGTTCCAGCAAATAGGATATTCGGTCTTCGGTCGCCGTCAAGTGCGTTCGGCAAGTTTGAAATTCGAAATACGAATATTGTCAGTTCTCGTGTCGAGGGAAACACGTGTTTTCTGCCAAAGTGAGTTTGTAATATTTCTTGTGGTTTTTAACTAGAAATATAATAGATTGTGATTTTTAGGTGTGTTAGTTTTATAATAATTTTTCAGTGATTTTGTGGAGTTTTCAGTAAAGTCGCGGTAAGCTTAACTATATGGGGATTTGTGGTTAGGTTTCACATTGACTATGTTTAGAAATAATATAAGTTTTGTTTATTATCATTATTAGTAAATATTGCATAATATTATTTTTGCTGGTGCACGATTTGAGCAATATTTCATTGTTACATACAAATAAGTTCTGCTTTTACTCCTATATTCACGGTAGAGTCAGCTCATATTTTCCCTCCAAAATTTAAGCCTATCCAAACTTAAAAGCATAACAATAATTATTATTTAATTATAAGCGTTGTGCTAATATACTTTCATAGTTAATTGTAAGTATATTAATAACTCACCCTTCCAAATAAGTATGTATGCGGAAATCCGTTTTGAATTTTTAATAAGTTTGAGGCACATGTCGTACTCCTTCATATTCAATGAAGTATTCATAATTGTTTATAAGGAAGTTAATGTGCTTTTGATTAATACTTAAATATTATAAGATTTCAATTATAATTATTATTATTTTAGACTCGAATAATAATCACACATAGACTTTAAATTACAAATATTATTTTACTGGTTCAATACTTCTTCAAGCTCCAGTTTAATGTAATGCCCGGTTTCCTTTGTTTTTTTTTGTCGGTAAACATGCACCAATAAACACCGTTGTGTTACATTATAAAAATTTCAAATATTGTGTTAGATTCTAAATTCAAATTTCATAGACATTAATCAATGCAAATGGGTTCACTGATGAGCAGATTCTTAATTCAAATTTTCTATGGAATTTGAATTTAGAATCTGCTAATAACTGTTTAACCAAATCATATAATAAGCGAGTGTTTTTATAATGTAAGACTGGAATGTCTTGAGTGTGTTATATTGCCCGCTACTGTTAACAATTATATTTATTGCACGCCAGAAATAAATGCCCACCTACTAAATCATTACCTACCTAAAAATATTAAATAGATGTCAGCTTTGTAACAGTCTATTTACCTACATCCTGTATTTGACAAAGCAGTAGGTTGGAACGTTACTGAGCTGATGAATTTGTCAAATACTGTACCCTGATTTCTGAATTAGAAGTTGAGTATCTGTCCAACTTTACTTTACTCTGAAAATTTGTCAAACTTTGCTTTTAAAGTAGGGTTGACACGTTCAAAACTCCACTCATTTCAAAAATTGCCTCTGAGTGTTTATCTAAGGAATTACTCGGCAACCGTATATTTGATGTAAAGCGGTTACAGAAAACTTTTATCAGAACACGCGTCCAATATCTTATCGGTCTTAGAGATTTCTGCTGTTATTAAACACTGATAAGGCCTTCTGTATCGATAGTTTTAATATTCAATTTTTATTGTGTCGGTAACCCGAGAACTCTGACTGGCATGAGCACCAATTCCAGGGTATAATAGTTATACCCCATGCAGTAAAAGTGTTTTTGGGCTCGGGGCATCAATCCTCGATTGCAAACATAAATTTCGTCCACTTGTATCACCGTGTACTATTGCACCCTTATAAAATAATAAATAACTCGTGAGAGTTACAAACAGTGGTTGAGCAGGTGGATAACAGTTCTTGCCTCTGCAGACCTTATGTCTGCAAATAAAATCATCTGGTTTAAGTCTTCAATCAGTCTGCTTCTTACTCGTGGTTAAAAAAAGTTAATTCAAAAAATCAAAATCCCGACTGCTTACGAAGCAACATATTTGCGAGCTGGCTGACCTCTGACCAAAACCAGATGACAGCATGATTTTCTTCTTGTTTATAAACATCTTTTTAGTTTGCTTCTTAAGCAGTAGGGTTTTTGATTTTCTGAATTATCTTTATTTATTTGTAACTTTTTTTTTTCGAATTAGGTAAATTTAAACAAAGTGTTTTATATTTTTGAAATCACCTCTCAAAACCCTTTATTTTGATACCCCACACGATGGGTTTGGAAGAAAAAAATAAATTGGACCCCACAATATGGCACCCAAAACCTGGCATTTTTCTATTTTCCAATTTGAATGTAGCCAGTGACCCTCGCAAGGATAAGACGATTCGATTGACGTAAGAATCATCAAAATCGGCCAATGCATTTGGTCTCTGGAACGCCACATAGGAACAAGCATACATATATATACTTAAACTGATAAACACATTACCTAAATTTTGAATCGAGATCAACATGGATTCCAAAAAAGAAAATCGACAACCACAGCGGCATTTAACTTAATTAACCTAGTTACCAAAAATATTGACCAGAAAATTCCGACTACTGTTGTATTTTTTGACATGTCAAAAGCCTTTGACTTTGTATCGCACGAGCTACTCCTAAAAAAATGTGATAAATATGGAATACGCGGTAAGGCAAATGCATGGTTAAAAAGTTACCTTACAAACAGATCGCAAGTTGTAGAAATTACTGTGGATAAACCAAATCAAAATGGTGAACAGAAATATAAATCCAAATTAGGTTACAATGGCACAGGCGTTCCACAGGGCAGTATTTTGGGGCCCCCCCTCTTTTTGCTATATATCAATGACCTGACAAAAGTAACTGACCATCCCTGCATACTCTTTGCAGATGATGTCTCCGTAATTATCCCTAAAACTAAAGAAAACTATAATGAAGAAATAAATAGTACCGTAGACAAAATAATAACTTGGATGGAAAAGAATAACCTTAAACCTAACATAGATAAAACCAAATATGTACAATTTCAAAACAAAAACTGGACTAAAATGGATTTAAACATAACTTATAAAGGTAAACAAATACAACAATCAGATAGTATTACTTTTCTTGGGATAGTTCTAGATGAGAGGTGTTCTTGGATTAACCATATTGATATGATATGTGGAAAACTCAGTAAGTTTGCTTATGCTCTATGGCGTTTATCTAATCTTACAAGTAGACAAGCCACATTGCAGGCTTATCATGCATATGTTGGTTCAATACTGCGCTATGGTATACTGGTATAGGGGAACTCGGTGCATCTCGGAAGAGCTTTCATCGCACAAAAGCGGTGTATACGTGCGATTTGTAATGTAGACCCACTCACATCCTGTAAACCGCTGTTTAGAAAACTTAGACTACTTACATTAACTGGTATTTATATTGAGGAAGTATGTAAATTTACCAAATCTCACCCTGAAATGTTTGAAAAATTGGGAGATAAATGTAACTTTAAAACCAGATATCCTAATAGATTAATAAATCCTACAAGAATAAAAACGGAACTATATAGGCGAAGTTGTTATCCTATGTGTATTCAGATCTATAACAAGATTCCTAACCAAATTAAAGAACTTCCAATGGTCCGCTTCAAAAGGGCTTTACGCAGGTGGTTAATTGAGCATCCCTTCTATAATATAAAAGAATTTCTTGATTATAAATTAAATTAATGTTCGAATTCTACCTATACCAAAAATTTGCATGTCATTATGTTATGATTGAATATGTTAAGCTACTAATACTACCATTGTAAGAACTTTTGTAACCATATTTATCTGCAAATAAATCTTTGACTTTGACTTTGACTTTGACCTTCCTACGTCAGTCGGGTAAAAAGAAGCATGTTAGTAACATTGGGTCCAGACAGAGATAATATCTAAAATGTTTGAAATTGAACACCTGACATAGTTACGCATGTCAATCCCATATATTTTGGACATTTTGAAAACCCTGTTAGAATATTACTTTGTCTAGAGTCCAATGAACTTAGGAAGACGACAGACAAACACAAATGACAATAATAGAATTGTTACAAATTAACATATACACAGTTCTTTATAAAATGTATCAGACTTTTTGTGTGACCCAGACGCAATTGTGTAATGTCTGTAGTATGTGAAAGCTCTGAGACATACCAGACGCAGACTTTTTTTCAAGTCTGCTGAGTGGTCATGCTCCTTTGGCTCTCATTGTTGCATTTTATTTTGTCTAGAGTCCAATGAACTTAGGAAGACGATAGACAAACACATGCATATGACAATAATAGAATTGTTACAAATTAACTACATAGTTCTTTATAAAAGTATCAGACTTTTTGTGTGCCCCAGATGCAATTGTGTAATTCCGTAGTATGTGTTAGTTCTGAGGCATACCAGACGCAGACTTTTTTTCAAGTCTGCTGAGTGATCATGCCCCTTTGTCTCTTCAACGTTGCATTTATTGGAAAGCCCATAATATGTAGTAGTTCGTGCAACATAACTTTTTGTTGGCTTTAATATTTAAAATGATATGAATTAATCATCAGTTTTTTATAGGTTTGTACAAAATACTTATTAATAATTACGTATATAAAAAGGAAAGGTATTTATTTGTAGTCTAACTACAAATAAATACAGTTTATTCTTATCCAGTTCTATACCTACTCACAACACAACTTTTGTTAAACAAAAAAAAACAAAGGAAAGTTCATTTGATTTGAATCATAAATGTATGGCGTGACAAAACACCGTTATTACAGACAATGTAAATGACTCATATGCTATATTAGCGCTTGCATTAATTTTAACGCAGCATACTCGACATCACGCCTCTTGACCTCAGTAGAGGTAGGCAGAGATATGCTTAAATTTAAACCCACTTTGTGCGATTTATGTTTAAAATCCCTTATTATGAACTTCAACAAGGTAGTTTACTGAAAAATATTTTTATGTTCGTCAGGTAGATTAATAAAAAATATTGGACACGTATTTTTTCTTTTGACACGTAAACATAAAGTGACGACGATATAATGTGTTGAAATATCGTGAAACGTCACGCCACTAGTACACTTTATACTGCCTTAGTGACGTCACAAGCCCCCACTCCTGAACTTTGATGAGCTTTAACTTTGTAATTTCTTATTGATTTGGTAAAGCAAAAAATATGTGTCCAATATTATTTGATAATCTCACTGACGGACTAAATACAATTATAATTTTTCTCCACAGGAAAAAATCCTATTCTATTTTGATTTCCAACTCAATAATTCTGCTCAATTTAAAATTAAGAATCGAAAGGCCTGAGTTAGATCCTCGCCACGTTCAGCAGTTTTCTTAATTGACTTGCGTGTGGTCTCTATCAAAATAGTATTCCCAAATTATGAAGCCAAACAAATTAATCCTCAGAGGTTCTTACTCGAGTTGGCTACTCGTGTCGTATACAACGTCGTGCTATTTGCTCATTGCGTGATTACCAGAAGTAGTTATAAGAATTATAAGAAAATAATAATAATATGCTCGTTGCATTGGACTATGAGAGTGAGGAAATGGAGAGTGCACCTGTGTTTGCGTTAACACATGTGCTCTATAATATCTCCCGCGTCGATGGTATCCGCTGAGATTAGCCTCGTGATCGAAATTTGTCTGGAGGACTAATAGAATTAGAAAACATTTATTCTACACAGACACAACAGCAACAATTACAAAGTAACAGAGAAGAACAGTAACAAAAGTACAAACAAGGTTCAAAAAGAGCGTGCCCACACCGAAAGGATTAGCCAGCATTTGCTGGGTGTCAGACACCTAGCGCTGATTTTCAATTAGCACCCCGCTTGCTTGTGACAGACGGCTGTGGGTAAATAATATAGATACTGAATATAATGTTAATATACCAACTACATTATCTGTTCCTGCTAATGTTTTAAAGGATTTCAGATACAGAAAACAAGCGTTAACTTTACACATCAAACAGGTTTCAAACCTGCAATACTTTAACGCTTCATTGGCTTTGTAGCACAAATCACAATGTGTTTGAAAACTTTGTTATTTTTAGGTGGTACATTTAGGTACTGTTAACGTACTTACCTAGGTAATTTAAAATAACATCTCAATAACCGTTTGAGCTTTACTAATGAAATTTTGGGTTCTAGTTAAACTAAGGGGTTTGAATAAGTAAACCAATTTTCATGTGTTTATCTTAAATAGATTTTGAGATATTATGGGATCAAAAGTGGCTCCAAATGGTTCGTCTAATATAAGACACGGCTGCTGCATCGCCAGTTCCTTACTCTAGTATATATATATAGTTACTCTTAACTTATTGTTAGTTTATATTTTTCTTCTGTGAATGCGAATCAATTAAACCAGACAGACACATAAAGAAAAAAAAACACAACTGCTTAAAAAGCGAACTAAAAAGACGTAAAAAATAAAAAAAAAACATGCTGTGCAGTCGGAGGATACATACTCGCGAGCTGGCTGACCAAAATCTTTTTAAGCAGTTGGGATTTTTGTTTTTATTTTTTTTATTTAATACTTTTTAGCTAACATTTTTTTCGGATTAAGTACATTTAAACATGTAAGTGTTACATATTTTTGAAATTGCCTCTTAAAACCCTTTATTTTGATACCCCACACAATGGGATAGGAAGGAAAAAATTAGGCCCCCACAAAATGGCACCCAAGGGCCGCCATTTTTCTATTTTCCAATTTCAATGTAGCCAGTGACACTCGCAAGATTAAGACGAATCGATTGACGTACGAATCATCAAAATCGGCCAACGCGTTCGGCCTCTGGAACGCCACATTGAAACAAACATACGTACATAGACTGATAAACACATGACCCTCCTTTGGCAGTTGGATACAAAGAAAACACACTTTTCACATGATATGTGACGTTTGCGATCTTTGGCAGATGTTTCAACGTACATATTGAATTAGATCTGCAAACTCATGATGCGATGCGGTGATGAATGAGTAAGAACGTGAAAATTCAGAATTGGACAACTCTTCTTAGGTTGGTACTTCTTAGCATAGACAATATTGGCAACATTCCAATAAGTATTTGCTCGTTAAAGTGTGTTAGACTTTCTTTGAGTTATTTTTCCGGGAAATAAATGGAATTAGATACTAACTGGCCGATGTCATTGTGTTCTTTGTCTATCCAATAGACAACAGCGATTCTTAACCGACTTCCAAAACGGAAAGGTTAATGATTGAACCGAATGTTTTCATAGCGATATCTTCGCCCATTGCTGTTGTTCGTTTTAAGGGTTCCGTACTCAAAGGGTAAAAACGGGACCCTATTACTGAGACTCCGCGGTCCGTCTGTCTGTCACCAGGCTGTATCTCATGAACCGTGATAGCTAGACAGTTGAAATTTTCACAGATGATGTATGTCTGTTGCCGCTATAACAACAAATACTAAAAACAAGATAAAATTAATATTTAAGGAGGGCTCCCATACAAAAAACGTGTTTTTTTGCCATTTCTTGCAATAATGGTACGGAACCTTTCATGCGCGAGTCCGACTCGCACTTGGCCGGTTTTTTGTTATAACGCTATTGATTAATTCATGAGATGAAAATGTTTACATACAACGACCCCTTTAACAATGAAACCAGACTAATTTCTCCAACAACAAAAATGAGGTTAATTCATTCCATACCAACCTCATTTCATATAATTCTTTATCTACGTAGTTAATAGCAATTACACGTCTTTATACGCAGTCGATGCGTAACGGCACGCAGCCGTCACGCACACGTCACGCTCACGTTTCACGCAAACTTTTCTATTAATAAAAAAGAAAATAAAAACTCTCTATTAAAATGTTTGGACGTTTTCCAAAACGATCAAAATCAAACAACGAGACGGCCATTCTGTAGGTTAAACGAGTCCGGGCTATTGATTCGAAATTTAAAATTTGAAATGTTGTTTTCTGAGGTTGTTATTTGTAGGTAAAAAAAAATTGAATTGATACCCGTGACGCGCTCTAGTAACAGAAATATTGTCATTATTGCTACTGAATGTGGTAGAAAATCAGCTGACGCGATTTATTTTTAGAATAAGTTAGGAAAGAAAGAAAATAATTTATTGAACACATTAGGTTTCTAAAGGCAAACAAGTTTTCTGGACAAGAGAAACAAAAACCGGCCAAGTGCGAGTAGGACTCGCGCACGAAGGGTTCCGTACCATTAGGTATCGCAAAAAACGGCAAAAAAATCACGTTCCATTAAAAAGCCTTATATTATTTTCTTCAGTAGCTAAAAAAATAAACTGAAATACAAGAAAGAAAATTAAGTTTAAGTCTTTACAGCCAAGGGAAAAGACGAAGGCTGGAAGTCTAGACTGAAAAAACGGGCCTTGTGCGAATCGGACTCGCGTACAAAGGGTTCCGTACCATAATCGCAAAAAAAACGACAAAAAAATCGTTAGAATAATCATGTTTGTTGTATGGGAGCCCCACTTAAATATTTATTTTATTCTGTTTTTAGTATTTGTTGTTATAGCGGCAACAGAAATACATAATATGTGAAAATTTCAATTGTCTAGCTATTACGGTTCATGAGATACAACCTGGTGACAGACAGACAGATGGACCGCAAAGTCTTAGTAATAGGGTCCCGTTTTTACCCTTTGCGTACAAAACCCCAAAAATTAAAAAAAAGTGTGTGTGTGAATTTTACTAGGAAAAATAAATTATTTACAGTTTGAAACCTTCAAAGAATCACCTTGTTGCAATTGATACATAATCGTACTGAGAGAGTAGTTGCATAATCGTAAAGCGGCCCATATCAGCTGTTTATCGGCATAGAAGTTGTTTACAGCAGCTGTACAAACGAGCTATTGATCCATTTCTTGTTCGAACGGTTTTATTACCGACACGGTATGCTAAAGAACTTTTCAATACACTTACTCTAATACTGGCTCTTATCGCACCATTTGAGGTTCACAATACAATGTATTCATGAGCGATTCGCTGTGCGTTTCTTTTTCTATAAACGCACTCGTGCGGCAAACTGCGGCGGTTTTATTAATTTTAATTTATAATGTATGGCACAATCATACACGAAAAATCCTCGAGTCAGTTCTTACAAAATATTGTATTTACGAATTTAAAAATAATTGTTTCCTCAAAAGTGTGTTGAAAACAATGATGTTATATATAAAACGGAGGTAGACACATTATACCGACAGATGTCACACGGCAATACAAACACAAGCTGACCAGCCTGAGTGAACTTAGGCCGTCCTGCGTCTGAGACACGAACGTACGTTTTAACAGTATGTTTGTATATCTCTTTCTGACAACGGAGTCATATTTATATCTCTGTGATCTTTTAACCTACTCAGTGATAGAAGTTTATTTTTCTCTTCTCGCGTTTGACCACTATCTCACCTGAATGTAAGCGATGATGTGGTCTACGGTGAAGCACGCTTGCCCAGAAGTAACCTATTCACTCATGACTTAAGAACCCCAAGTTCCAAGTTTCACAAGTACTAAAAAAATAAAAATAAAAAAAGGTAGGTAGCTAAAGTAAAATGTCGCCATGTTTTTATTTCTTTTTAAAGCGTATGACGTCTCTATTGGTAAAACTCATTGGTTTAAAAAAAAATTGTTTGTTGTCATGTCATTGCAGTACAATGTACAATGACATTGATCAAAACAGGGCGCACAGTTGGCGTGGCGCAGCGGTTGAGCGATTGACTGCTGCGCTGTATGTCGCGGGTTCGATTCCTGCTCGGAACAAACATTTGTATGGCCTAAATATAGTTGTTCCGGCTCTGGGTGTTGTGTATGGAGATTATATGCTTGTAAACGCACCCACAATACAGGAAGAAATTTCTAGTGTGAGGCAAAGGATTAAAAAAACCGGCCAAGTGCGAGTCGGACTCGCGCACGAAGGGTCCCGTACCATTATCGCAAAAAACGGCAAAATAATCACGTTTGTTGTATGGCCACTTAAATATTTATTTTATTCTGTTTTGAGTATTTGTTGTTGCAACAGAAATACATCATCTTTGAAAATTTCAACTGCCTAGCTGTCACGGTTTATGACATACAGCCTGGTGACAGACAGACAGACAGACAGACAGACGGACCGCGGAGTCTTAGTAATAGGGTCCCGTTTTTATTTACCCTTTGGGTACGGAACACAAAAAAATGAAAAAAAATATAAAGAAAAAGTATCCGCCCCTGTACGTTTGTGTGCATGAAGTATTAAATAAATGACAGAGTAATTTGCCTACTTGCATCAAAACGTACAATTTTCGTTAGATCCCAAATTATTGACTCATCCTGAGATTAGAAGTCAGTTTGAGTCTATTTCCGTTCTTACATGCCATTCCAAACATTGTCTGAATCTCTTTGAAATATTCAAGAGCACATTCAGGAAGTTGTATAAAGTTAATCCTGGAATTCTGAAATAGCTTGGTTCGGTAAATTGGAGTTATGTTGGATTTTAAATAAAAACAGTTTGACTGATTTCACAAACGTGTATCTTCGGTAATCTTGGCACATTTATCGCTAAGTTACATAACCAATTCAAGTCTTAAATAGATAGTTTGTGACAAAAAAAAAATCTAAACATATTTTTCAACACACTTGCTCATAAAGTGGCTCTAATTTCACCACAATTAGGCACATAATGACACCTGTAATCAAACTGTGACTTTTTCATTGCTATTATTCACAAGTGAGTTATAGAGTTTTTTTATTTATTTATTGTTTGAGTTGCTTTGTTCTTAAAAAAGTTTCGATACAAAAAATATCGTGCTTAATAGTACAAATAAATTAATGTACATATTGCTTGCTCATTTCATGCAAATTCGTATTTAATTAGATAATTAAAACTTTCACTCAAATATAACTTTTGTTTTTCCCTGTAATAAAGAAAATTTGTCTCTAAATCTAAATCTGGCGATCGGCCATAGACTAAAAAAATGAGGTTTCTTTTTTTGGCTTTTCGCGGATAGCGTTTTAGCCACGTACTAAATGGGGAATTTCAAGTTTTCTTTATTACAGGGAAAAACAAAAGTTATATTTGAGTGAAAGTGTTAGATGCGCGCGCATAGAAAATATTATATTTTTTGCCCATCATTACGTATTTTTTTTCACAACTCGTTTTCACTGTTCAAAATGTTTTTTTTTGTATTATTTTCTACACAAGTGTGTTGAAAAACGTCGTATGATGCACGAGTGTATTGATGATTACCGTCCTCGGCTCTCTTAAGACCTGGTGCCTCAGCGGTAATCACCAACATTACACACTTGTACCATATTGTACTATTACGCCCGTTTTCTGAACTAAACAAATTTTTTCAAACTCTATTTTAGCCTAAAATAAGTCTAACTTTGGCATTAAAGTGGTGCTTGACAAGTTCTTAAAAAAATGAAGAAAATGTTTATTGATACAAAAAAGTTTACATTAAAGTTTACATACACTACATACATACTATATTGTAAGAACTCCATTGTAACCATTGAGTAATGAACCCTGCCTCTCAAACTTTTTAACTCCAAATACTAAATCGTCCTTAATTTCCAGTAAGTACATATCTACATTATATACACTACCAACGGCCGTTGACCCCGTAGTCAGAAAATTGTTAATTGAAACTAAAAGTTTCAATATTTTTTATCGCTTTTCTTTTCGTGACGTCTGCGAAGTTTCGCTAATTTGTTTAATTTGACCCTCATCAAACTCAGTAGCTAAACACGACATAGATACACAAGTAGATTCATACTTAATAGTGGCTGTGAAGTTTTTCACTGAGCAGTAACTCACGCCTTATACCCCCTGCTGTCACATGCCAGTGGGAGGTAATCTGTGCATGCCAGTGACTCACCTCGTGTTCCGAGCCACCATTAAGTTTTACTACCTGTAAGTTGCATTGTCATGGACATAATATACATTTAAAACCTTTAAACGAGCAATTCTTGTATATAATATGTATGTATATCCATAATCTAAATCTCGGAAACGGCTCCAACGATTTTCATGAAATTTAGTATGCAGGGGATTTCGGGGGCGATAAATCGACCTAGCTGGGTTTCATTTCTAGAAAACGTCGTTTTCTCTATTTTCACCCGAGCAGAGCTAGGTCGCCCAAGTACTACTTATATAAACCGGTATTAAGTTTGAATCTATCTGTAAGTTGCGGTGCCATGAACATAATACACACATACATAAGTATGTACTTATACACGTGTTATACATGTGTTTTCACTGGTACCACGACACATGTCGCTCCTAGTGGCTTGTCACGAAACGCGGATGTGTTAGCCTGTCCCACGTGGACATGTTTCGTCGCCAAGGTTTTCCCGCTCTGGCGAGGGTTTACTGTTACGTAACTTAACTAACCATTAATCAGACGTTAGTTTTACTCCGTCTAGCAAGTTAATTAATTTTCTTATTAGGCGTGGTTTTGTTGGTATTGGTTCTAAAGCTGATTAATAGAGAACTTCATGCCTTTGTTGACCGATGGGATAGGTAGGGGGATAAAAGTTAAACCACATTTCATGTCTTTAAATCCTGGACGAGCTCTTGGCTGTATAATAACAGCTGCATGGGTCGACCTTCAAGGTTAAGCAACGTTTGCCAAGGATGGTCCGTGGATGGGTCACCATCCAATACATACCGGGCCCCTCCGTACCTCAGCAATAAGCCATAAGCTGTTGGTCTCGGCTGTCATTTGAAGATCTTTGACAGTCGTTATCTTATCTTATCTTGTGGAGGGGCCGAGAAATAACTTGGTCACTTCGACCCATTGGAATCTTTTGTGGTCCCCTAGATAATCTACTCCTCCCCAATCTCGTTGAAACTTTCTTCATGAGTTTTACAACGAGACTAGGATACGGTTAAACTAGAAGCTGACCCCAACATAATTGAGAAAGTTGCTAGGCAGAGTGATTGTGTTGAAGACCCATGTGATAACTAATAAGGGTCTAGCCGTAAGTCATAATGCAGGCAGACACAACCGCCTAGTGACCAGTTCCTTAAGTCATATCGCAGGCAGACACAACAGCCTTGTGACCAGTTCCTTAAGTCATAATGCAGGCAGACACAACAGCCTTGTGACCAGTTCCTTTAGTCATATTGCAAGCAGACACAACAGCCTTGTGATTAGTTCCTTAAGTCATAATGCAGGCAGACACAACCGCCTTGTGACCAGTTCCTTAAGTCACAATGCAGGCAGACACAACCGCCTTGTGACCAGTTCCTTAAGTCATAATGCAGGCGGACACAACCGCCCTGTGACCAGTTCTTTAAGTCATAATGCAGGCAGACACAACAGCCTTGTGACCAGTTTCTTAAGTCATAATGCAGGCAGACACAACCGCCTTGTGACCAGTTCCTTAAGTCACAATGCAGGCAGACACAACCGCCTTGTGACCAGTTCCTTAAGTCATAATGCAGGCAGACACAACCGCCTTGTGACCAGTTCCTTAAGTCATAATGCAGGCAGACACTACCGCCTTGTGACCAGTTCCATAAGTCATAATGCAGGCATACACAACAGCCTTGTGATCAGTTCCTTAAGTCATAATGCAGGCAGACACAACCGCCTTGTGACCAGTTCCTTAAGTCACAATGCAGGCAGACACAACCGCCTTGTGATCAGTTCCTTAAGTCATAATGCAGCAGACACAACCGCCCTGTGACCAGTTCTTTAAGTCATAATGCAGGCGGACACAACCGCCCTGTGACCAGTTCTTTAAGTCATAATGCAGGCAGACACAACAGCCTTGTGACCAGTTCCTTAAGTCACAATGCAGGCAGACACAACCGCCTTGTAACCAGTTCCTTAAGTCATAATGCAGGCAGACACAACCGCCTTGTGACCAGTTCCTTAAGTCACAATGCAGGCAGACACAACCACCTTGTGACCAGTTCCTTAAGTCATAATGCAGGCAGACACAACCGCCTTGTGACCAGTTCCTTAAGTCATAATGCAGGCATACACAACAGCCTTGTGACCAGTTCCTTAAGTCATAATGCAGCAGACACAACCGCCCTGTGACCAGTTCTTTAAGTCCTAATGCAGGCAGACACAACCGCACTGTGACCAGTTCTTTAAGTCATAATGCAGGCAGACACAACAGCCTTGTGACCTGTTCCTTAAGTCACAATGCAGGCAGACACAACCGCCTTGTGACCAGTTCCTTAAGTCATAATGCAGGCAGACACAACCGTTTTGTGACCAGTTCCCTTAGGGACAATATGAAAATGCACTTGAGTCTAATCTGGGGATCGAGTCTCGATCCCAGAATCAGCAGTCACGTTTGCGACTACTAGGAGCAACGAGACAGTCGAATAGAGTAGACGTAAATGCTTATAGTTGTAGGTATTTCAAATAGAGTGATTATTAAAAATAAATTTCATGTAGGTTGAAAATGTATTTTATCCTGTTTGTGAATAATGAACTTGTGATCAGATAAACGAACTCTATTAATTACGCAATATTGCCATTTCAATAACTACCTAACTCATTGATAGGGTTTATTCAATTTGAAATTATTTGGATATATCCGTGATGTAAAAGACGTAGTTTACATTATAAAACCCGAATCTCTCCAAAGTTAGAGTGAACAGGCTTCTTCTGGGTAAGCTCACTCCATCGTCGACTTTGTCTCTGTCACCTCTGACATAGACTAGATTCAAGAGCAAAGCCACCTTAAAAAAAAAAAAAACAGGTTCGACAATTCTAGCGAATTCACAAAGTTTTTGAAAGATTTTTATGGCATGTGGCACATCATTAGAAGTTGGAAGATCCCGGTCGCTTTTGTTTTTTTTGGCGCCTTATAAATAGCTGTAACATCTTCTGACTAATGTCACTTATTTTGAATTTAAAAGTACTCTTAAACAATACACATCAAAATAAAATTAAAATTTAGAGTCTACGCCTTATATTTTTTTTTAAATTTGTATTTGAATGTAAAATTTGGGTCTTTTTTTAGTAAAACAATAAAAAGTCGATAAAAAAAACCCACAGGGCATGAGGGGTGATAAGGGGTCTGAAAGGCTAGCAGATGACCCCTTCAGACGACCATTTCAATTTGGCACACGATGCACCTAACAACCTGTATTATCCTATTCTACTAATACATATTTGTTTGTTAATCAATCAAGCCCAAACAGCTTTATATTATGAAACCAGGCACACGGATAGACCGTGACAAGATAGTACGTTCCCACGATAATTTCAAATTTCACGCCGGCCAAGCCATTGGTAAAATCTATAATGTTCCTAATTTAAAAGCTGGAGAGAACTCCTAGTGCTATTCATGAGAATATAATAGCAGCAAGCCTTACTGATAACGAGTTGATAAGATTTGATATCGGCTTATTCTGAATTGGAGGTTATCAGTGTAGACAAACTAACCTTATTAACTCAATTATTATAAGTTAATGTGTTTAACTTGGCAATCAAAACGTCTTATATTAAGATAAAGCGTAAACTTGGATCCTACATACATAAGTTTTATTAAAACAAAACTGTAATGAAAAAACTACACAAATTAAACCCTTCTTCCCCCCCTCCGCCCCTCAGTAGCTGATTTTAAAACAAGAATCACGTGTAAACGGCATGCCGTAATTTTTTGAAAAAAATGTATGTTACATTAGACCTTCTTAATAATTTGATCTACGAAAATTTTGAGTTTTGTTCGTATAAGGTAGTGTAATTAATTCGTAAAGTTTTATCTAGCATGGACAAATAAACTTCAATTGCACCAAAACCGCTGGGCGTATTTTCACCATCTCTAAGGTAACGTTTATTCTTTCACGTCTTATGTAACGTATATTTTTCCTAAAAAAAAAATCAGCTGCTGAGGGATATCTGCACCTTAAAGATGATTTCCGGGACAAAAACCTGTCTTATGTCCCTTCCGAAGGTCTCAAACCATCTCCATACCTTTCATCTAAATCGGTTCAATGTTTAAGCGCAAAAAGACAACAAACAACTACTTTGGCGTTTATTTCAGTATTTATTCAATTTGTTCGTATGTTTTATCAAACAAATGAAGTGATAAGCTGAACTGTGACGTCATATCAATGTCCGGTGGCAACACAGTATATTAGGATAGGCATCTTTATTATTGAGTGTAAATGTGTCAATGTTTATACTTTTTATCTTCGACCTCCGCCGTAGTATAGTTGATAATAATATGAAAAAGTATTGAATTTAATACAAAAACTGTTATTGAAGTGATCGCAAATGTGAACAAAAATTGGTTTGAACTATGTATTTTTCGTAGGCCCGCTTGCGCCACCCTGGGTTATCTTATTAACTCCGAATTAATAGCTAACCCGTAGGCTTATTACGTATGAAACAGCAATTAGCATTGTGCAATTATTGCGCGATCAATTTAATGAACTGGCTACTGAGGCCTTTAAGTATTTTTTACAGTCACTTTTAACAGAAGCTATTATATACCTATCCAATGATTTATAAAATTTATCATTTGATTAAGTAGGTAACCAGCTTATGAAAATGCAACAAACAACAACAACAATATTCCATTGATTACTATTTAGCACCAATATACCGATAAGTTAACGTATGCAGATGTAAAGTATTTGTGTAATAGTAAATATGCCAGTGAATTTTAAAATTTATTGAAACTATTTGAAAATTGGATGACTAAAATGCCAATGTGTAAAATCGTTTAAAATTTCTTCGTAATAGTCGAATGCCCGCCGGCCATATTTTGTGTATGACATATTGTTATTTTAACTCGTGTTAGTAACTAACTCTGAGTTCAGTTTTTCGTGCAAGTGGGCCTTAAGGTTGCACTAGTCAAAAATTCTTCCATACAAACGTAGTCTAGAGATTACTCCACTGTTTGACGATGTACGTTTAAAATAAAAAATGGTATCAATTTGTCTCATCATTATCTAGCACTGTATGGAAACAGAAAAGTAAAAAAAAACAATATTTGAAAGTTATGAGCGTCGAAAGTTCCATATTTCAACACTAATTTTAACGCATGTTTGGGCGGAAATAAATACCATAAGAAGAAGGAAAATTGCAAAACGGCCTCCATATAGGGATAGATTAGTAATTCAACAACGCAAATAATTTTATTTTGAAAACATACATTTAGTAGTTTTTTTATGATATTTAGACTCCCAAAGGTCTGTTCATAAAATTTCGCGCGCTCGTTTTCGTCCTAAATCATAATCTATTTCGCTACAAATATGCAAAAGTGCTAATTCGTACGAGAACTAGCTTCTTACTGCTCATCACAGCATCAATATCTTTCACTCGTGTTGTCGGATGAGACAACATGCATTTTAACCCCGCGCCTTAGTTATATTTAAGTAGGTACATATTGTACAGTCAGAGATCATAAGTGCAGTTGCACTTTATCAAAGCGTCAATTGGTCAAGGATTCACGACTGATTCAATTTATATGTTATGGACCAAGTGATTAGTAAGGCATTATACATAATGCCCAGACAAATTATAAAATGGCCAATATGAGAATGCAATATGCTAAAAACTATTGAAATAATTAAATTGACCGGGCTTTCTGAATAATGCCCATCACATTATAGGACCGGGTTATCTAACGAAGTGTTTTTTTTATTATTTTAATGTTGAGGTTGATTTTAATACAGACTAGGTTAGTACGATTACAATTTAAGCAACAAAGTCAACTATGCTCTTATTTCTGCCTGCAGGGTCTAAAGTAACCTAACACGAAGGAGATGATGGGAGCTGAGTTCGCTCGCTCACTTAAGCTCCCGTCATCCCCTTCGAACCTAGCTATCCGTGTCGGGGTGCCCGGTGCTCCCGAGCTCGCTCTTGTACTAATTCATTAGCATTAGCAATATTCATAATGACCAAACAATGTGATAAATATAGAAGTTTAAATCATTATCATTACATTGCCCGCAGGCTTATTACGTATCTTGTGCAAGAGCAAAACGATAGCGATTGCGCAATAATTGTTCTTCAATACAAAAGTTTTAGAGTTGTTGGCGGTTTTTTTTAAATAAGTGCATTTGACAAACAGCGAGCGATTAACAAACGATTGTGTAGGACCTACCATACCTACGTTGCAGGTAATTCAGACTTTTATAAAGCGTTTGATCGCTATCGTTTTGCTCTTGCAAAAGATACGTCTTAACGATAATACGCCTGCCGATTTGACTTGACTTGATTCATAATACCCGGGATTTAAACATAGTGCACTGAGTAAACACTTGGTCCATGACATAATATATATCGCATCTATAATATATGTATGAATGTATGGATTGTATTATACAATTTGTACAATAGTAGTTTATGCAACCGTCATATAATAGGGGTTATTAAAACATGAGTGAGGGTTTATCACACGAGGCGAAACGGAGTGTGATACAATACAATAATAGTTTATTTCATAATGGGATTGCAAAGTTGCATTTATATATAGTATATTAATGTGTAGTGTTTGTGTGTGTGTGTTTGTGTAGTTTAGTATATAGTATCACACGAGTGTTTTAATACCTAATTATATGCAGTACGTTTTTATACAATATTTTTTGAATTCAGATTTTGTACATTACGTTGTGAGTGTATATAAAGAAATTTAATACAATTTAGGTTTCTTAAAGAGCGACAGCACCTTTGACACTTGATAAGTAATACATTCTTATCGTGATATGTTGCTAAAACGGCAATAAAGAAAAACGGTGAAACTATTGTTACAGTAAATATCTACATCAGGCGCAGTACCCATCTTTTGTAGACATCTCCCTTTCATAGGGTTTTAAGGGCTCTACAGAGTCTAGACACCCCTTCTCTATACACCCTTTTAACCCAACTGTAGCGGAGCACAAAAAGAGGGTAATGTTTTGCTATTAAATAGCTCAATAGAATAAACCCAGACACCGACAGAACTGCTAACACCAAGATGCAACTGTCTAGATAATAGGGAGAGATGGTACAGTCGCCGACAATATAATTAAACTCGTTAAGTCTCCCTCTCAATTGCTGTGCGCGACTGTACGTAGAGTTGAGTGTAGACTCGGTTTCGTATTATGCTATAGACCGTACATTTCTTGTAAAAGTTGAGCTCTTATTGTACGGAGAGTTTTTACTAATGCAAGGTCAGATTATTCTGGAATGGTTAGTTCGAAATTTCTTCGTGCGTACTAATGTAGGAGTACATGCTGTGGGTAAAGGGATTACGTCACTACTTTAAAGTGTTAGAGACTTAGGGTTGTCATAAGCCTAAAATAAAAAAAAAATTAAGTTTTTTTTTCTCGGAAGGGTTACTAAATAAATTAATTTAAAATACATACCTACCTCAGTCAACTCAGCCTATCGCAGTCCATTGCTAGACGTAGGCCTTTCGCAAGCTGCGTACAACACGCAGTCTTCCACCTTCCGCCTCCAGTCTGTTCTAGTAATTTTTAAAATCCTATGCCCACCTTAGTGTAGGCATCCCTCGCTACACTTGTCTGTACGCGATCTCCACTCTAGGATTCGTCTGCTTCATCGGATATCGGCTTGCTTATTTTGCTAACTTTATCGGAGACTTTCTCTTTTTAGAATAATGTCAATTCGGATCTTATCCTTAAAGAAACCATACATAAATCCTGTATCTCGCCAAGACCAATTGATATCGAAGGGTTGATCTTTGAAGTTGTGAAGGAATATATCTATCTGGGATGTGATCAGGGACAAGTTAACTAGCTTGGTAGACTCATAGGTATTCCAACTCTTCTCGAAAATGTGGAAGAATATGTCTTATCAGGGACAAATCATTCAGCTCGGTAGACACATAAGAACCTAACGGCTAACCCTTATAAATTCTTCGCCCTTAAAATAAATCTTAACTAAATTCAACCTTGATTCTGATCTTTTAGGAGGTCGCCCACGACGACCTTTTGCAGCGATACAGACGCGATACAGTCGCATAATAAACGCGACAAAGGCGCTATAATGTTGCAAGTTATATAATATCTTTCCCACGTAATTATTAATGTTTACTCGTATTAACGATTCTGCATCGGGGACTAACGCAATACAGCATTGATACAGATAAGAAAATAAATAAATAAATAAATAAGATACACCATCTATACAGACGCGATGCGGCTTCACTACAGTCATGAGATTGCTTTGATACAATCACGTGTATGCATCGAAGGCTACGCGATGCTAAACTAATATCGTCGCGCGTTGCAAATGCGACCATGCATGTATGCAACGGCCAAAAGTAGCGAAGTAGACTCACGCTCACGTAACGCGCGACTGCATCGCTGTAAAACATCGCAGTGGGCGTGCGCCCTTACTCCAAACAAAAACTGAACAGAAAATAAAAGCAAAATAATATTGAATATTTAAAAGACCTTTACCTGCCTAAAGAAGAAACTCTTTAAAAGTCCTCGAACTTTCTTAAAACAAAGGAAAACTTATTTTTAAACACAGTAGGTACTGTAGAAAATAACAAGGGTTTGTAGTGATTTCGCAAGCATTTTAAGAATCCTTCAAGTTCAGTAGAGTTTTTTTGTTTCTTGCGTGGGTGGATTAGCAAAGTTTAGTTATCTGGAGTCGATATCGGAGTTTTCAAGCAAGTTTAATTAAGGAAAACGTTTTAAAAACCGTGTTTAGAAGTACTAAACATCGAATGAAAAGTTTTTTTTTGTTCCAATAAATGCATATCTATTGCTACCGATTCCTCTTTCCATCAAATATATTGCGGATTTTAAGGCATTAACGTGTCATGAATGAAACGGGTTTTGAAATTCTCTTGATGTGATTTCGTCTAGTAATTGTTTTAGTAATTAATCGTTATGCTTTTGCTTTTATATCAAATAAGTGTCGGATTAACATGTCTTTTTCTGGTATACTTTGCATTTAAAAAGAAAGAAAGAAAAAGTGTTTAATTGTCACAAAACTACATGCAATATGTACATGCTTATGTTAAACCCTTAACAATAGTAGTAGTAGTACTTAAATTAGTACAGACGATAAATAAATAAATAATAACATATACTACCTACATTTTGTATAAAACAGAAAAGAAATATGGTGATAAAGATGCCAGGTAGATGCATGTCTTGATTGTGGCAAGAAGGCTTCCTCAGCATAATGCTGTGCCGTGGGGGACCCACAGCATGGCGCTGATTTTTAGTGGTTGCCTAGAAGAAGAAGCCATAATGTAGAAGAGAAGAAAAACTGCAAGTGTCTTCAAGCACTGAAATTATAAGTGAAAGTAAACAACTGTTAACACATACTACAGAATTTACAATGCATCGAAAGATACAATGCAAATACCTTCTGTATGCAAAATCATAGTTTATAATATTTATTGAGTCTAAATCTCTCGATATTTATGTACATATATGAATGCACATACATATTTTATGAGCAATAGTGCACTTACAACAACATATTGTTGCTTCTTTTCAGGATATTTAAATGTCAAGGGAAAACATTTTGTTCCCATTGTATTTTTGTTTTCATACCTACTTAGATAAAAAACCCGGCCAAGTGCGAGTTGGACTCGTACACGAACGGTTCCGTACCATTATTGCAAAAAAACGAAAAAAAAACACGTTTGTTGTATGGGAGCCCCACTTAAATATTAATTTTATTCTGTTTTTAGTATTTGTTGTTATGCAGCAACAGAAATACATCATCTGTGAAAATTTCAACTGCCTAGCTCTCACGGTTCATGAGATACAGCCTGGTGACAGACGGACCGCGGAGTCTTAGTAATAGGGTCCTGTTTCGTCCTAAAACGGTAACAACAAGATATTGAAGTGCATCTCCGTATATTTTGTTACGAATTTTGCTATTGCACTAAATATAAATCTAGGAACCAACAAAATTCATTTTAATACGTTCAAAAAAAGGCGGAAGCATCTTTTCTATTTCCTAGCGACCATCAATCCGTATTACTTCGCTTATAATGATGGATCGGCATTGCGATTTATCATGGTTTATTTACTAGAGTCTACCTACACTGTCGAGCTAGTCGACCGAAAGAGTTTTTTCCCCTCTTTCAACATTTCAACATTGGAACCCGTATTTTGCGTGTGTTCTGTTTCGTTTACCCGCATGTGTACTCAGCTTTGAACGGAACAAAACAAACAATAGTTCGGTATCCAGCAATTCACATTTTTTCCTTCGTTTTTTAAGGGTTCCGTAGCCAAATGGCAAAAAACGGAACCCTTATGGATTCGTCTGTCTGTCCGTCCGTATGTCACAGCCACTTTTTTCCGAAACTATAAGAACTACGCTATTGAAACTTGGTAAGTAGATGTATTCTGTGAACCGCATTAAGATTTTCACACAAAAATAGAAAAAAAAACAATAAATGTTGGGGGTTTCCCATACTTAGAACTGAAACTCAAATTTTTTTTTCAACAAACACGTACGTGTGGGTTATCTATGGATAGGTCTTCAAAAATGATATTGAGGTCTCAATATCATTTTTTTCTAAACTTAATAGTTTGCGTGAGAGACACTTCCAAAGTGGTAAAATGTGTGTCCCCTCATAAAACTAAAAAAAATATATGATGTTCATTATCATGTAAACTTCCATCGAAAATTGGTTTGAACGAGATCTAGTAAGTAGCTTTTTTTTAATACGTCATAAATCTTAAACCGCAATTCACCAAGTACGGAACCCTTCGTGCGCGAGTCCGACTCGCACTTGGCCGGTTTTTTTTCAAACTTCGCAGACGGCTCTCCCTAGATTTATGATAGCTGCCTGTATAAGGCAAACTTGAATTTATGTTGATTGTTATTACCATTGGAAAGCGTGCTTGAATGTGAAACGGCTCCGAAAATGTAAATACTTAGATATTTTTGGTCGGAAGGCATTTCAACAAGGAAGGAAGTTCGAAATTCAAACAGAAAAGTCATTAAGAAATTTTAATGCCCAAAAAAATATTGTGCGTGCAAAACCGATAATAAAGAATCAGAATCAGAATATTTATTTGTGAAACATAGGTATTTACATAAAGATCTTAGGTTAATTATAATGTCCGCTATGTTTTGCCGTGTCGGCGTACAAATATTGTTGAAAATAAAAGAAAATATAAAACAAAAATTAAATACAAGAAAAGTAAAAAAAAAACTATTTTAAATATATTTCAATATCTTAATAAAATCTACAATAAAATCTAACAAAAAAAGCGAAACAGATTTCTTAAAAAATATTTAAGAATCATAGCAAATGGCACACGAAATATTAAAAATTATCATTTATAAAATCTTCTACAGTATAATAACATTTTTCAATTAATAGTGAGTGGAGACTTTTCTTAAACTTTATTAGGGGCAAATTTTTAATGCTATCGGGTATATTATTATAAATTTTCGGTGCCATGTCAAAAAAACTTTTTTTCATTAAAGCGGTTCTACATTTTCTGTCGCACAGTTTATTCATATATTGAGCACGCATTGGAGTCTTTTTTACTTCAGATAGTTTTTGAAACAGATGTAAATTGATTTTAACAAACAAAGCAGTCTCGTAAATATACATAGCCATAGTCAGTAATTTTAACGATTTAAAATGAGGTTTACAAGTATCGGTAGTTTTTAAGCCACACATGGACCGAATACATCGTTTTTGTGCTTTAAACACAGTTTCTCTTTCAGTTGATTGCCCCCAAAAAATTATACCAAACCTCAGAACTGATGCAACCAATCCGTGATACGCTATTAAAAGTGTTTGTGTATTAACTTTTTTTGACAGCTGAAACAGTGCATAAGCAGATTTATTTAATTTCAGACAAGTTTCTTCGATATGGGATTTCCATGTTAGTTTACTATCAAGCGTTATACCTAAAAATTTGGCCTTGTTTGTATTTTCTATTTGGCACTTGTCATAAGTAACATGAATTGGAGGTTTTTCACACCTTTGATGAAAGTGCATTATTTTTGTTTTGTTTAAATTAATCACTAGGTTATTGCTATTAAGCCTGTTAATTATTTTATTTAGACAATCATTTATATCATTCTCGTAAGACACAGGATTAGTACACTTTACAACAGCTGTACTGTCATCGGCAAAAAGTACCATATTTTGAGAAATGAGTATTGGGAGATCATTTATATAAATTAAAAAAATTAACGGCCCTAGCACGCTACCTTGAGGCACCCCGAATTTTATAGCTCTTGGTTGAGATGTGTAATTGATTACTAAATTGCTTTTTAGGCATAGTTGAGATATTTCTGTACACTGGGATCTGTTATCCAGATATGTCTCCAGAAGTTTTAAAATATTACCTCGGATTCCATAGCCATACAGTTTATTTAGCAAAATCTTATGATTGACGTAGTCAAACGCTTTCGTCATATCGGTATATATAGCACATACCGGAGCTCTTTCATCAACAGACGTCATAATATAAGAAAGGAGGTCGAACAATGCCATATTGATATTAGTATTTTTTCGAAATCCTTTTTGTTCTTTGCAAAATAACTTGTTTTTTTCAAAATAAGTATAAATGGAATTGAAAATTACTTTTTCGATAACTTTTGAAAATATAGGAACTTTGGCAATGGGTCTATAATTTTTAACATCTGATTTATCATCTCTTTTGAATAAGGGCTTAATTATTACTTTTTTAAGACTATTAGGAAAAACACCATTTGTTATGCATAAGTTAATAATGTGCGTTAATGGTGCTGCTATAACTTCTTTGACATATTTCACAACTTGAGTGCATACTCCATCATAGCCAACAGTATTTGTATAAACTACATAAAAACATACGAAGAGAGATTTATTGTGAGAGCAGGAAGGAGTTATATCTTTCTTCTCTCTCATGTAACGAAATGTGACTAAACGTGACGCAGTCTTCAAATTTCACTCTCAATTCTCTGCCGTCGAAGAAGTTACTGAAGGGCTTCGTGGTTTAAATGGAATAATATTGGTTACATTTCGACAATTTAATGTAAAAAGATCAATTTTACAATAATAATAAAATACGGATGTAACTATGTTGATTGACAGCAGGTGAAAAGGAGTGAGCCTATCTAGCGCACAGATTATATATGAAATCAAGAGGTGCGTTCCAATTTATCAGTTACACTGAAAGAAAGACTTAGAGATTTAATTTGAGAGCAGCAAGGAGTTAAATCTTAATTCTCACTCATGTAAAGAAATGTGCCTAAACGTGACGCGTCCTTGATATTTCAGTGATAATTTCTTGTCGCATCTAATCGCTGTCTAAAATTAACTAAAAAAAAAACGATTGCCTGTCACCCCGGTACCTTCTTAAAGTCAAATTGTAACCACGTAACAGTAATCATGAGGCCAAACTTAGGGTAACCCTAGGGTCCCTATAGGGCTAAATATCACATTAGTTAAAATGTACCCGAGCGTGCACAGAACTGAATTATCTTCTCTGTTGACCCATTGGGGCTCTGTGGAGCTCCTAATGCTTACAAAGTAAAGAACAAGAGCGATATAGTATGAGAGCAGGGAGGAGTTATCTTTTTTCTCTTTCATGTAACGAAATTTATCTAAACGTGACGCGTCCTTGAAATTTCACTGTAAATTCTCGTCCAATTTTCGAATTGCCACCGAGGAAGGGTACTGCAAAAAGGAATCGGGAGCCTGACGTGTAATGTTTAGAAAATTTATTATAAATAGTCAAAAAGTGACCATAACGGCATTGTTTTTCATAATTTTATAGAACTTTAAAGTTGCTTCTGCATCGTCTCCGGTGCTACAGGAAGTGCAACCCCTTCGCCCTAACGTAATATAGGATAGACTGGTCACCGCATGCGACCAGCAAGCCGAAGCTGCTGAGGAGATGCTTTGTTACAGCGGACGGGGGTTGCTCTCCTTTCGCACCTCCGGTTTTTATATAAACTCTAGGGCCATAAGGCTATGTGAAGCCGGTGTTTCCGATTCAGATTTGTAACAGATTCAACCTATTTTATGAAGTGTCATGAAATACAAGAGGAACGGAATTAATGCCACGTCATAATCAGGGGGATGACCATAAGCTCTTCGAGCAAGATTATTTTGAGTGTGTGTAAGAGACAGAAGTGTATGACTTGTATACATCTGTCCCATACACGCACTCAAAAAATAATAAAGCATATGGTCACCCCCCTGGACACCACACATAAAATGGCGGCAAACATTCCGATAATAATAAGTCAATATGTAAAACATTTTATTCCAAAAGTTGTTTTATAAGATAAAATGAATTGTTTGCCAAATAACACGATATTAAAAAAAAAAATTGCATAATTATTTTCTTAAGCGAATTATTTGGCAAACTGGTTGCTGTATAGCTATATATGAACTCGTGGCAAAATAATAACAGCCGCACGGGCCGATCTT
The DNA here is from genome assembly GCA_964057195.1 of Orthosia cruda. Lineage (NCBI taxonomy): Eukaryota > Metazoa > Arthropoda > Insecta > Lepidoptera > Noctuidae > Orthosia > Orthosia cruda. The sequence goes on from OZ059849.1 coordinate 10,601,676, forward strand.
CAAGGTCAAGCAGCGCTTGAAGAGGTCGGTCTGTTGATGGGTGACCATTTCAACATACCAAGTTTCCTCCGTGCCTCGGAAAGCACGTTAAGCCGTTGGGCCCGGCTGTAATATGAAGATCTTTGACAGTCGTTACAAGTAGTCAGAAGCTAGAGATCTGACACCAGTCTAGCCAAGGTCTACCGTGTTACCCAGTTACTGGGTTGTGGAGGTCAGATAGGCAGTCACTTCATGTATAACACTAGTATTCAGCTGAATCCGGTTAGACTGGAAGCCGACCTCAACATAGTTGGGCAAAGACTAGGCAGATTGATTTTATTGTTGCTGTATAGTGATGAAATGACAAATCATGTTTTTGCCAATCGTTACTTGCCAAGTAAAATTTGTAAAAAATTTTTTGGTGAACTGACAGAACACCTCCTGACATCCCGTTAACTTGTCGAAGTCAAATTGTAACCTCGTAACAGTCATCATGAGGCCAAACTTAGGGCAACCCTAGATTCCCTAAAGGGCCATACATCACATTAGTTATGTACCCGAGCGTACTCAGAACTGAATTATCTTCTCGGTTGGCCCTTTAGGGGCTCAGTACAATTGAACTCAATGGTGTAATAAATTACGAATTTACTGTCGGATCCAAGGGTGCTTTGTGCCATGAATCTTAAAGGAGTTTGATTTAATTTTGTGAAGATGAAGAGAGAATTTAATTATGTTGAAAGACGGTAAGGGTCTTTGGTTGAGAATATTTCGTTTACCAACACTTAATACTTTGAATATTGATACAAAATAGCATAAAACCAATGATATTCTAGTAAACAGATATGTTATGAGCGCGCACATTGTGAAGACTTGAATACGTCCTAATTGGGACGTATAGTCTTTAATCTATGTCACGCATGGCCTGCATGCACGCATGGCATGGAGTTATACGCCTTGTTGAAACAAAAACAAAATTAAAAAAATGCTATCGTGTGTATTTAGAAAGTGTACCAATTATGATACCAAAGTACATAAAACAGAAGGGATCTCATACCATATGTAATTACGGAATACACCTCAATTTACATATTTTTTTTGTCTAATATACTGATATTTAGAGGTTAGAAAAAGAAAGAAATGGTAAATACATTGGTGGCCAGAATAATGTTTGTTTACTTTCAAACGCAAGTGATAAACACTAGCTGTCCCTTTTTTTCTTGTTGGTTTTATCAAGCCATCCCTTTCGACTTGTAGTGAAATATCAGATGGATGAAAAGTGTGTAGGTATGTGTGCTGTGCGGAGCACTTTTTTAGTTTTTTTTATTGTATAACGTACCTGTTTAATAGAATATCATTGATAAAATTGCTATTCTAGTCGGTTAGGAAACACCGAAACAAACTCAGAGGCCAAAGCTTGTTTTGTCATGAAAAAAATAACATGTTTTTCAAGACATAACAAGCTTAGTATCAACCCTACATCATGGACACAGCGAGTTCAAAGTTACGTGCGTGCACACCCTACTTCTTGCTCGAAAACGACTTACTCGGTGCAAAAAACCTCTCAGACATAAGCTCTAAGGATTCTGTTTCACGACACCGTGACATGTAGCTGGTAAAGTAAATGCTATTATCCTGGCATTACATACATACAGACATAATGCTCTGTGGAATATTATATTCCTATGTTACGTGCATGCTGTCAACACGATGTTAATATTTACCTTGTCAATTTGCTTAATAACTAAAGAGAAGATAGAGTCTAAATAATAACAGTCGCACGGGTCGATCTTCAAGTTCCAGCAACGCTTACCGAGGTCGGTCCGAGGATGGGTGAACATCTAATACATACAGAGCCTCCTTCATGCTTCGGAACGCATGTAAAGTCGTTGGTCCCCGCTGTCATTTGAAGAACTTTGACAGTCGTTACGGCAGTCAGAAGAAATTAAATCGGATACCAATCTAGCCAAGGGATATCATGGTACCCATTTACTGGGTTGTCGAGGTCAGATGGGAAATCACTCCATGTAAACTACTAGGTACTCACAGGGCCGCATCAAGGGGGGGCGACCGGGGAAATTCCCAGAGCAGCATAAATGAGGGGCGGCCAAACTGCACTAGACCTTTTCATTTCATCAGAAAACTTAACTTATTCTATGGGTGTGATGCTAAAATTTTCAAGCTCGCTTCGCTGTTGAACGTTATTGGTTCTTGTTGTAAAGCCACCGCTAAATAAACTTACATTCATAATGTATTAAAAATTCTTAGATGAAATTTTCAAGCTAACTTCGTTTTCACTTCGCTCGAAGTTGTCAAAAAAGCGGCTTTATTCGATCCGGCGTTTAAAAACCGCATTTTTATTCAATAGATAATATCCTGAAACATTTACCTCCTTATAATGCGTCATTGTAAAGGAGGCCAAGGGCTGCAAATTTTGTCTATGCCCAGAGCGACGAAATTGCTGGATCAACTGGAAGCCGGACCAAAGTTTACGTAGATGGGACAATTAATATATACAAATACTCTGTGGAATATTATATTCCTTATATACATAATTAATGCTGTCAACACGATGTTAATACATCATTTAATATGTCAATTTGCTCAGTAACTAAATAGACAGGTATGAACATGGTTTGTGATATGATATGAATATAATAATTGTGATTTTCCCTGTTTGATCCGATAACGTCTACCAACTAGACGATAATAAATCTATTGTAGTTTGAGTTGAGTAAAAGAAGACCTTTTTTATCTTGTGCGCCATGAAAGTATATATGATTATCTAGTCTGGATTCTCAAGAACTACATAAAATTTACTGCACTGTACTGTACTGGAGCTTATTTACCTTATTATCACTATTTCCTTAATATGACCACAATAAGTCAGCATAAATGGAAGGCTTATCTTAAACCCCCCTAAAAATGCAACACACCCCACTGAAAAGTATGCACGACTTTAAATATCCCCTCCCCCATGACTTATACAGTCTTCCGGATTTCCTTAAAACCCACCTTTATACACTACTCTTTATTCCGTGTGACAAGAAAATTTACATGATACTTTCGAAGAGAATCGGACTTGTATTAAAAGAGGCTATTTATCAGACATTTTTTCCGACGTCCCTTGGTCTCTTGTGGTGCACAAGATTGTTTTGCTTCGGTCATCCTCGGCAGAGAATTAAATTTACATAGATGGAGGACAGAGACTAAATTGTTTTTCTTCTACATTTTTTATGATTTTTTTTCTGTGAAACCGTGGTAGCCTGGTGGTGAACCTGGAGATTTTATCATCGCGCCGTTTAATGAATAATTACTTTTTTATAATTTTGTAATTATAAATTGCTCGGGCTTTTATAGTGGAGTTTTTGCTGGGCAATAAAAGCAAATCTATGCGAAGATAGTTTTTTAGTTCAGCGGTTGAGGTTTAGTGAGGAAAACGTCCAGGTATCTTTTGTATTAAAATGTGTTTTGGACAGGTTTTCTTTAATGAGCTCTACGTTATCCTTTACATATGGAAACTTCTGTAAGGACCCTGTCGCACTTACGCTTCTCTTCTCCTTCGTCCGCCGCGACACCATTCCAGCCGCTATTATAGTTCTTTCTCTGCTCCTACAGTGCGTCTCTGTAACTCTCTCCCACACTCCCTACGCGACAGCCCTTCTCTGAAGGTCTTCAAGAGGAAGATTAAATATAATTTATTTGCGCATTATCATAATATTAATCCGTATATATATGTATTTATGTATGTAAGTATATTTTACTTTATTCGTCTTATGTTATTTTAAAATTGTAAACTGGATCCTGCCCTCTATATGTCATCATTCTCTGTCACCCTAGGGTTTGCTGTACAGCCACCTCTACACACTTGGCGAACCATGGCAAACAGCACACACAAAACAGCAAACACGAACCTGTGGATGATGTTTGTTTGTGTTTGCCTGTTTTTGTTTGTGTTCGCCCGTGTTGAGCATCGGTGCCGGTTTTTGTGCACAAATCAAAGGGTGTTTGACAAACATGTTTGCGATGTATCCAGACGATTGTTCAGTTCAGTTCAGTAGAACGCGCGAGTTTGCGGGCGGCGGACGGAGTTAATAGTGGTGGTCAAATTTACAAATCGCGATATTTTGTGTATTCTAAGCTAAATTGTAAGGAATAATTGAACTGAGGAGGTTAACCGGAAATTAATCGCTGCCACAACAAGCTTGTCGTCTGCCATGTTTGCCAATCCGGAATATACTAGTACGTTCGCCAAGCCTGTGGATACCGTGTTTGTGTTAGGTGATTGTGGTCAGTGTTTGGCGTTCGCCACTGTTTGTGGCAAGAAACAAGAGTGTGGAGACGAAATAAGAGAACTCAAAATTGACTTAAGCTCACCTTTGTACATGTACTTTATTATCACACTGTATGTAATGTTGTTTTTGGTGTACAATAAAGAATTAAAGTTTTGTGGCGTTATAAAGTTATCATCAATATCATCTTCCTAGCTACACAAGATCTTTACACGTGGAAACTGCTTTTTATCGCTGTTTCCCGCTGTGAAAATACAATATAATCTTCCTGTCTATACAGGCTGAATTTTAATTCATGAGCTAACTTTCAAGAGGAGAAATTAATTATACCTAACTTTAACTATAGAGGTAACTGTAATATGTAATGGAAAAAAAAATGTTCCCATTGGTCGAGATATGTGAGCATACCGAACAGCTGATTTTCGTGTTAGTCTCATAGCAAAAGTTATTCTTATACATAACAATTTTCACCAATATCAAATCAGTCAGAAATGATGGAAACTACAATCTCTTAAAAGATCTAGGTCGCCTTAACCTGTAGCACTATATACAAGCTTTTTAGAGTCGATGAATCTAACAAGCTTGTATTATATAGCTTAGCTTGGTGATGTTGTTAATTTTTCCATGTAGCGGTCTTTGAGAGGTCAATGTTCAGTAGAGAACGTTGTTGGGATTAAATTAATGGTTAGGTCGCTAGACTGTGTGACTTTACATATCATAAAATATATTGTCGTTTCAAAAAATCTTATTTTTTTGTACAATGCAATTGAAAATCGATAACATTTTAAAAAGAACCAGGTGGCTACGAACAGGCCACGATTGTTCGCCATGTTGGTGACGTCATAATACTCAAGCAATTTCACCATAGTACCTACAGTGGAGAGCATTAGTGGCCCAGGGGTAACGGCTCGCACTTACGTGTTGAACGTGTACTTCGGTCGTGAGTTCGAACCCAGGCAGGCGCTTTACTTTGTGTAAATTATTTCACCACTACTGCTCTTAAAACGGTGAAGGAAAACATCGTGAGGAAACCGGCATGTCCTAGTACCTACCAAACATTCGAAGACATGTGTCATTCACCAACCCGCAATGGGACCGCGTGGTGGGCGAGAGGTGGAGAGGTGGGCTCTCATAGGGAGGATGCTTGTGTTCCAGCATTGGGAACATTATAAGGCTGATGATGATGATGACCTACAGTATCAACTACACGTGAATTGACTAAAAATATCCGCAAATTATTGCAAACATATTATTTACAAAAGCAAATTTTATTTAGCCATTTGTGATAAAGGATTCATCAAGGCTAATTTCTATAATATACCTACCTGATGGACGATTTAGAAGTTTTGATCATAAATAAAGTAGTCGTAATGAATACTACGTGTTAGTGAACCGGTGTTTGTTATTGTTGTTTACCAGGTACATTTAGAAACATCGTTTTCATAATGTAATCGTTTTTACATATGAAAGGGATAAGGATAAACTTTTAAATCATATCAAATCTCTTTAGAGTTACGGAAAATGTAAGTTTTGACAAAACGTTTTGTATACATACAAAACGTTTTGTCACACGTCTTTGCGCGCGGCGCTATGTGTGGGTGGTTGTTTGCTCGGACGACGACTGCCGCGTCACTGCCACAAAAATTTATATTCTTAACTCGTTTAGTAACATGCGTTTCATCCCTCTTCATCAGATGGCCATACATATGAGTAGATTATCCTCACAGCGAAATATAATTCCTAAACAAGTTGGTCTCTACTAAAATATCGGTTGCCTTGTCCTACTTACACTTACACGTGCACAGTAACTTTAGCAGTGTTATAACAAATCCGTAGATATAAATAACACGAGTGTAAGTTTGTACGTTTGTGACATATTTGGTTCAACACGGAACAAAGGAAACTTATATTTTTAGCGATAAGAAATACTATTTTTGTACAGCTCTTGACGTTTATTTTCCTTGTGTTACAGTTTGCTATGCATTGTTGTACTAAAACGAATGTTATTTTATACTCATAATCACGCTATGGTTAGGTAATATAGATCCCTATTAATAATTATTTCCGAGGTAGTACGCTTAAGGTTTACCTAGTCGACGGCACGAACTATTTTGAGCGCGAGGCTAAAATGCATGCTATCTCATCCGACAACACGTGTGAAAGAGATAGATGCTGTGATGAGCAGTAAGAAGCTGGTTCGTGTACGAATTAGCACTTTTGCAAGTTTGTTTCAAAATGGATGATTATTTAGGACGACAACGAGCGCGCGAATTTTTATAAACAGGCCTTTGGGAGTCTAGATATCTTGAAAAAATTACTAAATGTATATTTTCAAAATAAAATTATTTGCATTGTTAAATTACTAATCTATCTCTGTATGGAGGCCGTTTTGCAATTTTCCTTCTTCTTTTGGTATTTATTTCCGCCCAAAGATGCGTTAAAAGTCTTCCGACACTCATAACTATCTTTTTTTTTTGTTTCAGGGCTAGTTATTGCTTAGACAAATTGATATTATTTTTTATTTTGAACGTACATCGTCAAACAGAGGAGTAATTGCCAGACTACGTTTGTATAAAAGAATGGTCGACTTCTTTTTCTTTGTCGTATCGATGATTCCTCAATTACATACGTTTTGACCAGAATTCAGCCACGGCAATAGCGTTTTTGATTTGCCTCACAAAGGTCCTTCAGGGTGCAGGTGTTGTTGCACAGAGAGCACAATAGCAGGTGGGACATTGTTTGGGACGTAGCTCCGCAATTGCATTGCGGCTCAGATCAAATAAAAAGTCAAGATGGAACGTTGCAAACAACAAAGTGAAGCCGGTTCAAACTAAGCCTTGCCGTACAAATACACAATTACACGCAGTCACTAACAACGAAATTACGCCTTAGCTTGTCCTTCGAGCTTACAGATCAAATAATAAAGCTCAACTGACAAGCTAAGGGGTAGTTTCGTTATACGTGTGCGCGTATAATTGTGTATTTATACGGCAAGGCTTACTTTGAACCGGCTTCACTTTGTTGTTTGCAACGTTCCATCTTGACTTTTTATTTGATCTGAGCATTGCGGGTCATTGGAGTACCCCCATCTAACTAAGTTCTGCCTGCAGCGACTAGTGTAACCTTAACCATGCTTTCATAAACATTAAAGAAAAATACTATAGGATCAATATTACTTTGAGACTTACCTTGAATTTGCGAAAAAATATTGTTCCATACATTTGGTCCACTAATACGAAAATAAATGTGTTGAATAACTGATTTATATTTCAGTTTTGAACCACATAGAAAAACTTGTTTGTATTTATGTCATGAATAGATCTGACTTTCAGCCCCAAAAAGAAGTTCAATAATTAAGATAAAGGAAATAAGTACTGATTTCGGCTAAATAAATCTAAAAGGTAGAAATATGAGTTTTGATCAGTAAACATAATTTTTGTAAAGAAGTATGTAAGGATCGTAGCAGGTGGCGTTCTGTAGTTTCTGCCTACCCCCATGGGAAAAAGGCGTGAGTTTATGTATGTATGTATGTACATCATTTTTGTCAGTTTGTAACAACGATAAGTAAAATCAGAATTTCTTTATTCAATTAGGCCATTAAGCGGCACTTTCGAACGTCAAAAAAAAAAAAAATGTAATAATAATTGATTCTACCGTCCATTCGGAAATGTAGCTTGTTATGGAGAAGAACGGACAAGAAACTTCACACTTACTCTTTTAAAAAAATAAAGTGTTTGACAAGTATTTGGTTACATTAATATTGTTGGAAAAATACATATATGTGAGAACAATGTAAAAAAAAGGCACTTAAAAAGCGTCTAGAATAAAACAAACAATTAAAAATACAATAAATAGGTAATTAAAAACAGGCGGAGGCAGCTAAGATATGACCAATCCCAAATGATGGCGCCCGTTCACGAACATGACACATGGATCGGCACCACTCAGCTCAACCATCATGAAGGGAACCGAATGATCCAACACATGTGCTACCATCAGTGAGACATTAGAGAGAGCATGACACACTCAACTGCCAGGGCACACTGAAGTCAACGAACGACACATAGGTACAGTAAATGGTAGATTTACAGTTGGTACATAGTACTCACATATGTGCTGTGCAGTTATATAATACAAAAATAAATTGAGTTTATACAACACAAATATATTCATACAGTCTTCAGCAGGTCCAACAATACTTCAGAACTTTTCTGCTTATCACTTGTTTTTGTGCCCTAGTTAGTGGCTGTGGAGCTGGAATAACGTTGGGCCAAGCATTTTTATCAGCGATGTAATCCCCCAACCTATAATATGCTTGCCTGCAAAGTATAAATGCAGGGAAAGTCCATAAGCATGTTTTTCACACGAGTAAAACTGCACACAAATTGTCAGGTGTCATTAAATCTGCTTTTATTTGCATAACGTATGTTTGCAAAGCTGTTTGTGTAAATACGAGCGTTACGTGTTTATTCACAAATGCTAAAACGCGATTCCCTTTCAAAATAATACCAACTTTTTGCAATCCTTACTCCGACATCGGTACGTGGTTCTGTTGTTATTTGTCCACCATTGACAGTTGCTATGGATAATTAGAAACCAGGAAAATTGACACCAATCTTGTTATCAGCCCAAGAAAACTTACTATATCGTTTTCAAAAGTGTCATAGTATATTTTTATCGAGGTCTTAGTTTATATGTGTGCCAAGTTTAATTGAAATTCGTGCGTAGATTTAGACAGTCAGATACACTTCTCTGGCCATACCTATTATTGGAATCAAATATAACAGCTCACAATGTTAGGAACCATTAATATTAATGCTTATTTTTATCCGTGGTATCCGTGGCTTATCCCAGTTGTAAATTACCCTTTTTGCTTATTGGCCTTGGTTGTTCTGTCTCCTGCTTGGTATGGAGGGAAGTGTAAATTTGTATTTTTTCCTACTCCTCCTTTATTCCTTTCTGATTTATTTCGTTGCGGGATCCAAGACAGTTAAATTCATTCTCCGGGACTTCGTCGAGCTTCATTGCCTCGGCGCTTTTTTGGTGGTCGCTACTGTTTATACTGGCTTTCAGGAGTTCCAGTGGTTTGGGAATAGTGCGGTGGGATTGTACCCAGTTACTGGCTTGTAAAGGTGATATAGGTAGTCCTTTTATGAAAAATATATATATGGTACTCAGCTGAATCTGTTTAGTCTGGAAGCCCACACCAATATAGTTGGATAAAGCTTGACAGATTGATTAATTCAAAGGACTAATCAACCTTCATGCAGTATTTAATGGCCCGGTTTTTGTTTTGTATGGTATTATTTAAATAGTAAAATATGTCAATTTGACAGCTTTAGATAGTATTCACAAAAAGCACGTTTTTCTTAGAAACAATGAATTATCCTATGACTATTTATTGTAAGTTCATTCATTCTTCCCCGCCGTTTGGGTCCTAACACCAATATCACTTTTGTGGATAAATTGATCCGAAAGAAAGGTACTAATAATTTTTTAGTATTCTTTCGTAAAACTTTTGTTTATAACAATAAAAAAATTTGATGTATTCCTCCGGTATAAAGTCCGAAACACGTCAGGAACAATGGCAATGTGTTATCGTGTTTTTCGGGTTTTCCCAATAGCAACGCGGAGTCTAGACTTCAATTGCAGAAGACTATTAGTGGTCAAATTTTTATCGCATGTTTTTGTCATTTCTGTTGAAGTTAAAGACAATACATTAGATTTTTTTTCTGTCTCTTGTACCCTTACCGCTGTCTAGCGTGGACCCTGTTCCTGATACTCAGGATATCTCGCACTAACAAAACCTTTTCTTTCTGTTTCAGAAGAGGCAAGCCAGACGGTTGTACCAGCCGTCAACAGAGATTATTTCCCCAGAAGTAACGAAACAGATAAAAAGCTGGCTCCACACGACGTCCCCGACATGATGGTTGGTAAGTGTCTGAACAGCCCTTCAATTTAATATAAATAATAAATACCTAATAGTTTTAACACGGTTTCGCTACCGTAGAATATCCTATGTGTGCGTGCATTGTTAATTGCCGTGTAAAAGCCTATTTACAATTATACATATTAGGAATTATTCGATAGTATAGCTTTCTATCAATTCCAGAATTGCCATAATTAGTTCAGTACATTGAGAGATTACCTCCTGCAAAAAAAAAACAATATCACCTAGTACAATAACGTCTAAACCGTTTATGGCGACTTCGCTTAAAACGACGTACAAGGTAGGAAGGACCTCAACATCATCATCAGCCTACAGCAGTCCACTGCTGGACATAGGTCTCTCCAGTCGCACGCCATTGGTCTCGATTTTCCGCAGCTCTCATCCAGCTGCTACCAGCCACCCTGCAAAGATCATTGCTCCACCTAGCCTGAGGGCGTCCACGTTACGTTTACCTATCAATCAATCATTTATTTGTTAACATACGTGTTTATAAATACAGATCTTAGCTTACCTTTCTAAGAAATTTAATACATTACCCTTTGGTCCGCGCGCTCTGTTATTTGTCTATGGTTTTGACAAATGATCATTGAGCATCGCGGACTTTGTACTCTTAGTTCTACCTACATTTAATATGATTTTTTATTTATAGATTTTTAACTTACACATAATTATAATATACATACTTTGACCCACCTTCTGTGTTTATTCTATTTTGTTTGTTATTTATAAATCATTTTATTATTTAAGTATTTTCTGTTTCCATAAGTGTGTCCGTGGCATCAACAGTGGGTCCTATCAGAATATCAGCGCGGCGTTATTTTATTTTTGGATATCGCTGCACATGCTGAGATAGGAGCCTTTTTGGTCTCGCACGGGGTTTTTATTTTAATTTTTTATTATTGTTTAAATTTATGCGTATTTCTCGTGTCTCCTGTGCGGGTCACAAATAAAAATTTTTCTTTCTTTCTTTCTTTCTTTTACATGAAATAGAGCGCTATGTTATGCCAGGAGGCGTACAAATATGGTGTTAAAATTAGTTAAATTCAATAAAATATGTCAATTTAATAAAAATAGTTACGTTTAGTGTCAATTATTTAAGTCACATTTACAGTAGTTACTTATTGAAAAAGAAAAAAATGATTATAATAACAACATAGTAGTGTCATGTTAAATTAATTTATGATCTAAGTATTCGTTAACAGTATAATAACATTTATCATAAAAGTTTTTTTTTTTCTTGAAATGTTTTAAATTTAAATCTAAATTTTTTATGGCATCTGGAATTTTATTGTTAATACGTGGGGCCATACCCAGAACACTCTTTGTTATTAAAGCAGTTTTACATTTGCGATTACACAAGGCATTTTTGTATTTATTACGATTACGATTGACTACGAATTGGAACATCTCATACAGTAGATATTTTTTCAAAAAGGTTTGGATTTGTTTTGACGAAAATACTAATTTCTAATATGTATAACGCCGGCAATGTAAGTATTTTTAAGGATTTAAAGTAAGGTCTATCATCATACATACTATCATCTGTTTTTAGACCACACATGGCTCTTATACATCTTTTTTGTGCCCTAAATATTAGTAATTTGTCTGAAGAATTGCCCCAAAATATTATTCCGAATCGTAAAAACGAATCTACAAGACCGTGATAGGCAACCAGTAACGCATTTCTGTTTACTTTTTTCGATAATCGACAGTTTTTTTTTTTTTTTACTTAATTGTTCTATATGTGCTTTCCAATTAAGATGGTTGTCAATATGGATACCTAAAAACACAGGTACTTTTACTTCTTCTATTTCGTTATCGTCATAGTTAACACATATTTTCGGTGTATTTGTTTTTTGGTGAAAATGCATTACTTTATTAAGTACTACTTTAGTTTTCATAAGGTTAATTAATAAATAATTCATATTAAGCCAATTAATTATGTCAGTAAGTTTTTTTTTAATTTCAAATTGATAGGTATTAAAATTTTTGCATTTTACTATGGCAGTGCTATCATCTGCAAACAAAAACATTTGTTGTTGTGTCACTTGTAGCAAATCACTAATGTAAATGTGAAATAGTGGTGGCCCAAGCACGCCTCCTTGTGGCACTTCATATTTTATAGTCCTGAATTTTGTCAGATATGTTCGTTCTACTTTTGTCTCTGAGCACACTCTTGTAATTTCAGAACATCATCCCATCCGTGGTCTTCACTCGAGAACATGTCTACCCCAATGGCCATCGGTTCTGCGGCTAAAATGGCCGACCATTGTCACTTCAGCTTGCTTATCCTCTGAGCTATGTCGACAACTTTGTTTCTCTGGCGGATCACCTCGTAGAAGGACCTGTGTGCAATCACACTCAAGGACCATTCAAATGCTGTCAACTCATTATAGCCGATATAACGATTGCATTTGTATGGTCTATTCAATTTCCTTTTATATTTAATACTTCATACACACAAACGTAAAGAGGCAGACTTAATGCCTTAGGCATTTGGCATTCTATATCATCAACACTAGCATAGGTTTTAAAAATGGCTTCTTCATGATAATCTACTCTGATTATAAGATGAAGATTATCTCTTTATGACTTTGGGAATTGTTTTCGCTTAGAATAATACCTAATAACACTTGACATCACGCCTGTGGCGAAGGTATATGCAGAGCTGCTTAGTATTATATTTTAAGTACGTTTTAACCTGACACAATTCCAGGCTACTTTAGAAAACTACTTAATAATAGTGTAGTGTTGTAATTATGTGTGTATAGTCCTGAATTGTTAGTTCAATACAATTAAGTATATTGTAAAGAATGATGAACGTTATATTGCCAAAACCAACCCTTATTGTAATATAACTCTTGTATTTCACTTTGTCGGTACAAACATTGTACATTGTACTGGTTTCTCCAAAGTTTTGGTTATAGCAAAACACAGTCTTAAATACATTTATCTCGAAATATTGATTATGGCTCATATTTAGGCAAATTGAATATCTAACACAAAATTTAAGGTAACTTAATAATTGTAGCTCAGTGAAAGTTTGACGAACTCCATTTTAAACTCGGAGAGGTTTCGATAACTCCATTGTCGTTTCCTATCAGAATTATGTAAAAATGATTGAACAATCTGTCTTATAATAATTTAACACTAAATATAATCATCTTTGTCTTGTCTGTATGAATATTTTTTCGAAGTAATCTTTCCCGAGACGGAGTAACTTTACTAGTTCCTACGTTTCAAGAGGGATTATCTACTTGTTCACATTCGTAAGAATTTGGAGCAAGAAATCCCCTATACTAATATATGCAGGCGCATTTCCCCTCTATGTAGAATGCAGGAGCAGTGGTTCTCAGCGATTATTGAACTCTTGTGTCTACCCTGTGTGATGCCCTGAAAGTATTAATGTTCACATTCTATGCTTGTAGTTGTTCCAATAAATTGCATTTCTCATTACAATTATATTTCTCTTCATTGAGAAACTACATCATTCTCCAGACCTTTTCGACACGTTTTACACAAAATGTATTTTAATATCAGAATAGCCAGCAATCGTTTCATCATTTACCCCCATTTTCACAAAAATACATCCATAGTTTCTTTTAACTCCCCTTAAAAATCTTGTAGCTATTAATTTCTAGAGAAGGTTCACGCAATCGTGCGTTAACAAACAAGCGTCATGCTATACAATGTATATCGCAGGGCAATTTATGCCGACTTATGAGGTTATGACTCGCTACGGGCTTGTCAAGGTCCCAAGGCCTTGACCAACCCTTAGTAAGTTTGAAGGTTACCCTAACTACTGTCATAACTGAAGACGAACTTTAGCAATATATCAAATATGGCAGCCACTTCTCTCCGCGACGTTACTTGATGTATTAAATTTATGCCGACTTATGAGGTTATGACTCGCTACGGGCTTGTCAAGGTCCCAAGGCCTTGACCAACCCTTAGTAAGTTTGAAGGTTACCCTAACTACTGTCATAACTGAAGACGAACTTTAGCAATATATCAAATATGTCAGCCACTTCTCTCCGCGACGTTACTTGATGTATTAATTAGATATTCCTTGGAGCCAGGTAGGATTTAGAAACTAGGTTTTAGTCTGAATTATGTTTCAGTGATAAATTGTCTTGATTTACGTGGGGATTCCATTGTGCAAATGTTTCGATAGTTCTTGCTCGGTCCTTATCTGTTTTTAGGATGTCATTGGAACTGATTATGTCAATTAGAAAGCTATCTCTATCATCAGGAATTCGCATTGTGACATCGTTGTTTATTTCGAGCTTTCCACAAAATCTTATTGCCAGTATCTTGAATGAATGTCCTATGTCCCCTGGATGGGGCAGAAGGCGTCCACAGATGTCCTCCATCGCGATCGGTTTTGAGCTTCACGTTTCACCTCGCTCCATGTAATTCCAATGCTCGCCGATTCTGCCAACATGTTACGACACCAGGTTTGAAGGAAACGACCACGCTTTCCTTTTCCTTGGGGATTCCAGTCCAAAGCTTGCTTGGGTATGTGGTTGGGACCCCTTCGGGGCGTGTGTCCAATCCATCTCCACTAGCGACGCTTGATCTGGCGGTCGATCGGGCTCTCGTAGCATTTCACCAATAGTTCTACTTTAGAGATGGTCTCCGTCCAGTAAATTCCGAATATGCGACGAAGACAACGGTTGACGAAGACTTGTTTGTAGATTTGTATATTGCCAGTATATATCTATGAAAAAGATCTGAAGAATCATAATACCGGCTTTAGTTTTTAGCCTCTTTCTTCTCGCTTCGGATTTCTCATTACTAAGGGTCCTGAATCCTCCGATATGGTGTATTTCTTGACGAAGCTACACCATCTATTCCTACCTCTCTATCCGTTCATTGTTAAACGCATCGTGGCATTTTGTATCCAAAGACTTTACTTTGGATACAAAATCCCACAAATTTTGTCCAACCATTTAAATGGACTACTTTTAATAAACAAGATCATGTATAAACCTCAAAGCTATGTACGGCTTAAAGCACATAAAAACGAAATGCTCTACACAAGAAATGTTCCCTTTTAAGAAAAAGTTATACACATTTCAACTAAATCAAAGACCAAGTGAGCGAGACGTACCTTACCCATAAATCGGTCTAGACATAAAAGGGATATTAAGATTTCTAGCTAAAAACCTACGGGAGGACTTTTGGCAATAGAAACGGGGGAGGGAGTGATTAATAGATTCTTTTGACTTCCAGTACTTTTATATGTTGGATATAAAGATTCCTCCGACGCACATTTATTATTTAAACGTCAGATTTTTTCGGCTATTGTGATGTTAGTTGAAGAAATATTAAATTGATGATGTATAGTTTGGTGGTTTTATTGTTTTTGTTGTTCTTTTCTTTGGACATGAGTTATTTGTAGTATGTTGATAAATGTCTTCGAAAATATACTCGTGGAAAACTGCCAATGTTTTGTTTGATTCCTTCCCTGCTGGAGTCTGAGTTTCCTGGGGTCTTTAAGTCAATACTAAATATATTCTATTTCATAGCAAGCGTGCTTCATTGTCAACTACAACATCGCTTACCATCATGCGAGATACTGGTCATCGCTGACATCAAATGTCATTTGTCTAGTGCTTCAGGAGGGTGACCATAACCTCTTAGAGCAAGGTTTTTTCCTGTGTGCGTGAGGGTCTGATGTTTTTAACTTGTATATATCTGCCATCATTGAACCACTATAACTGACAGACGTGTCAAGTCTTGATACGGGGGCAGGTCTGAGCATGCAATGTTAGCTATCAAAAAAGTTGTAGTCATGGTATCTCTCTCAAAAGAGAAATGCCTGATCACATTCAGCCAAAAACATGAACGTTGATTGTTGCTCACATTTTCACTATGGGTTATTAGTGTTTACTCACAATGGTGAAAAGTCAGGTCTTCAAGCCTGGAGGACTCAACAACTTGATTTGTATACTTTATCATCATCCAGAGCTCGACTTCGCCCACTGCTGGAAAAAGGCCTCTCTTTTCTTGTTTATTTTTGTTATGTGTTCTTATTTATTCATCACGCTCCAGTGGTTTTTTCCTCTCATCCAAGTTTTACTTGCAATGTCAAAAAATTCGTTTACCTAGCTCGATTTTACTTACATTTCGATTTAACACTTTTCTGAATAATAAATACTCTTACATACAGGAAAATTGATTCTCGTGATACATAGTTGATGTTGTTCGATAGAATATTATATGAAGCTCAACAACTGCATACTACCCACTTGTTGAGCATAACCTATTTTATGATACTGTAAAGTATGAAATATTGTTGTTACAGGCGATATTTCTTCCGCAATATTCTCATCGCTTTCAGCTGTTTCTATCTTAACTTTGGCGATGAAGTGTTTACAGTTGTGTTTGAAAAATAGTACCCATTCTGTTGTAAATAAAATCCACATTAATTGTGATGCCCTTTCTATGATTTGTTTGTTCTGATTTGGGGGTGACCATAAGCTCTTAGAGTAAGGTTATTTTGAGTGTGTGTAAGGGACAGATGTTATGACTTGTAGTTGTAGACATCTCCCTTACGCACACTCAAAATAACCTTATTCTAATAGATTTATAATTATTTTCTTCAGATTGTTTGTTAGCCATTAATATGCCTTTATTAGGCACAGGCCTCCCAAGTCCTTCCAGGAACTCTTCTCCTACGCCACTTTAAACCAACCTTGCAGATACAAATTACTTAATTATGTTCGACTATGTGACTTTATATGTTTGTAAATGCACCTGCAATTCAGAAGAAATTAGTGTTAGTGTTAAGTTACAAACGTTGCAAACTAAAATAATTTAATTTGTAAAAAAATGAGGTTTTTGTTTCTGTCGTTATGTCACTTTTTACTGATAGTAGAGTTTTTTTCTATATTCAAGTCATTAAATATAAAAATAACATTTTCAATGGAGTATATTTTGGGACCTTTTACCTGTAGACAAACAAATTCACATAGACACACACATTTAAACATTTATAATATTCTAAAAATAAAATATAAGCAAATAAAATGACTGAGCACAATTGCCAAGGAGTTGACAGAGGCAAATTGATAAAATAAAATCGTGTACATTTTCGTGTCACTGAAGATTGCCACATATAACGTGAAAAAGGAAAATGATTTTGTAATTTGTTACAATGGTTTCTTTAGCGTCAGCTTACATTGACACGCGCCGCAACACTGAGCATTTTTTGCAAAGTAGCGATACAATATTACCTTTAAATTTTTACACAAATGTGAGTTACGGAGAGAATTTTAAATACCGCGGGGTCTGTACGAATTCTCTAACTGAAATATGTGCTCTGCGATATATAAACATCCATAGTCTATCGCTTTCTTTAAAAGTCTTCGCAGTGTCGCGTCTTTGACTCTCGGTGTGAGCTGATCCTTGAAGATTTGTATCGTTAGTTTGCTCTTTTATAGACTTGAGTTTTTAACCACCGACGGAAAAAAAAGGGTGTTATAAGTTAGTAGTGTGTCTTGTGTGTTTGTGTATTTGCTTATCTGTCTGTAGCATAATAGCTCCTAAAGCATGATGAAAACCAGATTTTTATTTTGGTTGGAAGATGACTTTTTGAGAGGTTTTTTGCTATGTTTTTGCTGAAAATCAGTTTAGCCACTTCAAAGTTATGCGCATTCTACTCTTTGAATCGGGGTATTTACGCAAGATATCGTGTTATAATTACGTGTTTCCATCATCTAATCTAATTTTTGAATTTTATTTACTTGCCATCCACAGTAAGAATAAGAAAATACAAAAATAGGTCGATTCTTTTGAAGTTTCATAGCAACAATTCAGAGATAACAACAAATTGATAAATTACTAAAATTTTGGCAATCGGTGTTCTTCTTTTTGTTTCTTCGTGTTTTCGACACCGACTGCCGAAATTTAAGTTATTTTTCACTTTGTAGTGCTTTGCTTTTGTTTCAAAATTATTTGTTTGTAAAGTAGCGTCCACACTGGGAGCATTCGTTCGTGAGCAAACACGAAAAAACAAGCAATCGCAGGCGAGCAAAGAATGTTTCCCAGCGAGCCCAGCATTCGCGTTCGAGCAAAACTATGAACGTTCGAGTCGAACATTCCCCAGCGAGCTTGGAGCATTCGAATACGATCTCGTTAAATGTCATTCATTTCAAAATGTCGGATAGAGCGGTTGTGGCCGCAGATTTTTTTTTTTTTTTTTATTGTCCTCGAAGATCACAAACACTTAAGATCAAGAAACTGTTCCATGCTTTACAAGCGGCCAGTAATATTCCTACATACATACTCATTCATTTCATCACTCGAATACTCGCTTCGAATGCGAGCCGTTTCCGTGAAAATCGTTGCGACCGCCACACCAGCCGAAGTTTGCGCTTGCGTGTAAGCTTTGTAACGCTCGGCTCAACTTCCACACCACTCGAATATTCGACGTCGAATGCTCATTACAAGTGAATGCTCTCAGTGAGGACGCTCCTTAAGAGGTAGCGCATGGAAGTAATAATCTAATTCGATCGAATCGCAGGAACCTTGAAGCTACGGGAGATAAACAACGGCATAAAACCAGTGTTATCTATGTCCCAATCGCGGTATTTTAGGCAACAATCTTGTTTCAAGACAATTAACATATGTTCTCCTTTTCAGACATAGTCATACCATCGCTCCTCATAGCAGCGCTATTCGTGGGGAACGCTTTAATCGTACTCATCATATACAAATACAGAAAACGGTAAGTCTAGTACAAAATATTTTAATTTTCTCTGATGATATCAGTAGCAGAATGAGGAGCCTCGTTCGGAGCACCTATTTCTGCTGCAGTTTTGTCCTCAAACTAGAACATAGGAACCAAGAGTTGCTGTGTTCCAATCTATGTAAAAATGTTTGCTATCGAATCTCCACGATCTTGACTAAAGTTGGGCTAAGTTTTGGTTCTTGTCTTCAAGTTAATGTTTCACTAAAAGGTCACTGGCCTTTAAAAGCATCAACAACAAACAATCATTTATTTGTATTACTTATCAGAGTCAGTCAATATTTAAAAGTAAGGTAAACGTGCCTAATATAAACATAATCGGCATATCGGATAAATACAGCTTTATTAACTTTTTATATTTGAACCTTTTTTCAAATCACATTGCGTTCACTATTTCTTCCAAGGATTATATTTCATTGATTCCTTTACCGTCGGTACATGTGAAGCGTTACATTGTCCACTCCTGCGCATAGTTAGCATACGGGCGACGGGAAGTCGCTCCATTAGCGTTGATTTGACAACGGACGGCCTGTCGTACTAACGTTTAGAGCGTACTGTGAGGACTTTGCTTAACTAGAAGGCAACCTACTTGCCTATAAAAAACACTGGCAATTGGTATTACTTGAAAGGTAAATGAATTTCGAATAGAAAATAAGTAAATATGTTATTGATTGTCAATTCTAGTGTAGCCGCCAGAAGGCAGGCATATTGTTCAATTCGTGCAAAATATAAAAAATATATAAAGTAATTATTTAGTTTAATTAATTTAGACTCTGTCTACGCCTCTACAGTACTTACATTAGTAGAACAAGAATAAAGATGCCTGCAGACGCAACGCGGCAATGCGAGTCCGTTGCGACGACCGCTAGCCTACATATTTCACATATATACATAAAATCGGACCTTTACCCGTGGGGGTAGGCAGAAACTACAGAACGCCAGCTGCTACGATCCTTACATACGCCTTTTGCGTCATCTAGGTTCATACAGTCATCGAGTCATATTATAATTTACTTTTGTTTAGTTCTTTGCCAGAACAAAAACACACTTGTTATGAGTTCTGTGCACCTGTTCTTTCTGAAGAACATCACTAAAAAGATCCGTCCTTTTTAAGTTAATTATAATTTACTTTTGTTTAGTATTATGCCAGAAGAGAAACGAGGCTTTGTTGCAAGGATGGGGACCTGGCTAAGCTCTTGGATATGGACATCTCACACGGCAAACAGAACTTAACTTGTGACTTATTATTTTAACGTATCAGCCTAAAGACATTGCACTTTTGCCAAGAAAAAGTCGTCAACGGATTACTTATTGTCAGGCCATATGTCCAATCGTGGTAATCATCCTCATAGTCTCAGGAATCTGCTGAAGGCTGACAAAAAGCCAAGCCCGAGAATTTATAATTAAAGGCAAGATACAGTAACGTATTCGTAATATGTATAATAGGTATTTTAGTAAATGTAGAAAGTATTTATTTTACTACCTATTAAGGTATTTGTAGACTATTAGGTAAAAAAGGCAGTCATGGGGACTGCCGATAGAAGTGAAAACTTTAGCATAACTTTGTCACATTAGAATGTGGTTGACGCTGTCAAATTAGCACGTGGATGACGCTGTCAAATTAGCACGTGGATGAC
Source organism: Orthosia cruda (assembly GCA_964057195.1). Classification (NCBI taxonomy): domain Eukaryota; kingdom Metazoa; phylum Arthropoda; class Insecta; order Lepidoptera; family Noctuidae; genus Orthosia; species Orthosia cruda. The sequence continues at coordinate 10,622,286 of OZ059849.1, forward strand.
GCTGTCAAATTAGCAAGTGGATGACGCTGTCAAATTAGCACGTGGAAGACGCTGTCAAATTAGCACGTGGATGACGCTGTCAGATTAGCACGTGGATGACGCTGTCAGATTAGCACGTGGATGACGCTGTCAGATTAGCACGTCGGTGGCGCGAACCCATAGGTTCTTAAAAATCGAACAACGCAGCTAAAAAGTTTTCACTTCAAAAATATTCTGAACACCAATTCACGATTTATTTTCGGTACCAAGGTCTACGTTTTTTAATGATCTTAACTTCTAAGCCATTCCCATTATCCTAAAGTCAAAAGGAAAAAAATATTTCATCGCTTTTTCCTTGTACGCCTAAATTATTCGTGATTCATTCATCCGTTTTTGTTTGTTTTTTTTTTTCATTTTTACCTCTGCTATACTTCTTCTTTGTCGTATCGGTGATTCCGAAATTAAAAATGCTTTAAACAGAATTCAGCTATGTCAACAGCGTTATTATTTGACCTACAAAGGTCTTTCAGAGGTTTAGGTGTTGTTGCACAGAGAGCACGACAAGAGTTGAAGGATTATTTATGATTTAGCTCCGCAATCGTACTGTGGGTCATCGGAGTACCCCCATTTCACTAATTTTTGGCTGCAGTAACCCACCTGTCTTCGTAGTTATGGTTCAGCTATACTATTTTTCAATTACTCTATAGTAAAAGCCAGACAAAAATAATCTTTGTTTCAATTTTCTATTAACTAAAATACACAACCTGTATTTAAATCAAAAGTAAAGAACAACAAGTTTTATATAAATTAAAAAATAAACAATCCTAACAATGATCCAGCCTTTTTAAAAACCCTAAAAACTTTGTAATCAGTAACATAAACTTCTTTGAACTGAATTTCAGCATTCACAAAGTTCTTTCAGTGATCACGTCTGTAAATACCTAGCTAGAAGTTTATCTTGATTTAAGACCCTTTCTTTGAAAAGTATTCTAAATTCAAGGGTAAAGCCTTATCTAATTTGCATTTGGTTCAAATAATTAGCTAACGAATTGAATAGAAAAGTACCTATTTCTAATCTCTAAGGGATACCTACCTGATAGGTCAAAGCAATTTAAAGAGCGTCGATAGGCTCAAAGCAATTTAAAGAGCGTCGATAGGCGATTTACAAGTATTTCCTAAGAAAATTTCAAGTAACAACAAGCTACAATCTAGGGGTCTTTAAGTCAAGAGTGAATAGGTTACTTCACGGCAAGCGTGCTTCACCGTCGACCACATCATCGCTTACCATCAGGTGAGATAGTGGTCAAGCGCTATAAACCATCGTATTTAGAGATGTTTCAAATCCATAAGATAAGTCGGCCAAGTTAGTATTGTTATTGTTCAATTGTGAAATAAAAATTTAATCATGTCAAAAATAAAGTATCGTGTATTTAATTTTTACAAGCTTTTATTTAACTTGCAATGTACATATGTAAGTGTGTTCGGGTCAAATCTTGCAACTGGATTTTAAAGTAGTTATCCTCCACCGATTATGATGAAATTTTGCATACAGTTTGGATGACAAAGCATGTTTGGCTAAGGGAGCTCATTCTAAATCCAATATGGCGGACGACCGAAGATGGCGGACTAGTTATTTTTTATGCACTGCCATGATATGGGTATCAAATGAAAGGGTTTGCTGAGAAGAATACGAAAAAAGCTAGCTTTAAAAAAAGATATTTAGTGAATAATTTTTATTCCTCATAAATACATTTTATTGAGAAATACATACAAATAAAAAGCCGGAGAGTCGGCGATCTTCGTTGACTACGTAAGTGGCCGGATACTTACTTGCAATTTCGCTTAGTAAAATGGTTTATCCGTGTGAAATAAATCGAATTGCGTCGAGCCATCAGAATGGTCCCTAAGATTTTCGCCAAAGAAATTTCAGTAAAAAAAATCTGGGTATAAACTATCAGTCTGAAAAAACATTTTTATCAGTGTTTTTTAACGTAGGTAATGTTCCATTGAAAAACACTGTGTACTTATTTATTTCTGAAACTGCAAAAGTAAAATGCAATACTTAAATAAAACATGGTTGTATTTTTATATCAAAGCCTGATACGAACTGGCTCTGTTTTATCCAGCCATAACGAGTTGGCACAACATGCAAACAAAAGGTAGAATAAATATACTGAACAAAAATAAATTTTATCGAGTTTTATAATTTTTAAAAGGTTATGTAAAACAGCGGAGTAAACATACATAAATAAATATTTTTTTTAACGATGGTGCTTCAACTACTATCAATTACGGGTGTTTTATTGTACACCAGAAAATACAGGAACAAAAGAAACTTAAAACTAAATTATTATTTAGATTTAAGTTTCTTTTGTTCGAGGAAAGCGTTAACGCCGCCCGTTGTATATTTACAACGGGCGGCGTTATAGCTTTCCGCGATCTCTTCCAGGCAACCTGGAATGGACAGTGATTGCCTGGACATGACATGGGGTTGTCAGTGGTCACTTAATAAAAACACAAATAGGTACCTGATAGATATTTTATTTAGCAAAAATCAGAATTTATAATAACCATCCAACTAACATTAAAACGTGAATATTAGGGACCTTCCTGGTGGGCGATATCGTACAAATACTTTCTCGGAAAATTCAAGTGAAAATCGTCCGAATCGCATCGCATTAATTCCATGTGAACGGACTTGTCAATCATCTCGGTTAAATCCGAGTAGTTAACGTCGTTGCTACGAGTATGTTGTGGGGCTTAACGTCTTAAATCTCACTAATACGTCGCTTGAAAGCAGGTTTCCCACTGTTTAGAGACGGATTTGACTACACTTTCAGGAACTGGGATTATGACTGTGTGTGGTATAGTCAGGAATATTCATTGTTTAGAAACGTAAGATTGAATGTCACTTGCTCGTCATAAAACGAAAGATACTCACTTTATTTGTCACAACACTATGGTGATTGAAATTCACTTCGCTCAGAGGCACTAGACAGAGCTGTAAGCGATAGCGATTGTCGAATTGCCATAAAATAAAGATATGATCACGTGATATTTCAACAGCGCTTGGAAATCACATTCATTGTGGATATTTTATCAATTGCTATTGCGAGGCTTTCGTAGCTAGAATGGCACTTATCTAGAGCCTTGTAGACAGTCAAGTTTCTGGAAATTGTTGTGAAACGTGGGCAATAATTAATTTACATAACTTTTTGGGAGGAAACGCCTCCCACAAAATTCTTCCAGGTATTCTTTACCTGAGCCCTCAATCACTGAGTATAAAATAAAAAAAAAACCTAAGTGGCAGGGTAGCAACGGTAGCTTTGACTACGATTTTTTTTAATCCAGTTTGATGTATAAAATGGTTCCGTTTGATGGAAAGAGAGCATAAAAACACGTCAGAAATTCTCTATTGGAATTTCATTGCACAAAGAGTAGAACTAGTCAAAGGCTTGATTGTGAACGCAGCCTTACAGCTTATAGCTAACGTGCATGTGATGTAAAACTGCCTTTATATTTTATAGACAAAATAAATACTTTCGTTCATTAAAAAAAATATTCGTTAGCTGTGCAGTTTAAAATTGTAGAGTTAAATAAAAGAATATCTGTTGTGAAGGCATCTACAAGTGTCGTAATGTAGACTAATGAAATATTTTATAAATATAGTAGTAGTATTTGACTTTCATTTTGAAGTTCCTTCAATAAACTGCATCCCATTTTGGTTTCCCTCACATTGTTTGTAATATTTCTGTGTCGATGTAATATTTTTTTCAACACACTTGTTCATAAAGTGGCTCTAATTTCACCGCAATAAGGCACATAATGACACCTGTAATCAAACTGTGACTTTTTCATTTTTCACAAGTGATACGAGTTTTTTTTAATTTATTGCTTTGTTCTCAAAAAAGTTTCGATACAAAAAAATCGTGCTCAATAATACAAATAATTTAATGTACCTATTGCTAATGTAACTTATGTTTTTCTCTGTAATATAGAAAACTAGAAATTCCCTATTTTGTACGTGGCTAAAACGCTATCCGCGAAAAGCCAATAAAAAGAAAACCTCATTTTTTTAGTCTTTGGCCGATCGCCATTGTAAGATGCGCGTGCTTAGGAAAATTGAGTAATTCTGCCCGCCATTGCGAAAAAAATTTCACAACTCGTTTTCATTGTTAAAAATGATTTTTAAGTATTATTTTCTTCACAAGTGTGTTGAAAAACTTCGTAGGATACACGTGTGTATTGATGGTTACCGTCCTCGGTCTTTTAAGACCCTAACCTAACGGCTCGGGTCTCAATAGCGCCTCAGTGGTAATCACCAACATTACACACTGTCCCTCGGTCCAGTAGTGCTATTCTGTTACCGTGATAACTTTGGTGAAGTGAGCTTTTACACCAAAGGTATCACCCAGCTCACTTCATGCTCACTACACACCTAAGACACACCTAAGATTTTTTTTTACAGAAACGACGGCCAAAAAGCGATAGGCAATCGGACTATTCAATAGCTAGTTTTATAAAACAAAACCTGTCACAAAAATACTGACACATAATTTAACAAAAAAAAAAAAATTACCCCTAAGTATCTTGAGTAAATACAAGATTTAATCACAAATTTTAATTTCCACATCAGAACAACAAAAAAAAAAACTTTCAACAAAACTAAATTATTTCTTTCTTTCACAGGAAAGAAGGCGATGAGATCGAGGACGAGTTTAACACCATTCCACTAAGCGTGAACGGCAACGTTCATAGTGCGGGCAACGCAGTGTAGTCATCTTTCAACTTACGACGGCTGCACGCCATCGACTTACGCCACTTTCCACTCTGCAAGTATACGTTCCACATTGCAAGACGTATACTTTCCACATTGCAAGTAACCTTGTCACATTGCAAGTATACTTTCCACATCGCAAGTATACTTTCCACATCGCAAGTAAACTTTCTAATCTGTTACCAACTCCTTGCAGGTTTATTTTTATTTACTCTGTAACTGTAAGTAAACCTTCTTGATGGCTCCACGTGACTCACACCGGTGATTTTTATTCGACAGTAGCACTTGAAATTTTCTTAGAAACTTCGACGCCATTTAAATTGGATCGCGCCATGTGTCATCAAGAAGGTCCCTAAGATTAACTATAACTTGCACAAAATATTTTTATTACGCGAGCATTTATATAGTTTCTTGCGTGGTCTGTTCTCTTGCAGAGTGGAAAGACGGCTTAGTTAAGGCTAACATGACAAGATTGTTGTTTATTTTTTCAATCAACTTTTTCAGTTATTATTTTCTTTTAAGTACAACAAGAAAAGTACATTGTAAGTTTAAAATGTGACATGCAAGTCTTGCATGATTTAATGTGACAATAAGTGTCACAGATTTGTCAAAGTTGTATATATTATGAGATGCAACGAATTTTATTTGATGTATTTTTCTACGATATTTTATGAAAAATTATGTAGTTTTAGATTTCATTTGATCTGTCATTTAAGTAGTTATTTATGGTGTAGAGATAGGAATGTCGAATGGAAACTAAAACTGCATAATTTAAAGCCACAATGAGTTCTAATAATTTTATTTATTAACACACTTCTAAAGTGGAAAAATAAGCCAAATATTAAAAATAAATGGCGTGGATTGAACAGACCGAGAATACTAATTTATAAGACCTTCAGAATATCTTGTCGTCAAGTCCAGATATCAATACCAAAGCGATTACGATAATGCATTCAAAAGATAATTGTTGTAACAAGAAAGATACAAGTTTTATTATGTCTTTACTTAATAAGAAAAGCGAGATAATTACTCTAGTGGTAAAAAATTGCCTTGGTGCAACGCTTTGGAAAACTAATTATAAACACAACAACGTCACTAAATATGTTAATTGTCGTCGGCGTGCACCGTCCTTAATTGATTTGAACTTTAAAAAATGTAAGGCTACTGACAGTCTTGCCACAGAATAGATAGACGTATAGAAGGTTAGCTCTGTACAATGAGCGACAATGTATGCACACAGACGGGCTCCATGCAATGGACGAAACCCCACACACAAATACAAGTGTACGGCAAACAAATAGAGAGGATCTTTTGGCGCATGGGGAAAACCGGAACTAACGCTGCCATCGTGTTTTTGCAATAAAAGTTGCCATGATAATTGGTTACTAACGACATCCCTAACGACATCCCTAACAATGTAATTTATTTGGATTTCTATTAGCAGTTGTAGCACTACATGTCACATGAATGACAGTTGCTAGTGCGCTTGCACTCGCCGTACGTAGACGCGTGTCTATGTGTGCGTGCGTTTTTGTTGCATTGGCCTTCTGTAGCGCTTATATTCTGTGTCTGGTCTATCGGTCGCCTAATTGTATAAGTTACCTTATTTATTCGTTAGACTCAAATAGATCGCGAAATAGTCCAACTTTAATCTTTCTTAGGACCCTTTTAGGTATTAAGTAAGGACTGATATTGTTATAAATACTCTATTATATTTCTTTTTTGTTTCTATCGCACACTATCACTGCCTCTGTTGTCTATGTACGTCAATTAAGTACCTACTGTTATGGCTTGATTACTGTAGGCTAGTCTATGATAATAGGTACCTTGTGATTTTAATTTCTTCTGTAACTGTTGATGTTTTTGTATTTGGCGGAGGATGTATAAAAATTCTGTATTGAATAAAAAGCACTTTATCTTTTGTGTTTGTTTTATTTTATGGCTGTTTCCATTTTGTGAATAACCTTATTGGCAGTGTTAAGCTCGTAAAGGCAGGCACGACGAAACGTAGAAGAAAAAATATTATATTTAATTATTTTTGTCCCCTTAACGGGGACATGGCCTACGGGAATACACGAAGAACTGCCCTATAAAAATGTGGGCGTCCAAGCATAAAGGGTTCAGTAGTGGGGTAGAAGTTAAGACTAGATTCGGTATCTAGAATAGTCAAATGATAATAAGGATTAAAAAAATATTAAAAAACAAGCACATTTTTTATCAGACATTTGCAGTTGAAACTGAATATTTGTTTGTATGAGGGCAACTTTACAAAAATCTTTTTGACAAAAAAAATACAACCGACTTCCAAATAAAAACACTACAAAGTGTAAAATAACTTCGATTTCGGAAGTAGCTGTTCATGTTTTTTTGCCTTTTTGACACTTTTTAGTTGTGGTACATATCTATAATCCCCACAGCACTACCACAGATAATATGATACCAGCATACAGATGCCTCATACCATACAAAGAAACCGTGCCGACGTAACTAGCGTTTATCATCTGATTATACCGATTATTTTTTGTAAATTGATCGCGTTCGGTTCTGTTCCTCGGCGATAGATAGATCACCACCATCCGTGGAACGGAATCGAACGCGATCGATTTACAAAAAATAATCAATATAATCAGTACAGTAGGTACGTCGGGACAGTTTCTTTGTATTAGATATAGATTACCCAAATTGAAACTTTAACACAACCGGTGAAATTAGAGCGTACCAGGGTGATGATATGTTATGAAATGGTGTAAACAATAAACAGACATGCGATTGCAGCTATACCGAGTGATTTGCCGTCATTTATTGCAGAGTTTTGTTGTATATCTCCGAAGTTCTTCATCAGATCGTGATCAATTTAAATGGGACGACATGAGAAGCAACAGCTTTCAAAAAAAAAAAATATCAAAATCGGTTCACCTAGTAAAAAGTTCTGAGGTAAAACAAAACTAAAAAAATACAGGCGAATTGAGAACCTCTCCTCCTTTCGGTTAAAAACTGCGTATATCTCGGAAACTAAATGCCGAGAACTGGATCCTCTATGTTTGGACGCCCACAAATAGTCATTACGAAGTTGTCGCATTGTTGCATCACTCCCAAAAGTAAAATAATAATATGATCACGCCTGTCTGTGAAAGCTTTTAGCATGCTGTTTTCAGATTAGTAGGTTCCTTCTTATTTCTCATGACTTTCGTCAATAAGTTACTTACTAACTTACAACTTATTAATCGTGAAAGTAAAACCTAAGGAAAAAATAAAAAGTATCCCACTCAATTCCGTGAAAAACGATTGATCTTGATTAAAGATATAAACGGCACTTTATCACTGCAAATACTTTTTTAAAATAAACTCAGAGAACCCTTTTAATATAAAACTCATTAATAAATTCAATCTATAAATCAAGTGAAAGCCACCGGTTCACCATTTTAATTGAAATCAAGAGAATATCCAGCACACTCCATTTCACTTCACTCAAGGGGAAGTATTTATCATTCCTCGTGTGTATTTTAGGATTCCGTACCAAAATGGTAAAAATTAAACCTCATGGTGTGACTTCGTCTGTTTGTCTGTTATAGCTGGATACTTTAAGAACTATCTAATATTTAGAACAATGATGAAGAATGGTTGGAAAAATACTATTTTTACTAAAGTTAGTTAAGCGATTTTTTTTAAGTTGTAGTGTGTTGAGCTATATTGTAGTTTAGCAGAAAATGAAAAATATTATTCCTACTAAGGTACAGTACGGAATCCTCGGCAGACGAGCTCAACTCGCACTTTAGCATTTTTTTCTCATTCACCTGTCAGTATCGAAACCCAGTTTCTGTAAATGGGTTCCGAATAAATATGCCAAAAGCAAACATTTTTAATTTGGCCGCTATCCGCGATCAAATGTAATAGGCTCTCTGTTAAAGTAATTTAGGGTTGTCAGTGACTTCGCAAAGGATTTTTCAAATATGACTTCGACGTTTTTTTTTGGTGACTGATTCAAGTAGGTTTGAATTGAAGTATGACATATTATTCTAAAATGGCATTTATTTCGTGGCTGAGTTACTCGTAATACCTACAGGTGAATAGTGGAGCAAAGGAGTGTAATTTGTGGCTGGTGTCTATGTTTCCTGATATACCTATTATCTGGGGGTCTTTGAGAGGCTGAATAGGTTACTTTTAAGCAAGCGTTCCTTATCGTCGACCACATCATCCCTTACAATCTGATGTGTAAAAAATGTGAAGAGTAGGTATATAAGCTGCATTAATCATGGGGCCAGGAAACTAGATATTACGTTTCAAACACTTTTTAGAACACTTCTTTATATCTTCTGCTTTGCTTTATCTACTAGCTTTTCATTCTAAAGGATGCTTTGAAAGCAGTCCAGAGCTGAATAATCTGCTTGACTAGGGAGGTATTCGCCTCGTGGAACGTTTTTGTTCATTTGGTCCTTTCCATCATACTTGCTCGCATTCAATACGAGAACTCGTTTTTCCTAAGTTATCAAAATAAAAAAAGATTTGTAATTAGTACCGAGCTACTATGAACACTCCCACTGTAAGTTTTAATGATGAAACTGCTGGCAAATCCGTTCCTGAACAAAGTTTTGTCTGCATTATTTTTGATACTTTTTCGACAACCCTATATCAAATGGATTATATCAGAAAGTTGAATGGTGGTGTAATTAATTTAATCCTTTTAAAGCAATCAATTATTTTGCAACCCAATCTGAAAGATTACGTTCGATTCGCGATTCGTTGTCTATACCATAACGTTTATTACTCGAATAAAGTGAAAAGAGTAACAAAGATTATGAGTCAAGTAAAAAGAAAAAGTAAAGGGCTTCTTTAAGTGCTTTTTTTGTTGTGTTTCCTTAATTATTTCTTTCTTTATTTCCTTTTAATGTTTGTTACTCAAACACTTTTAAGGTTATCCCCCAGTTTACGAAATAGGCGTTTGATGTTCAGTAGTCAAACCTGTCAATCTTTGAAATTAAAGTTTGGTGTTCTTAGCTCCAGATCGTCAGTTCAGAAATCGGGTTTTGAAACGAACGTGCTATACAAGGGGAGAAAGGGACTATTTTGCGCAACGAAGCTGAATACTAACAATATTACATGTCTGTGTAGGTAAACCTAACAACTAACAATACTGAGTGTTCAAATAAACGGTGTCAATTCGTCGGGGTTGAACGTGAAAATGGGGGTACCACAGGGCTTAATTTTAGGTCCTTTCTTATTTTTAGTATACATTAACGATTTACCCATCTATTGAAAAACAAACTGAACATGGTGTTATTTGCTGATGACATTTCTTTGATTTTTAACATAAATAGACGTACGAGTAACTTTGCCGACGTAAATAATGCATTGCGGCGAGTTCTAAATTGGTTCACTGCTAATAATTTAGTTTTGAATGCTAAAAAAACTAAGTGTGTAAAATTTGCCTTGCCGAATGTCAAAAGTTATGATTGTGACATTATATTAAACAACGAGAAGCTAGAATTCGTCGACAAAACGGTTTTCCTGGGTATCACGCTAGACTCAAGGTTACAATGGGGTCCTCATTTAATATCACTTGCGGGGCGGTTAAGTTCGGCGGCTTATGCTGTTAGAAAAATTCGTCAATTTACTGATGTAGATACCGCGAGGCTGGTCTATTTTAGTTACTTTCATAGTATAATGTCTTACGGCATATTACTATGGGGAAGGGCTGCAGACATTCAGTCAATTTTTGTTCTGCAAAAGCGAGCCATCAGAGCGATATACAATCTTCGCCGGCGCGATTCTCTAAGGGAACTGTTTAAGGGCATTAACATCATGACGTTACCTTGTCAATATATTTACGAAAACATCATGTACGTTAGAAAGAATTTACATCTTTTTAGTAAAAACAGCGATAGACATAGTTATGTTACTAGAAATAGTGACCAATTAATTCAACCAGGTTTTAGGCTGGCTAAAGTTGCGTCATCTTTTAGGGGGTACTGTATAAAATGTTACAATAAAATACCGCCACACATTCTAGAATTGAATGAGACGAAATTTAAAACTTGTATAAAACGCACACTATGCAGGCAGGCATATTATAGGTTGGAGGATTACATCGCTGATAAAAATGCTTGGCCCAACGCTATTCCAGCTCCACAGCCACTAGGGCACAAAAACAAGTCATAAGCAGAAAAGTTCTGAAGTATTGCTGGACCTGCTGAAGACTGTACGAATAATTAAAATGTATATTTGTGTTGTATAAACTCAATTTATATAACTGCACAGCACATATGTGAGTACTATGTTCCAACTGTAAATCTACCATTTACTGTACCTATGTGTCGTTCGTTGACTTCAGTGTGCCCTGGCAGTTGAGTGTGTCATGCTCTCTCTAATGTCTCTCTGATGGTGGCACATGTGTTGGATCATTCGGTTCCCTTCATGATGGTTGAGCTGAGTGGTGCCGATCCATGTGTCATGTTCGTGAACGGGCGCCGTCAGTTGGGATTGGTCATATCTTAGCTGCCTCCGCCTGTTTTTAATTACCTATTTATTGTATTTTGAATTGTTTGTTTTACTCTAGACGCTTTTAAGTGCTTTTTTTTTTACATCGTTCTCAGATATATGTATTTTTCCTACAAGATTAGTGTAACCAAATACTTGTAAAACACATTTTTTTTTAAAAGAGTAAGTTTGGAGTTTCTTGTCCGTTCTTCTCCATAACAAGCTACATTTCCGAATGGACGGTAGAATCAATTATTATTACAAATAATTTTTATTTTTGACGTTCGAAAGTGCCGCTTAATGGCCTAATTGAATAAAGAAATTTTGATTTTGTTAAACAGGATAATGAAGTCATTATCCTGTCGTATCGTATTATTGAATTAAATAAATGTCAATATAATATGAAAAAAATTATAAAGATAATCACTAAAATATAGCTAAAAAGTACATAAGTAAGTACTTATGTAGGTATGTTTTGGATAAAGGTGCGTACCGGAGGTCGCTATATTTTTAGCTGTATTTTAATGATTATCTTTATAATTTTTTTCATATTATATTGACATTTATTTAATTCAATAATACGATTTTAATGGGCTTATCTGTTTAGTGATTGCATGATTATGATCAATAACAGTTTTTAATTTAATATGTCACTCTATTTTATATTCACACGCCGAAATTAAAGGCAGAATAAGAGAACAATTTTGTACTTTTTACCAACTTTCTGTACCTTTTTTATGCAAATAAATGTATTTTGATTTTGATTTGATTTACCCGACTGCCGAAGGAGGGTAATGTGTAAATGTCTATGTATGTATGTATCTTTGTTCCTATGTGGCGTTCTAGATACCGAACCGCGTTGGCCGATTTTGGTGATTCTTACGTCAATCGCATCGCCTTAACCCTGCGAGTGTCACTGAATACATAAATAAAATAGCGGATTTTGGGCGCCACTTTGTGGGGGAACCAATTCTTTTTTCTTCCATACCCATCGTGTGAGGTATCAAAATAAAGGGTTTTAAAAGTTGATTTCAAAAATATATAACACTTATATGTTTAAATGTACCTAATTAAAAAAAAAACTACAAAGTTGTTAATAAAAAAAAAAATTAAAAAAAACAAAAATACCCGACTGCTCAAAAAGCGAACTAAAAAGACGTAAACAAGAAGAAAATAATGCTGTGCAGTTGGAGGATACATCTGGTTTTGGTCAGCCAGCTCACTCGCCAGTATCCTTCGACTGCACAGCATGAATTTTAATGAAACAAACCCTGCGGACCTGCGGTTATAAAGCAAGGGTATGGTACAAATGCCTAAATTTAATTTATTACATAATATCACGCCTGTTTCCAAGAAGGGTTGGGCAGAGGTATAATACATACACATTTTGCCAGTTATGTTTAAGGCCCTTACTCCGCTTTGGTGCCGTGAAACGGTTACTTTCTAAAGCATACTCCTTAGTAACGGCTAGAGGTTAGAAAAAAATATATAAGTACTTATTTATAATTGATTCATATACCTACATTATTTATGAAACATGGTTTTTTTCGTATGATTATTTATTTATTATATACTTTATTGTACACCAAGATAAAATTAATCAAAAAGGCATCTTATAACAACAACAAACATACAACAGGCGGCCTTATCGCGATCCGCGATCTCTTTCAGGCAACCTAGAATGGAAAGAGACAGCCTGGACACAATATGGGGATTAATACATTATTTCGCTTCTTTTGCATCCTCCTCCAAAACGACTAGGATGTTAAAAAAAAAATACACAGAAAAAATCATATTTAGAATTTCTTTTTAAAACTGCTTAAAAGGAGGTAAAATATTGATATTCTGGCAACGATAGGGCGCACGGCCAGTATCTACTGCGTTAACATTGGGGATTATATACACCTGAAGTCCCATGTAATATGGGACCAAACTACTTATCAACCGGGCACAAATACAGACTCCGAGCTACTACTAAGAAATTCCAGATTGGGAAACCTAATAACACTGCTCGATTCGGGAATCGAACCCAGGACCTCATACCCAGCAGTAGCGCTTGCGACCACTAGACCAACGAGGCACTCGCGAAGGAGGAGGCAGAACGCGTGAGGGAAACGCAACGGAGACGCCCTCACGCCCCAATCCACCGCAGGAGACGCCCTGGGCGTCGGGAGTCGCAAGCCGATTCCCGGCCACCATAGGCGCGGGCTTGCGGACCACTAGTAACGGGTAGCTCACCGTCCGATAAGGACCAGGCCCGAGTCAACGCCGCGTAGTATTCCACGCGCGCCTCAGAGATGTCAGCAAAAACTGATGGGGTCCGCTAGGGCCGATGTCTGGGTCGCGGATAAATTTGAAAAAGAGTTACCGCGGCCCTGGCTCAAGCAACTGAGAGACGGCGGGTGGGTTTTAATCAGTAAAAGTCTGACACGCCATGTCACTTTACCCAGAGCGGGGTAAGTCATAGGATAATAAACCAAATAAAAAACCAGTCCAAAGGTTGAATACATAGATATATTTCTATGGTTGAATACATTTTTTTTTTTGTTTATCATAGGTCGTTTAGGTACAGATGTTGTAATTATTAAAGAACGCTATGTCTACCTTGTTCATTTTTTGCTTCTAGACCAACCAGTTATTTACGTAAAATAACTTCTGTACGTAAAACTTAATGTTACGTACAACAGAGTTGTCCTGAAATAAACTTTCTTATTTATCGTTACACACGTAAAATAACGTAAAACTTTCGGTATGTCGTAGGGTCTTAGCAAAAGATATATCGTTCTGAGGTCTTTGTCCTACATTTGTTACACACGTGATATCGGCAGATGGTGGTTACAAACAACAACAAAAGTCGATCAAAATGTTCATTAGCCAAATATTTAATGGAGATGAATGGATGGATCGGAACAGAAGTATAATTTAAAGAATAATAACTCTTAGCTACGAGTATCATGTAGGTAATATGGTAATAAGCAGATGTTCGAATTATTTTTAAATATATATTTAAAAAAAATATATATTATATTAAAAATTTAAATTATATATATAATAAATATATATATAATATCTTAAAATACAAATATTTAAGGGACTTTTTTTTCTGACCGTATGTTTGGGGCAGTAGGTATGAAAAGGATAATGGATTTATGGCGCTTTGATTGGGCTGAATAGATCCTCAATCTGCAGGTTTTCCTAGTAAGTTTCATATTTTTGTCTTCCTGATTTTTTATGACATTTGTAATTCGTTGATTTTTGTTATCGATTTTGTATAATAATTTATTAATAATAATTTAATTTAATTATTTTTTATATAATATCTCACTTTTCTTTCTTTTTACCTTTTTTCTATTTAGTTTTACCGGAAAGATTTAATAATGTAAAATTGTATTATTTAAGATACGAATTGGAAGCGCACGTCGCCTTTGTTTTGTAAAATGGTTTTGTATTCTGGAAAATTTCATTGGTTGTTCATTTGTCAAATTTTATTTTATTAGTGTAATGTGTAACTGTTTAAAATAAAAATAAAGATATTCGAAAATTAGCCCGAGTGAATTAGAATGTCGTCTCATCAGATACTTTATATCGATGAGACGAAAGTATCTGATGAGACGAAATTTAAAACTTATATAAAACGCACACTATGCAGGCTAATATTATAAGTTGGGGATTACATCGCTGATAAAAATACTTGGCTCAATGTTAGTCCTGCTCCACATCCACTAGGGCGCAAACTAGTGATAAGCAGAACATTATTGTATTGAAGTATTGTTGGACCTGTTGAAGACTGTATTAATATATTTGTTTTGTATAAACTATTTTTTCTAGTATTATATAACTATACAGTACATGAGTGAGTACTTTTAATTCTTTATACCTGTAGATAGTATATGTAGTGTTATTCTGGGTGCATCGTCCTCACATGTATAAATTTATTAATGTATGTACATATGTAAATATTGTAAAACACTTATTTTTTAAAAGAGTATGTATGGAGTTTTTTGTCCGTTCTTCTCCACAACAAGCTAATTTTACGAATGGACAGTAGAATCAATGTTATTACTTGTAAATTTTAATCGATGACGTTCAAAAGTGCCACTTAATGGCCTAGTTGAAATAAGCATATTTAGCTTTTTTTTTACTTTTTTTTCATCCTGTGCTATTCCTGATTACAATCTACCTCTGTGCCAAGTTTCATCCCGATCCGTTCAGCCGTTCTGGCGTGCTTGAGTAAAAAACATTCATCCACACACTCATATATCCATCCAAACTTTCACATTTATAATATAGCCCATGGCAAGCATGGTAAGCATTGCAAGCATGACAAGCATTGGAAGCATATCAAGCATGACAAGCATAGCGAGCATAGGGATTTAGAAAGATATTTTTAAAAAAATTTGAATAATCTCGTACATTATCCATCCATAAAATAAAAAAGTAATAATTCAAGAGTTTTTAATTAAACACAAAAAAAAGATGCTTAAAACCACAAAGCCCATCCCTACTTAATAAAACATCAGTGAAAACCCTTCAATTATTAACGCGTATATAAAATACCAATTTCAGGGGCTAATTGCACCCTTCACCGAAATTTATTTTTCATAATAACACGCCCTGGAGTGGTTTTCGTTGTGTGCACTTAATAATGAACTCGTAACAAAACCTTCCTACCACGAGAACCTTGTATCTCCAGGGAATAGGGTGTATCGTTTACCTATAGGGGGTGAAATGTACCCAACAGCAGGAAGGGTTGAAAGTACATTTTTACCCGACCACGGTAAAGAGAAAAGGAAAGGATCGAAATTAGCAAGCTATATGTTATGGACCAAGTGACTAATACGCCATTATTCATAATGCCCGGGCAATTTGAAAAATGCCCAATATGAGTAGGCAATATTATAAAAACTATTGAAGTAATTAAATTGACCGAGCTTTCTGAATAATGCCCATCACTAGTTGGGCCGGGTATTAAAAAGATGTGTTTTTTTTATTATTTTACATAACATATTAACAAAAAAATCAAACCGAATTCCAAAACAAAACACGACAAAGCGAAGCTTGGAAGACGGTTTGATTTTTTTGTTAAAATGTTTTTTATTTATCTCTTTTTAGTTTTGGTAGGTACCTCCATCATTTCAGCCGAATGACGTCCATTGCTGGACATATGCCTCCCCCAAGCGTCGCTACACTGATCAGTCCTGAGAGTTTTGCATCCACCGGACGCCCGCAGCCTTGACCAGGTTGTTGCTCCACCTAGAGGGAGGTCTTCCAATGCTGCGTCTTCCGGTACGCAGTCGCCACTCGAACTTTTCGGCCCCAACGGCATTCCGTTCTGCGAGCAATGTGTTCTGCCCACTGCCGCTTAAGTTTGGCAATTCTTCGGGTATCTCCAATTACCATGAAAATCGTTTATAGCCAAAGTAAATCTCATTACGATTCCAATAAGCCCAAACACGGCTAGGATACATTGTTTTATTTCGGAGTTCCAATGCCTACCTGCCAGCTTCAACATAAGATCACTTCGATAGTACAATTT
Source organism: Orthosia cruda (assembly GCA_964057195.1). Classification (NCBI taxonomy): domain Eukaryota; kingdom Metazoa; phylum Arthropoda; class Insecta; order Lepidoptera; family Noctuidae; genus Orthosia; species Orthosia cruda. The sequence continues at coordinate 10,639,052 of OZ059849.1, forward strand.
TCATCAATACCTTTTATTTATAAGTATTTGCTTCATTATAGTCGGTTAACTTTTCGATATATATTATACCCGTGACATACTTAGCATTAAGGAGTTCCAGTGGCCATCTGTGGTCTTCTGATTCTTCACCAAATGATACTTTCAAGATGCAAATGATTGCAATGTTGATGAAAATTCCAAATTAGCTTTATGTTTTCCTATAATATTTGAGCAGTTCCCTCGATTGTTCTTCAGAATCCCATCATCCGGTCTTGACCTATAGTATACGCTTTCAAACAAAAGAAGAATTTTCCAAATCGTTCTAGGCGTCGTTAAGTAATCGGGGAACATAAATAAAATAATAATTGAAGTTTCCAGCGAATTGAGAACCTCCTCCTTTTATGGAAGTTGGCAACACCATTCGGAGACGCAGTCATAAGGTCTTCGCAAGTATAGGTGACAGGGCATGTTGCGCACTCCGCGCGATGGGCCATGGTCTGCGGAGAGATGCTGCACAAGCACTGAAAACTAGTGCCACCAGAGAACCCCCACCCGTGGAGGTTAACAATTCATTGAGCAACTCTTAATATAAAAATCAAATTTTTGTCCCTTGTCGGGTTTTAGTTTTTAACTTTTGCTTTATGTTACTTAGTTGTTCAGAATGGTTTCAGTGTACGAATATTAAGGCTTGGTTAAGAAGGAAAGGTGACAAAGAGACATTGTTTGTACGTCTGTGCAAAATTTTACCTGTTTTAAATTTTTTACCTGTTATAAGTGCGGTGAGCTGAAGCACTGGAACTACCTGAACATAAGAGAGGTAGAGGACGACCTCCTGCTATGGTAGACTAAAAGTACGAAAATCCTATTGGAGGAAGAATTGCCTGACCTGACAACCCAGGACAAATCAAAATTTCTTTATTGAATTAGGCCATTAAGCGGCACATTTGAACGTCGAAAAAAAATGGAATTCAAAGTAATAATAATTGATTCTACCGTCCATTCGACAATGTAGCTTGTTATGGAGAAGAATGGACAATAAACTCCACACTTACTCTTTTAAAAAAAGTGTTTTACAAGTATTTGGTTACATTGTTCTTGTTGAACGATGAAAAAAAAAAGACGTAAAAGCGTCTAGAGTAAAACAATTAAAAATACAATAAATAGGTAATTAAAAACAGGCCGAGGCAGCTAAGTCATGACCAATCCATTATGAAGGGAACCGAATGATCCAACACATGTGCCACCATCAGTGAGACATTAGAGAGAGCATGACACACTATCAACTGCCAAGGAACACTGAAGTCAACGAACGACACATAGGTACAGTTAATAGATTTACAGTTGGTACATGGTACTCACAATGTGCTATGCAGTTATATAATACTAAAATAGACTGAGTTTATACAACACAAATATATTCATACAGTATTCAGCAGATCCAACAATACTTCAGGACTTTTCTACTTATTACTTGTTTTTGTGCCCTAGTGGCTGTGGGGCAGGACTAGCGTTGAGCCCAGCATTTTTATCAGCGAAGTAAATCCCTCAACTTATAATATGCCTGCCTGCATAGTGTGCGTTTTATACAAGTTTTCAATTTTGCCTCATTCAGTTCTAGAATGTGGGGAGGTATTATATTGTAACATTTTATACAGTACCCCATAAAAGATAACGCTACTTTAGCCAGCCTGAAACCTGGTTGAATTAATTGGTCCCTATTTATAGTAACACAATTATGTCTTTTGCTGTTTTTACTAAAAATATGTAAATTCTTTCTAACGTACATGATTTTTTCGTAAATATATTGGCAAGGTACCGTCATGATGTTAATGTCCTTAAACATTTTCCTTAGAGAATCGCGCTGATGAAGATTGTATACTGCTCTTTTTTGCAGAATCAAAATTGACTGAATGTCTGCAGCCCTTCCCCATAGTTATATACCGTAACACATTATACTATGAAAGTAACTGTACAATGTTCACCTTACACCTTAGTTAGTTAATGTTATGAGTACCGCGCCGCGACCCAGGTTAGGGAATTGATTAAGTAAAACGATGTTTACTATTACACGGATTTATTGGCACTGAAGTAATTAGTTTATAAATGAACGCGATGCACCGCATCGTGAGTGCAAGCGTCAGCATTATTACTTAACAATACAAAATGTACGGGTTTGCTCGTACATACTCCCTACAGGAGAAATTAACAAGTTACAAAATTAATGTTAACAGATCAAAGATCAACATATTTGAAAACAATGTTTCTAGAAAATTTAATGTCGAGACAATATAAAGCAAAAATAATTAACGATTAAGTGGTAAAGTTAATTATTGTCACTAGCCGCATCATTTAACTCAACGAACGCAAATAGGTGACGTAGCTTTATTCACTCGCGCACTATTGAGATTAGAAACACTGCTCTGATTGTTGTCATTTAACTCACTAACACTGTGGTAAGACACTCGGTCACCTATAATCACGCACGGATTGTCGTTGTTGCGAGGAGGAGGCGCAGGCGCACCCTGGGCCTGCGCTGGTGTCGGCGCCGGCGTGGACGGCACTCTCCAGGCGCGCACGCGACGCCACGCGTACACCAGTCCCGCTACTCCCGTGATGCCGACGATGGTGTATATCAGCGTGTAGTGGTGTATATCATGGACAGACATGCTTTCAGCTATAGCAGCATTTTCTTTCATGATCTTAATTTTCTGGCCAAGCTCTGTTAAATCTATTTGATTCTGGTCAATTTCAGAATCATTCAAAGTTATCATATGCGGGATCGTAATGTTGATAATGTGATTTATCGGCGGTATCAGTGGCGTATAAACATCAGGTTTAATGTTCAGTTCGCTAGACTGTTGTCTGTGTGCAATTAAAGTAAATGCTTGCGTTTTAATAATACACCCATTGTCTATAGCGACAAGACCCGCACCGGTCAGCTGATGACTGGCAACTTGATCCTCGCACATTATACGTAAAGAGCATTGATCGCAACAAAAATAGATGTAGTTGTTAATTGTGTTACTTTCAAACCAGCTGTTTTTGCAAGGAGAGATCTTTGTCTCGCACTCAAGCTCTTCGGTCTGACAGAAATCTTTATCTCCATTTAGATGATAAATAGGTCTCTGAATATGACACAGATATGCCTCTGATATGAGACATGATGTTAATGTTTTCTCTGTCATAGTTAAGTAGGTATCCTTCTTTAAGTTTATAGCCACATAATCTGATATTGGTTGGATGTTAACCATGTCTGTTCCTTTGACTTGAGGAATGGAAAATATTTTGAATATCTCAAAGGAGTCTCTACTGATAAGAGGAAGCCTAATTTCAAAGATAAGGTATTCTGCCAGCATTCTGGCCTTTACTTTAAGAAGCTTATATATTTTCCTTAAATCCATCTGCACATTGTCTACAGGCAATGTCACGTCCTTAGGGAGCTGACTAGCGATGGTACTCAGCTGATCTTGCAATTGAACGGGAGTTAAAAGATGTGGATTAAACTGACCGTGATATATGTCAGTGATAGTGTCCAGTAAGGTGCTTTGTAATGACTTCAAGTTATGTAGCATGTTGCTCCCGATAATAGCTCCGACAGTCAGCTCATTTACGATAGACATGTTTCGTGTTTCGGATTGAAGTTGGTTTAGCGCTTTTTCAATGGAAAATATATGTTGGGAAACCATTTTATGTTGTTTGTTCATGGTTTGCTCTGTTCGTTTGAGGAGGTTATATTCAACTTCTATAATCGATGTTTGGTTTTTCCAGTAGGAGGCAATATGACGTTGGTTGTCGCGTAATAACGTTATGTCCTTGCGATACTGATCGGCGAATCTCGTATCTAATACCCCGAAGAGGCTATTCGCGAGATATCCGACACCGTCGATAAGACCGCGCCGCTGTCTAGCGCGCTGCACGTTTGAGTGCTGACCGAGCAACATCTGGTTGTAGTACTCAAGTTCACCGAAGCCTTGAATTAACTGTAATAATATGATATCACAGTTCATAATGTTACGTATTGTTTTGCATGATTGTTCTAGGGACTTCGTGTATTTGTTGAGAGCTGTTATGCCCTCCCAATAAGGTTGCATATCGTAGTAGATAATGAGCTTCCACTCGTCCCGTATAATCTGCATGTTAGTTAATTTATCGAAATAAAGGCCTTGGTTAGGTCTAAATTTTGTTGTTTGGAAATCGCAGTGTCCTCCTGTTACGATTGTCATAAAAAATAATAAAGATATAAATAATGTTGTTACGCTAACTCTCTTCGATTTCCTTTGAGGTTGTGTTTTTTCGCTGTTGTTTACTCCCTGAACTGCAACTCCACAGCTGCTGCTGATATGGAACCACTCACACGAATTGACTCAATGTCCACTGATTATTCGCGTTAATGATCCCGCTCGTTGGCTCGAAGGACCATAAAGATGTACAATGTTCACCTTACACCTTAGTTAGTTAATGTTATGAGTACCGCGCCGCGACCCAGGTTAGGGAATTGATTAAGTAAAACGATGTTTACTATTACACGGATTTATTGGCACTGAAGTAATTAGTTTATAAATGAACGCGATGCACCGCATCGTGAGTGCAAGCGTCAGCATTATTACTTAACAATACAAAATGTACGGGTTTGCTCGTACAGTAACTAAAATACACCAGCCCCGCGGTATTTACATCAGTAAATTGGACGAATTTTTCTAACAGCATAAGCTGCTGAACTTAACCGCCCCGCAAGTGATATTAAATGAGGACCCTATTGTAACCTTGAGTCTAGCGTGATCGCCAGGAAAACCGTTTGTCGACGAATTCTAGCTTCTCGTTATTTAATATAATGTCACAGTCATAACTTTTGACATTCGGCAAGGCAAATTTTACACACTTCGTTTTTTTAGCATTTAAAACAAAATTATTAGCAGTGAACCAATTTTGAACTTGCCGCTATGCATTATTTACGTCGGAAACATTACTCATACGTCTATTTATCTTAAAATCAAATAAGTGTCATCAGCAAAATAACATTATGTTTAGTTTGTTTTTAAATAGATGGGGTAAATCGTTAATGTATACTAAAAATAATAAAGGACCTAAAATTGAGCCCTGGGGTACCCCCATTTTAACATTCAACCCCGACGAATTGACACCGTTGATTTGAACTAATTGCTGATTTTAATAAACTTAATGCTGATTGGCCTAACCCGTAATGCTTAAGTTTCAAAAGCAATGTTTCATGATCAACGCAATCAAACGCCTTTGACAGGTCGCAGAAGATACCTATGGCATCTAGTCCGTCCTCCCACGCATCAAAGATGTGTTTTAATAAGGTGACACCAGCGTCGGTTGTACAATGTCCTTTGATGAAACCATACTGTTTCCCGTGTAGGATGTTATTCGTATTAAAATGAATGAGCATTTGATTTAGCATTATCTTTTCAAATACCTTGCTGAAAACCGGCAACACGGATTTTAGTCTATAATTATTTGTGTCCTTAGAGTCCTCGGATTTATAAAGTGGTATAACCTTATATGTTTCATTAGATCCGGAAAGACTCCTTGATCTACACACAAATTAAAAATCAAAGCTAAGTACAGCGCTATAGTCTGTATAATGAAGGTACAAACTTTGATGGACATTCCCCATAGATCTTCGGTCAGTTTTATCCTTATTTGCTTAAAAGCTTGTATTACTGTTATTGGGTTTATATGTGAAAAGTTAAATTCAGTTGGACAGGCTAAAACGTTAGCGTGTAATAAACCAGAAGCGAGCGACGGCGAAGAATTTAAGGTTTCAGTAGTTGTTAAACCCTCGGGCTTCGTGAGGGTTTTGGGGGTGCTCGCTCACCTTGCGAGCTGGTATGTTCTTCAAAATTTTAGGTCATGCGAACCCTCGGGCTTCGTGAGGGGTCACAACGACACCTTGAAGGTTCCCTTCATTAACAAGGACTGACTTCAAAAATGAAACGAAGGGTATCTTTATAGATCAACCAACAGTTTATTCAACAAGGCACAATTGTTAATCTCGTGAATTTAACATACTTAACATACAAATTTGAACCTTACAACTAAATGCTATATGTAAACGGCGGAAAATCTCAACACCGCGATTTAACTTTTGGACTCAAATAAAAAGCGCCATCTATCAGTCCCGGTAGTAACTAATTCAAAATACACCAAGCTAAGTACAGTTAAACAAACATTGATTTGCGGGCGATGTTGCTAATTCTCGATAGATGGCTGCACATTCCGCCCACCAAGGACATTTTGTAAACATTATGTCCTTCACGCTATTAAGTTAAAATAATTACAAACTGGAATTAAGACTTAATAATCACATCACAAGTTTGGTTACAAGATAAATTTAGTAAAAGACATCTCTTAAAAATAACTTACTTTCTACATATACAGGAATCCGCACACGAGTTAACAATGTTAAGTTCCTATTATACAAATTAATTAAGCAATAGGCAAGACACAAAGTTTCAAGGTTGGTCGTTTAAATTTTGCACCGTTACTACACAGTGTGACTACCCGTGTTAGATTATCTAGCCCCGGATGTTTCTCAACCACTCTGCCAAGTAGCCACCGATAAGGGGGCATGTTATCCTCCTTGATTAAAACTACGTCCCCTATGTTCGGTTCGGGTGTTTGCGTAGACCATTTATACCGATGGAGTAGTGTGGTGAGGTATTCGGATGACCAGCGTCTCCAAAACTGTTGCAGCATTTGTTGAACTAAATGCCACCGCTTTAAACTAGATATGTTAGTATTTTCGTAGTTCCTATCTGGTGCGTTTATAACAGGTTCACCAATAAGAAAATGCCCAGGTGTCAGTGCATCACCATTGTTGGAATCCGTTACCCTACACAGCTGACGTGAATTTAAACATGCCTCTACTTGGCTTAAAAGAGTGGACATTTCTTCGTAAGTCAAAGTAGAGTTGCCCACTACCCTGCGCAAATGCCCTTTGCAGGATTTTACTCCCGCTTCCCACAGACCGCCAAAGTTCGGCGAATGTGGTGGAATGTAATGCCATGATGTTCCCTCAGTAGCTAAGGCCGCGGCAATTTCCCTAGCTATGGTTGAATTTTCAGAGCGAAACATTGCATCTAATTCCTTAGAAGCACCCTGAAAATTAGTGCTGTTGTCACTCCATATGTTCTTGCATTGACCGCGTCTGGCCACAAACCGTTTAAATGCGGCAAGAAATCCCCTTGTGGTAAGATCGCTTACAACCTCGATGTGGACAGCCTTTGTGGCCATACACACAAATAAACAAATATACCCCTTATATGATTGATGACCCCGACCCTTGGATGTCCTTAGATTTATAGGACCCGCGTAGTCTACCCCACTGTTTTTAAACGGTCTGCTAGGTGTAACCCTCGCAGGTGGCAACTGACCCATTAACTGAGGTTTTGTTGTGGCTGCATACCGGATACACGTTACACATTTCCTTACGTGTGCTACAACTAACCGCTTGTCTCCAAGGATGTAATATTTCATATTTAAATAGTTGAGCATGAGTTGAGGACCTCCATGAAGACTTCTGATATGCGCATCTGATATTAAAAGATTGGTTAAGTGATTGTTACCGGAAATCAATATTGGATGTTTACTGTTATGATTGAGATCTGAACGCTCTAATCTACCGCCCACCCTCAAGATCTGTTTTGAATCCAGGTAAGGATTTAACGACCTTAAGAACTTCTCTTTACAATTTTTCCCTTTTCCCAGGTTGGAGATCACCGCTTCGAATCCTTGGCCTTGGCTAACCCTAATGCACGTCTCTAATGCTAATTCGAGCTCTTCTGCTGTAATATAACTGAAGGTTTTCCTTACAGTCTTTGGTTTCCTTAGTTCTAGAAACCGCCTAACATATGCTACTATTCGCAATAATTTGTCAAGGGAGGAATATATATCCCAAAAAAAATTGTCGGTATTCACTGATACGTGTACCCTCTTCTCCTCCATGTCAGTTGAAACTGATTTGCGTTTACCCTTTGCGATTACCGTTTCTTTGAGGAATTCGGGACCTTCTAACCACATTTTGAAATGTATGAACTCTGAGACGTACATACCCCGTGATGCGCAGTCAGCAGGATTGTTTCTTGATGTGATATGGTTCCATTGGTGTGGTTCACTTATGCATAAAATTTCTGATACTCTATTAGCGACTAAGGTTTTCCACTTATTGGGGTGACTGTTTAACCAAGCTAAAACAATTTCTGAATCTGTCCAAAAGTGCAAGTCAGATTTATTGATTCCCATGACTAACGATATTTCGGATACGAGTTTTGCTAACAGTACTGCCCCACACAGCTCTAACCGAGGAATTGAAACAGATTTATAGGCGCAACGTTAGTTTTAGCAGTGAAAAGAGTGACTGATACTCCACCATCAGCGTCGACTACCCAAGCGTACACAACTGCAGCGTAAGCTGATTTGGACGCATCACAAAATCCGTGCAAGTGAATGCTTTTGTCACCTTTCTTCATCTTCAACCATCGCGGTACTGAAAATTCTGCTAAACTTTGCAACTGCTGTCGGTAAGTAAACCATTCATTCTTTATTTCAATAGGAATTTCTTTATCCCATCCAATTCCCGAAGTCCACAATACTTGTATTTGCATTTTTGCTTTCACCGTGACCGGAGAGACCCATCCTAAGGGGTCGAATAATCTTGCAATGTCGGATAACATTTTTCTTTTGGTTACAGGTTCATCTACTGGATGCAGCTGTACTGAATATTGAAACATGTCAGAGCTTCGATTCCAGATGAGTCCTAGTGTTTTTAATATTTCATCTTGCTTGATCCAAATTCCCTGTTCCGCACGATCCATGTCCTTATCTTCCCCATCCTGAATTTTCTCCAGAAGCTCATTGCTGTTACTCGACCATTTTTGTAACTCAAACCCTGCTTTGGCGAGCATCTCTTCCATTTGTGTACAAATTTCTATTCCTTCTTCTACTGTTTCACAACCTGTCATAAGATCGTCAACGTAAAAATCTTTTAGTACTTTCTCAGCTGCTAGAGGATAATCCTTTCCTTCATCGTATGCTACCTGTTGCATAGCTCGAACAGCCAAGAATGGTGCAGCCGCAGTGCCAAAAGTGACTGTCTGAAGCTGGTAATCCTTTATTTCAGAATCCCTATTGTCTCTCCATAAGATACGTTGAAAATCTTGATGTTTATCCGCTACGCGTACTTGTCGATACATCTTGACTACATCTGATACTAAGCAAATAGGATGTCTTCTCCAACGCATTAATAGATGACGCAAGTCAAGTTGCAGACTTGGCCCGACCATCAGGTCATCATTGAGCGAAATGCCGTTTTTTCCCTTGCAAGATGCGTCAAATACCACACGGACCTTTGTTGTATCTTTGTCATTTCTAACAACTGCGTGGTGAGGTAAATATACAGCTTCGTTTCCATGATTGTTCGGTTTGCTTACCGGCCTCATATGCCCCAGTTCGAAATACTCGTTGATTACCTCTGCATATTTAACACCCAGTTCTTTATTCCGGTGTAGTTTAGATTCTAAAGCATGAAACCTTCTGATTGCTACGTCTCTTGAGTTCCCATATTTACAGCCCGGATCCTCAGTTCTAAATGGCAGGTTTACAACGTAACGCCCTCTGTCATCTCTTGTAGTTGTGGCAGTGAATACTTCTTCACATTTGGTCTCTTCTTCGGTAAGTATACGTTTTTTGATTTCATCTGGTTCCTTCTCTAATTCCCAGAATCGTTTCAGGATTTCATTATCACCTACGTGGGCGTGCATCACGGTGAAATCGGAAGACTTATGGCCAGCAGAAGCTATCGTTCCTGACAGAATCCAACCCAGAGAAGTACACTGCGCCACCGTGCTACAACCCGACGCTTTCTTTAACCCGTTTTTTAAAACCCTGCTGTAAATTTCTGCCCCTAACAATAAATCAACTTTATCCGGTTTGTGATATTTGGGATCCGCTAACTGTATGTCTTTGAATTTTACCCAATCTAAATGTGCTGTTTCCCTACTAGGCAATAAGGATGTTAGCGATTTAAGAACGTATGCGTTTACTATCAATTCCACAGTTAGATCAACTCTAGACTGTATTTTGACCTCAACAACCGAATTCAACTCTAACTTGTGGTTGACGTCTATGCCCACTATCGAACTTTTAGCTGGTTTTTCTATAAACCTAAGCTTTGGACAATGTTTTCCGTCACAAATGATGCTTGAGAGCCTTGATCTAACAAAGCCCTAACCGTGAACATAGACCCGTTTTTTGATACAGCCTTCACTAATGCTGTGGCTAATAAGACTTGGTTATTAACTGTACCTTTCGAAAAACAAGCGACTATACCTTGATTTTCTACTTCAACCGTATGAGTGCTCTTCTCCCCTGAAGTTTCCTGCTCACTTTTAGAATGTAATAAAGTGTGGTGTTTACGTTGACAGATTCGACAAGTGACTGTACACTTGCAAAACCTGGCAGAGTGGTTACCTCCCAGACAATTGAAACATAAATGGTTTTCCTGAACGAACTTACGCCGAGCGTCCACATCATCCGTGAACTGTTTGCAAATCCCATTCTTATGATCATCATTACAGACCGGACAACTGGACGATACTGTGTGAAATACCTTTGCTTTAGTTGTGTTTACATTTTGATTTTTAGTAGACTTAGGTTCTTAGAATTCAAATGCTCTGTATCTACTAGTTAAAAAGTCTTTAAATTGTTCAAATGTTGGTAGCTTATCGGAATCAATGTTTGAGGTCACCTTTAATTCCCATTCTTTACGACTGTCTGAATCTAACTTTAATGTAAGGATATGTATAATTAATATGTCTCTAATTGCTGTGTCATTTAACTCCAAATTAATAAGTGCATTTAAACAATCAGATGTGGTGTCCATTAGATCCTTTAGGCCACTAGCTGATTCATTGTTTATGTTTCTTTGACTGAACAAACGTTTCAAAATACAATGTGAAAGATATTTTATATTGTTGTAACGCGATTCTAATTGAGCCCAGCACTTGTCATAATTTAAATCAGATATTGGAATGTGTCGCAGAAGTTGCTCGGCCTCACCTGTAAGGTAGCCTTTTAAATAATGAAGTTTCTGCACTTTATCTATCTTGTCGTTTTTGTGAATTAAAGATACAAATAAATCTCTGAAGGTGATCCATTCTGTATATTTCCCAGAAAATGTTGGGGTCGATATTTTGGGTAATTTGATGGACATGTTTCTACTTTCTGAATTTGACGACGATCCCGCAATTGGAGAAACATCACTACTACTTTTGAATGTATTTAAAACAGTTTTCAGTTCACATTTAAACTCCAAATATAATTCCTCAGTGTTGAAGTAAACTTCGCTTATAGTATAAGGCGACTTTTTTACCTCAATAGCTTCACAATCTTTAACCATCTGTGTATGTGTTAAGCTAAATTGAGCCCACAGCTCTTCAACATTTTCTAACCTGGCTTCTACATATGGTTTGGTAATCCTATCCTTGGGTGATTTCTTAAAGTTACTTTTAGCTCTCGACATTCGAGCATACAGATCATCCTGTACCTTGATAAACGTTTGTAATTGTGACATTTTGACAAATTAATTATATGAGATAAATCTAATTCAATATCAAGTTGAAAATATTTCTTAAGGCAATTTTTCTAAGTCGAAAATATTTTTGAAGAAAATTTTTTAAGTCGATGTAAACAAACAAATTTTTCTAAGTGTTTGGAAGTTACAATTAAATAAAAAATCGGGCATAGGTTCCCCGTCTGAACACAATTTGCCTTAAATCTAACTAAGTCTAAGATCGTTGCACAAACACTAAGTTAATTTACACCTCGAAATTAAGATCACTTTTGCTTGGCAGGAAAGAATTTGAAAAGTACTCACGGTTTTCACTTGTAACACTTAGCTCCTTACGACTATAGTCGTCTGCAGCGCCTCCCTGCTGCTGATGCGTTGCTTCTCTCTCCCGCACGTCCCTGCTGACTCCGAGTCTGGTCAATGCTCGACCGCCTTGACACCGGAACAACTCCACTTGAGTTGGGCACGTTCGGGCTGATGCTATCCTCGGTCACAGTAGGCTTAGCATCTGATGCTTGATGAACTGGTTCCACCCTTGAGACCAGCTGCTCCTCATCACCATCCGGCTCGAAGGACCATGTTAAACCCTCAGGCTTCGTGAGGGTTTTGGGGGTGCTCGCTCACCTTGCGAGCTGGTATGTTCTTCAAACTGTTAGGTCATGCGAACCCTCGGGCTTCGTGAGGGGTCACAACGACACCTTGAAGGTTCCCTTCATTAACAAGGACTGACTTCAAAAATGAAACGAAGGGTATCTTTACAGATCAACCAACAGTTTATTCAACAAGGCACAATTGTTAATCTCGTGAATTTAACATACTTAACATACAAATTTGAACCTTACAACTAAATGCTATATGTAAACGGCGGAGAATCTCAACACCGCGATTTAACTTTTGAACTCAAATAAAAAGCGCTATCTATCAGTCCCGGTAGTAACTAATTCAACATACACCAAGCTAAGTACAGTTAAACAAACATTGATTTGCGGGCGATGTTGCTAATTCTCGATAGATGGCTGCACAGTAGTTTTAATTGGGAAGCTGGTAAAGAAATTTAAAAAATCATGAGCAACTTCTTTGTTATCTCTAATAAGTCCATGTGTAGTCTCAAGCGTTTAATCAGTTTTTTTTGTTCCTGTTCGTTTCATTGTTTATAATTTTCCAAACCGTCTTAATTTAATTTTCTGCGATTTTAACCTTATTGCTTATGTATAAAACCTTAGCTAGTTTACACGTATGTTTAAAAATTCTTGATTAAGTAGCAACATATTTTTTTAAAGTTTCAGTGTTAATATAAGGCTTAAGGCCATACAGCTCGTAAAGTCTTTCCCTACTTTTTCTGATTCATTTAGTCGCCCAGTCACTGAATAGTGGCATGATAGTCACTGAATATGACAGAATGACCTGGCGCCATATTATTATGAGAGCCTATCCTACCGAAAGTGGTATACCGTTAAGAAGAAGAAGGATAAACTGAGTTTGTATATAGCCTTACCAGTAAGGTTTGCTTTTTTTTGCTTTATATACTTTGGATTTCATAATTTTTCTGATCGCGTGGTTTTTATTTTTGCGATTCGTGTTCCATTGAGAAAATCTTGTTTCAATTTGTAAACTAAAGTAGGAGCTTCATGGTACGAGGTGTCAAATAGTTATTAATAATACTGTAAGTTATCGAGTTTTTGGAGAAATGAATTGTGCAGGCTTGGGTGCATTGGAGGTGTACGGGTAAGGTACATTTAAATGATAAACTGATTTAATTGCAAATTATCTATTTTATATATGATCGACCCGCGGCGAATGCGTCAACCCAACAACGATGCTATGCAACTACTACTTTTACTCTAATGTGTGCTTTTTATTCATTCGCTGCGCGTCGATGTCAGCATAAAAATGATACTATTGATATGTACGGGTTTGCTGGTACAGGAGGAATTATTATTTTGTTATTAATGTTATTATATGTTTTTATTGACGCTCATTAGTAAATATAGCAATATAACAAATCATCTCCAATACTTTCGAAATTTTTGCGGAAAATGGTACATGATCCACCATTTGAAAAGGTCACATTATATTTTGACGAGACGACAGATTTTTATTAATCCGGGATTACGAAAAGCTTTAATTTGGTGACGCAAACAGGACAGGACTAATTCCCAGGCGGCCAGAAGGGAATAAGAGAAATAAAAATCTTTTACCGTTGCGGTATGCGGCAAACACAGAATCGAATGAAAAACGAATAGAAAATGGTCTTTTGATCCGTTGCAGGATTCGTCAGTGGTGAGGAGGATTATGTGTTCGGTACCGCATACCGCTACGTAGTGCGTTACGATCAAGAAAACTTTAAAACGGCGACGGTTGCCAACGACCTTGAAGGAAAAAACGCGCACTCATTTCACACCCGCGCTACCCAAAATTCAGTAGGTTATTTTTACTTTTCTTAATATTCTATGACTTAATAAAAAGCCATAGATCATAATGTAGATAATTATATTGTCTTTGAGATGGTGTCATTAAAATACTCCCGGCGATAAAGGATAAATGATTTTATTTCTGCAAGCTGGTTTGTAAAAATAATTTTACATGTCGATCATATTTTTTAAAACTAGATGAAGTCTGATTTTTATGCGTTTGTCTTTTTTTGTCTGTGTTTGAAATAACTTTGCAAATTCAAAAGGACATGGACAGAAAGTACATTCTATTTACAAATACATACTAAATATTATTGAATAAATAAATTGAAAAATGAATTACTACACAGTTTTTTACCTCTCTGAACTTGACATTTTTATTTCAAAATTAAAAAGTAGTGCAAGACGAATTAAAGTACCATGTGTCACCTTCCGATATAATAGACCATAGAGAAAAATTAAAAATATATTATTGGAAGTTCCTCACCAAACACGTAAGTTATTAGCCGTGAATTGTACGACAAGTTCTCTTATTAGGAACATTTTATTCACACGAAACTGTCTTGTTATTGTGTATTCATATTGTTTGCATGTTTTTTTTTAAATATATTTTGATGCATTAGTTAATTTTTTTTACGCAAAATAAAATACTTATAACGGAACGCGACGTGTTTTGACAGCGATGTGTCAGACTTGATATTTTTGTCTATGTCTTCAAAAACTTCAAAAGCTTTTCTTTGCTAATAATGCCACATTTTTTGAAGCCCAACCGCAAGCAGACTTACTTTAATAACATGGTAATCATTATACAGCTTAGCAGTCCATTACTTTGTTTAAATACCTAGTATTGAGATTGCCCTGTGCGATAAGACCGCCCATTGTACACTTACTATGATTTTTTGTCCTTTATATATATTTTTGTTGTGTACAATAAAGAATATAATATATAAATAATGCTAAAACCATATCAGATATCTGTATTCTCACAACTGTGTGCTACTTTCAAGCGTCTGGCGTTTTTTTAATAGCGATATCATTATCTGTACACTTATTGCAACGATCTGAATAATAGGTCTAATGAAACTGTTTTCGTCTAGTCTGTTTTTGTGTTGAGTTCCTGGAGTTTTAATTTATAGCAGTTGTATGTGCTCATATTCACGAATATAAAACAGCAAGAACCATTGTTGTAAATTAAATTCGCTAACTATGCCGACGCACTTACAAAATCTGTCCATGTCCTTTTCAACTTTCAATATTCATAAAAAAATTGTCTAATGTAACATATATTTTTCACAAAAGATTAATATGAGCCGTTTAGACGTTATTGTCTTTTAAAAATTAGCTACTGAGGGGTATCGATCGATTGCATGAATTTATGTGTTACGAAATAACCCTGCGGAAAAGGACATGGACAGATTTTGTATGGCAAACACGTCGCGTTCCAAAGTATTTTATTTTGCGAGAAAAAAATTAACTAATGCATCAAAATATATAAAAAAAATAAAAAAATCATGCAAACAATATCAATACACAATAACAAGACAGTTTCGTGTGAATAAAATGTTCCTAATAAGAGAACTTGTCGTACAATTCACGTCTAATAACTTACGTGTTTGGTGAGGAACTTCCAATAATATATTTTTAATTTTTCTCTATGGCCTATTATGGCGGAAGGTGACACATGGTACTTTAATTCGTCTTGCACTACTTTTTGATTTTGAAATAAAAATGTCAAGTTCAGAGAGGTAAAAAACTGTATAGTAATTCATTTTTCAATTTTTGAATTCAATAATATTTAGTATGTATTTGTAAATAGAATGTACTTTCTGTCCATGTCCTTTACCATAAGAAGTTTTAAACTCCACACTACTCGCTACACCAACATACATAATGACTAAAAACTACGAACATCGAACTAAGGGCAACTCAGTTAAATAATTTATTAGCGAGCTAAGCGCAGCTCTAACTAACACTAACTCGCTTTGCGAACTCAACTTCCTAGGGAGCGGTTTTATTTAGCAGTTTGGAAAGTGCTTCATCAACTTGCTGGGCTAATTGTTAATAAACCATCATTTAACTGTATGAACTTATATAGGTATACAAGGTGTACATAACTGGAAAGGGTACTTATCATTAAGAGCAACATGAGAGCTATGAGACTACAATTGAGATCGCGAAAAAGATCTGCTGTTCCTACAGTTTGTCGAGTTATGCATAAATAAAAGTATGAAGCACTTGATTTAGTTGTCTGGAATTGTGTCAGTTATATTACCTGTATTCGTGTGGTATTCCCATACCTCCCTTAGGAGGAGGAGGAGTGCCGGCATTGCGGTGCGCCGCTCTCCCTGCCTTTCGTGGCCTTGACGGAGGCGGGGTCGCTACCGTCTGATGGCGGACGCGGTGGGGCCGCAGGGGAGGAGGAGTGTCGGTACAGCGTTGGCCGGTCTCCCTATCCCCTGCGGCGAAAAATAGTAGGAGGGGGGCCATTGACCTTAACCCGGAGTTCATCTGGCGCCCATGTGCTCGATTGGTCCCTGTGGTGATCACGGCGTACTGTGTTTTCTGGTGCGCCGGTGATGGGGGTACTCCCCAGAAGAGGGTCCGGTGACGGACAGCCGCGGCGGGTTCGCGGTGAGTGCTAGCGTGCCCGTGTTCCCGCCTTAAGCGGCACAGGAGGATACCGTGGAATTTTAGTGGATTGGAGAACCACAAAACTGCACTATCTTCCCGTGGTAGTGCAGTATCCATGAACATTTCTACTAGCAAAAAAAAAGTGTAGTTGGGCTGTAAGGAGTGCGCATTGTTAGATTTCACATGTCTTTGAATTGGTTCTGTGGCATGATGGTTTCCTCATAATGTTTTCCTTCACCGATCATTAAACCTGATGTCCAATCTCAAGGTGGCTCTAGAGATTGATTATTCTAAATGTTTTGGTCAAATCATCGCGTTTGACGTGACCAAATTATTATGATAATTTGGTATGGGGCTTTTAAAACTCTAGGTATGGACATACATTGCAGATTTTCAAGGCAACCTATAAATTATTCATTAGGAGTGCGCTTCAGTACTACTACACATCTAATTTTAGGCATTGTATCTAGAGGTTTCAATGCCGCTACAATCAAACCGAAATTCATAAATAAAAGAGCCTTATGTGATATTAACAGCAATCATATGTAACAGTAACAGTAAATGCTTCTCGAAGCTTGTATGAAAGTTTTATTAGGCGCTGTGATATCTTCTTATGCAGGGGTCACCATTTGTTGTCATTTGGGGTCTGCTCTGCTCCCTTTGCATTGTCACGTGAATTAAATTTGTTTTTGTTTCAAATATGAATGTGAATTTTTTTCTTAACTGTCCGTCCGAAGTTTTGACTAAAGTTGGTGCAAGCTATAAATTTCATACTCAAGTAAATTAGATCGTACCTATTTTTTACTCAAGGACCACACAAAATAGCTCGGCGGTCCACCATTTGGTGCCACTGCTATAGTGTAACTGTTTTTGCTACTATTGCGGCAGTATGACAACTGTTGTCGTTAAAATAATTTTAATTTAGTTTAGTTTTTCGGAAACCTAAGAAATTAATATCTTAGATCTTTGCACAAATTAGGTCTTTCTTTTCGGGACCTTGTACTTTATATCAACCTCGCGTTTTCGCAAGTTTGTTGAAGCCGGCTGCCGTTTTAACCCGATGCAGATGATAATCAGTATCGTTTTTACGTAGACCGACTGCCTATCTGATCTCTACATCCCGTTTACTGGTTAACAATGCCTCTTGAAAATACTGGTTTGCGGGCTTTTGACAACAATTACCTACAAAAGACAGCAGGGACCAATAGTTTAACAAGATTTAAACAAGATTTTAGCACAAAGCTCGTCGACTCTTCACGTGACTAGAGGGCTGGTCTTTTCTTCGGCCAGAGAATCAGCATTGCCATCCAACGTGGCAATAGTGCCAGCGTTCTGGGCACGTTTTCCATTGACATCGATGTGGACGAATTTTTTGATGCACAATATCAACTGATTTTTCGTCTGCCTTTTGTATTTGTATAAAGGTTTGTTTTTTTTTAGATTATTCAATTGTATATATGTTAATTAATAAATAATTAATTTCGTCATTGCAATTCGACCGATTTACAATTGCGATTTTCATCAATAATACGTCACACAAACGCACGACAAAGTTCCCAATACAGTGACCTACTACGGGCGTGTTTTGATTTATTGTGCCATTATTAACATCTCACTAATTACGTAGTACGTACGAGAGCTAAATGTTATTTAAGGCGAATATATTCCACAATGTTAACTCGGTACTGGCGGTACGCCCGCTCGGTGCCAGAATATCAATATTGGACCTCTTTTTGGACAGTTTTGTTTGCAAAATATTTTTTGATTTACATATGTATCCTATGTAGGTTCGGAAGAAATTGTAAACATGTTTTTTCTGTTTAAAAATATGTTTAAACGTCCAAGTCGTTTTGAAGGAATATGCTGAAGAAGCGAAAAAATAACGTGTTGTTAATTTTTTTTTAAATTATTAGTCATAGCAAAAAAAAATTGTTTACCCTTTTAACTTTTCCGTTACTAAGGAGTATGCTTAAGAAAGTAACCGTTTTACGGCACTAAAGCGGAGTAAGGGCCTTAAATGAGAACTTTGCCCCGAATTGCCATAGTAATACTAAGTCATTACGGCTAATTATTAGCCGCTCTAAACACTGTTACAATCTTAAGTGTTATGTTAATGGTTTCTAAATAGGTCCATTTATCCGTAATTACTAGTTTAAAATAAGAACGCCTATCAGAATGTTTATTGCAACAATATGATGGTGCCGCTAAAACGGCACTGTAATTCCAGGCGCTACTGTTAAAGGAGAACGAGGTTCCAACTATGGGGAGATGACCAGCAGCCATTGGCCAATCACATAGACGGAATCCACATACACATTGCCGAAATCACGTACGCAATAATGCTGCTGAAGCTCAATATCCAATAGACGTACACCATCAGGAGTTAACGACCTAAACAAATAGGTACCTAACTAATTTTGAGAACAGAAGTTAAGGAATTTTTAGAACCCTAGGTACAGCTATTAATAATAATATGCACTATTGGAAAGAACTTTCCAAGAATAACCTTTGCTAGTGAATTTATGTTTAGGTAAGTATTATTGAAGTAGTGGGTAGGTAATACTGAAATAATGAGAAACTACTCATTATTTCTATAATACCTACTTAACTTTATCCCGCGGACTATGGTGCACGAACTGTTCACCAAGCCACGGGGTCCCAGCCCTAAGAAAGAAAATTTGGTTCAAATAAATGTCACTAGATGGCGCGATATGCACCGATTTCCTAATGAATTGTGTGTAAAATTAAAATTTTCAAGTCTTGAACATAAAAATTGTATGTTCTTGTTTAATCAACTCTCCTAAGCACAAAATTATGGAATATTGTGCTCTTAATTCTCATTTCAAAAATTATTTGAACGGATCATTAAAAATTGATGATTTCTGAGGTATTCCACTTGATTGTTTAAATTTGTATTGTAACACATTTTGGTGCAATGAAACTGTAAAAACGGGCGAAATAATAGGTACTCTAAAACAAATAGTCAATGTATTATGGGAAAATATTCACGAACCGAGTAAACCCGGTTTCTTGCAAGTCGTTGCTAACACCATCTATCTATCGCCATGGAACGGAATCAAAAGCGATTGATGTACAAAAAATCATCAGTTTAATCAGACGAAAAACGCTAGATACATCGGTACCGGTTCTTCGTATGGGATGAGGCATCTGTATGCTAATATTATCTGTGACCAAGCCTATGATAATCAGCAATAATGTCGGTTTCTAACAATACAATTTTCGTAATTGAATCAGTAGGTACCTGAATGTGCTTCACGTCCAACCAAGGACGTGGCTTGAAATATTTTTCCTACAAAAACAGGCTAAAGGATATAATGAGGTATTGAGGTACTTACAGGATACTTGGAACATTGCATGGAGTCGGGTGATCACCACACTTGCCCTTTTAGTCTTATTTCACGATAGTTTTTCTTCGCGCACGCGAAAGTTAGCCGGCCGGCATTTTTATCGAGTTCTTACTGGTCAGTTTTGTTACCCGCCGTCAGATGGCGGGATTGAGGTAATGTCTTTTATGCACTCGCAGATGTAGGAGTGCCTTTTGGCGGCAGATTTGAAGTACACAGATAAAGGAAAGGAAGGGACTAGGGAATTCATCCCAAAGCCTGTTCATATCCCCCCTTTTGAAATCAACCAGGGATTTCACAAGATAAGATAGATAAAGTTCGAGACTTACAGCCTATGCGGATTCATAAGTCACGATGCTGATAAGATAGATTCTGAATTTAAGTTTAAGTTGAGAACTAAATACGTTTATAAATGTAATGTATAAATGTAAAGTGTAATATATATAAATTTTAGGATATTTATGTAGATAATTAATTATTTAGTTCTATGGGAAGTGGACAAACTTTGACGGCAGGTCTTACAAGTAAGCCTTTAGATGTTTTGACTGTCACCACACGAGTAATATTATCTTTACCCGTATGGAGCTGTACACCGCGAACTAGTCTCCATTCGTTAGCAGGTAAGTTAGGTTTGAAAATGGTTACAAGATCGTTCAGTTTTGGCTTACGGTTGCCGTGTTTAAACCACTTCAGTCGCTGTTGCAATGTATGCAAATAGTCCCTTTGCCAGGTGCGCCAGAAGCTTTGTGATAGGCGCTGTAATAGCTGCCAACGAGTACGTAAAGTCTCGTTTTCAGCAAAAACCGGTTCAGGTAGGGAGATTAAAGATCGACCGATGAGGAAGTGACCAGCTGTAAGAGCGTCAACCTCGCCGGGATCAGAAGATAGTTCCACTAACGGTCTAGAGTTTAACATGGCTTCCACCTTTGTTAGAACAGTATAAAATTCTACAAACGTAAGAATTTGCGATCCAATGACACGCTTGAGATGGTATTTTGTTGATTTTATACCGCTTTCGAAGATGCCTCCGAAGTGAGGACCGGACAAAGGATTAAGTTTCCACGTGATACCTCGAGAAGCGAGCTGTCTGGAAATACCATCGCTTTCACGGTAGAGCATTTCGCTGACTTCCGACAAATAACGCTTGGCACCCACGAAGTTAGTACCACCATCTGTAACTATGGAGTGGTAAACTATGGGGCAAAGATTAGCTTTGTAAGTTTTAGCGTTACGACTCCTACCTTCTTTTATGATACCTCCAAAATTGATGCCAATTGTTTGGAAACAATGACCCAGTTGCGTACGGGAAGGTGGAAGGTCACCTAGTACAGTTTGAAGTGCAATAGATTTAGCTTTAAAACAGGTCACGCATTTCGATAACCGCGATCTGATAAGAACTTTAACGCTGAGTATCCAATATCGACGCATAAATAAAGATTTGAGTAGGCGAAGCCCACAGTGAAGATAAGCTGTGTGTAAGTGGTCAATCAGAAGAGTACTCAATCGAGAAGTCTTAGGTGAGAGGTATGGATTTTTGACGCGACCTGGTAACGATGCATGCTTGAGACGTCCCCTCACTCGCAAGATTCCGCGAGTGTCAAGATAAGGGGAGAGCTTAGATAAATATTTGGTTAAATGTTTATTGGAATTTATTAAAGATATGACATTATTAAGATTTTGATGTTGAACATACTTTGTTAAATGATTTAAAGATTGGCTTAATTCAGTGGCTGTCAGGTAAGGTATTACGTTATGCTCAGAAAGTTTAGCTTTCGCGTTTTTAATGAAACGGGAGAACCATGCAACCACTCTTTTTAATGGAAAAAGAGAGGAGTGGCGTTCCATGAGAGATTCAAGCACGTCAGCTTCGGGTGTCACACTAGCATGACACGCGCGTGATGTTGGCTTGAGTTCGAGCACATTATCTAACACTTCTACTGCTGAAACAGGCCAGTTGAAGAGTTCGTTAGACAACCACTGAGAACCATACCACCAGATTTCGGCAGATGATAAAGATAAGCAAGATAAGCCACGACTATAGATGTCAGCTGGATTGTCATGGGTGGACACATGTCGCCACTCAGTAGGCAGAGGACTGTCGTTAATTAGAACTACTCTGTGCACAACAAAGGTCATAAGTGTATGTGGCTCAGTATTCCACCACGACACGACAGTCGAGCTGTCCGTGAATAAGATAGATTTATTTAAGATGAGTTTTGAACTAAGCAAGGAGTGAATGCGATTTATTACTTTGAATAGTAATACAGCATTGCACGGCTCTAAAAGGTTAAGTGTCACTTTTAGAGGTGCTACCTTGGACTTAGCAATTAAAAGATAAAAACGCCATAAATCTTGAAGGAGCAATTTGGCTTCTAAGATACAAGGTGTGAGCCACCCAAGAGGGTCAAAAATACAAGCGATGCTGGATAAGATGGAACGCTTCGTAAATTCAGCGTCCTCGATTGGGGACTGTGGGTAACTGAAATTATCACTCACAGGATCATATTGGACTCCTAAGATTTTTAACGTTGATTTATCACTTTCTTCGGAGAAATGTTTAGGGTTTTGATAAAGATCTAACGATTGACCGTTAGTGGTTTTAGACCTGACATCGAATACCACTCTCAATTTAGTGGTCGTGCTCTCCGGGCGAACGACGCAACTGTGAGGGATAAGATAACGATTGAGAGTAGGTACGACGGCGTTAGGTACATGTGATTTAAATTCTCGTACTCACGCATAGAATTAATATAATCGGATTTAAGTTCAGTCTGACGATTAAGTTTCTTTTCAAGATGAGTCAAACGCGACAAAGTACTATTATAAGATTCCCCCAAAGAACGCTCGCCATCCTTTAAGAGGATAGGTACGACGTATCGTCCGTTAGGTTCACGATAGGTTAAATCAGTGTACATGCGTTCGCAGATATCATTCTCAGGGACAGTGATGTCCACGCGCGGTGGTTCCTCCGCTTCCCAATTTTTTTTAATTTGGTCGTCTAATGTGAATGTGGTGGCCACTAAAGAGCACGCGGTGTTTAAAGGCACTGAGTACGCGTTTACTGTCCCGGTGAGAATCCACCCGAAAACGCTACGCAAAGCGGTAGGTAAACCGGGCCCCAGATTGATACGTTGACCGTCATAGATATCGGGGAATAACTCCGCCACTATTAATAAATCGATTTTCGCAGGTACATCGTAGTCGCGATCGGCTAACACTAAATGGTTGCAACATTCTCGAACGACTGATGGTACTTTAACGCTAGGTATTAGAGCAGTGATGTTATCTAACACGACTGGCTTTATATTAAAATGCGGAGCTTCACCGTGCACGGGCCGTATAGTGCATTCCGTCACCCCCCTTACTTGAGTGACTGAGTTTTGTCCTAGTCCGGCTATACTAAGCTTACACCGGCGGATTTTTAACCCGAGCGATCGTGCGCACGCTGAAGTGATAAAACAATCCTGCGCCCCACTGTCTACGAGTGCACGGACGGTACACTGAGTGCCGGCGGCAGTGTTGAACGCGCGCGCCTGACATGTACCTAGTAATACCATATCGCAGTGGGGAACGGCGGCGTGGGCATGAGCAGTAACGTTCGCTCCAGTGGTTGCGCTGGCGCTTGATGGCGCTGGGTCAATATGCAATAGGGTATGGTGACGTAATCCACATAACGTGCAAGTCATTTTAGATAGGCATTTATCTATGACGTGATTTGTACGCAAACAATTTGTACACATATTATTTTTACTTTGTACTAACGCGAGTCTAGCACGAGATTCTAAGGATTGAAAGGTAGGGCACCGATAAATCGAGTGCGCCTCACTGCAATGAGCACAAGTCACATTTGCAAGTGGGTTTGATTTTGCGAGATAAGATGAGCGTTTTGATCCGCTGCTATTTTGCCTACTAGCCGCAGGCGGAGATTTTTTCCCCTCAAGGTTACGAGGGTTAGACATAATAGTATGCCTGATATTAGATTTAGAAGATAACTGACTAGTTTCTAAGACTTTTACGTAGTCTTGAAGAAACTTTAACAATTCACAAAAAGTGGGTATTTGTGAAATGTTTTGAGATTCGAACCGATTGCGCGTGTCCGAGTCCAGCATGCGCGAAGTTAAACAAAATAAAATGAAATCACCTAAATTTTCAATTTTCAAAGCTTGGAGTGCATGGTATGCCTCATAAATTACGTTTGTTAAAATTTGTAAATCTTGGAAGTTACCCGATTTTAAAGCTGGCTGATCTAAGAATTTATCTAGATATGTTAAAGCTATTATACGCTTGTTTTGATAACGTTCGATCAAACTATTAAAAACAACTTCGTAATTATCCGCGGTCATCGGGACCCCTTTGACAATAGACAAAGCTGGGCCTTGTAAACAAGACGCTAAATAGTGATATTTTTCTATTTGAGAAATCGAAGTGTTATCATGAATCAAGGTTTTATAAATATCATAAAACGTTTGCCAATTTTCAATTTTACTATCAAATTTAGGTAACTCAAGTTTAGGGAGCCGTGCGTTACGCCCTGATTGTGCGGGGTCGTAAGCCCCGGCAAGCACGGGCGGCGCCGTCTCCTGCGATGCCCCGGCGACGTTCCCGCTCTTATCAGTAATTTGTAACTCAGCCGCCGCACTGATTACGGCATAGTACAAATCATCAAACGAGCTCAAAGACTCTTGGCACACCCGGGCATCGGGTTTCATGGCTAACTCCAAAGTCTGTATTTTACCACATATCAAAACAAATTCTTCGCGAATTGAATGTATTCGAGTATATCTCGCCTTGAACGACGATACCTTTGAACGATCTTGAATCATAGTTTTTGATAAGTCATAAAGGATTTGGATATCACGGTAAACATATTCGCGTTGAGATTGAAGAAGTTTAAGTTTGCCTTCCTCCATTTTGTTCTGTGTGTGAAAAATAGGTATGAAAATACGAACCTAAGTTGAGATTTTACTAGGTGTTTTTCGATACGTTTAGGTGAAATGGTTGTGAAATAATGTTTATAAGTTAATAAATACGTTAAATAGCTATAGATAATGTAATTACTTGCAATAAATTACGTAAAATACATAAGTTATTGAAATATAATACGGATGAAATTAAGATGACCTCTGAATCCGTATAGGTTATATGGAAAGTATGACCAACGCAATTTTAGTAGGATAATATTTGTAAAATGCAAATATCTAGCAAATCTCAGAGTTTTTTATTGAAATTAAACCTGAGAATGCCTGAAAAAACTGTAATCTACAGGTATTCGCGCTCGAAATGGACCAAAAATATGAATGTGCTTCACGTCCAACCAAGGACGTGGCTTGAAATATTTTTCCTACAAAAACAGGCTAAAGGATATAATGAGGTATTGAGGTACTTACAGGATACTTGGAACATTGCATGGAGTCGGGTGATCACCACACTTGCCCTTTTAGTCTTATTTCACGATAGTTTTTCTTCGCGCACGCGAAAGTTAGCCGGCCGGCATTTTTATCGAGTTCTTACTGGTCAGTTTTGTTACCCGCCGTCAGATGGCGGGATTGAGGTAATGTCTTTTATGCACTCGCAGATGTAGGAGTGCCTTTTGGCGGCAGATTTGAAGTACACAGATAAAGGAAAGGAAGGGACTAGGGAATTCATCCCAAAGCCTGTTCAGTACCTACTGCCAAATATTACATTGTACTAACAAACAAATTAAAGTTAAGAGAGCATCTTTTTTAATTAGACTCGGCTCATGTTATCTCACGTCTCTCGCTATTTTCATCACCATCACATAAAATGCGTATAAAGGAGACTGTACCCTTCCAGCTCCGTAACATACGTTTTATGATCCCAAATAAAAAGATAATAAACTAGGAGTGATGAATCATGTGCCTTCTAAGTGAATTGATATTATTATTTTATTTGGTAACCGCCATTTTGTTTCGAGGTGTCACTAAGTCAGTTCAGTCATATTATTTCTTTTTAGAAAATGCCTAGACGTTTTTAGATTTATTTAGGTTTGTATGTAGTTATATATATATATACATCTTTCAAGAGATTAACTAATTTTGATTTCAGAATATGAATATCTTGCACAGAGACCCCTGAAATCGAAATATATTTGACAGTTTTCAGTGCATAAGCAGGTACGTATGAAAATCGTTTTACTTCTGAAAACACTTATTTTATTTTAATGTTCCAGGAGGAGCTCCTGGCTAAATAATATCAACCGTACGGGTCGATCTTCTAGGCTAAGCAACGCTTGACGAGGTCGGTCCGTGGATGGGTGACCATTTCAACATACCGGGTTTCCTTCCGTGCCTCGGAAAGCACGTTAAGCCTTTGGTCCCGGCTGTCATTTGAAGATCTTTGTCAGTCGTTACGAGTAGTCAGAAGCTTGAGATCTGACACCAGTCTAGACAAGGGGTACCACTGTTACCCAGTTACTGGGTTGTGGAGGTTAGATAGGCAGTCGCTCCATGTAAATCACTGGTACTCAGCTGAATCTAGTTAGACTGGAAGCCGACCCAAACATAGTTGGGAAAAAGCTAGGCAGATATTGTTCCAGTAAACGACTTGTGTAATAGAAATTCTGTTTATTCCATAGATATCGATATCCGTGGTTCATTCCATATTTACCCCACTCGACAAAGACCCAGCAAAAAGATACGCCAGCAAAGGCCAATTTCAGCACAAAAGGGGCCAATTATAAACCCGGTATGCAATAATTTCCCTCTCTGCTATTAAATGCAAGGCTAAGTTAAACGTAGCACAGGAAGTGAACCGACGACCCTTGTGATGCAAATGCAGTGACAATTTGCCGTTTGAATGTGGCCGGAAGCTAGACGAAGTTGTCTGCATCTACCCGACTTCAATCTACAATTATGTACCTTTTTGCTCTTTGAAAGTTGAACAGTAAATTTTTGAAGAGTGTTTTTTTATTGACGTGAGTTTTAAGGCAAATATAGTATTTATAATAGGTAACACTTTTGTAAATACGATATAGCGCTTTTTTGCTCGAACAACTTGCCATCTCAAAAAATGCAGCAAAATGTTTACAGGAAGTGAAATTGAAGGACACAACGCGTCAACGCAGTGTACCCTTGCAGTGCTATCTCTTACTTGAAAATTACCATGTTTTGTTAAACGCGATGGTTTTGAATATCGAATAAAAAAACACTTTATTCGAGATAGCACGCTATTCTAGCAAAGAGGCGATAAGAATTTATTATTTGCAAGGTTTAGGGTGCTTTTGCACCAGAGATTTACGAGTTAGACAGGTGGTGCAAAGATGAATAGTGGCGCTGTGAAGATGTGTGACTGTGCCACTAAAGCTGTGTGAGGAGCTTGCGCGATGCGGATTCGAAGCGACGCTGTGAAACTGATACTAGAATGCGTAGCGAACCATGTTCAACTGTTCGCGGGCACACACTCCTCGCTCGCATCACTCGCACACATTTCTCTTAGTTACAAACATTTATTTTCTTTACGTGTCTAAGAATACCTAGCTCTGTTAGATAAGGCTATAGGAGGGGGAGTCACCCTCGCTACTCGCCAGGTGACTTGCTAGGCTCCAGGCGCTAAGCAAGTCACCTGGCGAGTAGCGAAGTCGACTAAAACTGCAACAAAGTACATTCATTTTTTTACCTGATAAAAAAAACCTGGCTCCCAGGGTATCAAGAACCTAGCTGACAGTATAGCGCGAGCGACGACATTTTTGACAGAAAACGAGAGACAATTAAAAATGCGAGCGAAGCGAGCGCAGCGAGGAGCCAGAATAAAAAGCCATTGAAAGAAAAAGCCAGAGAAAGAAAAAGAAAAATCATAGAATAAGAATTATAAATTTATATTGTATAAAAATATGTATTAGTGTCTATCATTTTTGGAGTTAATTATTATGAGTAGCGTAACGCGTGAGATAAGTTCATAGCAAAAAAAAAATGGGGAAACAAATATAATTTAATTTAATTTAAAAGCTTTGTTATACAAATTCGTTCTGAGAATAAATTATTATTATAAATAAACATTATATAATTTGGATTTAGGACTTACCTTACCTTTATTGAAAACGGTTTTATGTCTTTTGTATATTATTGATTGTAATATTTATGACTAAAGGATTTAGGACATTATATTTAGGGATTTAAATTTTATGGCATATGGTAATATGTGATATTAAGTTCGGGTAAGTTATCATTCGGACAAATGATGACTAGAACAAAAAAAGTTATGGCACTTTAAATTATGGATAAAAAAGTTAAGACACAATAGAGAACCACAGCAGCGCCCTGGTATTGCTGAATTATTACTAAGAGGGTTACCGAAATAGTCGGCTCTGTAACTAGCGATTACAGGGCAGTTAAGGAGTAGATGTGCTACTGTCTCATCTTGCACCATGCATTCTCTGCAGACTGAGCTGTCCGTAATACTATGACAAAAAAAATCTTAATAAAGGTCCCATGCCCAGCCGTTACGGCTGTGACTGCACGCAACTGTAGCTTATTTAGTCGTAGGGTATTTTTAGTTAAACGGCAGTGGATGGAGGACATTGCCTCCTTGGCCTGCCTACATTCGCTATGCTCAATTCATATCTAGCTGTGTTGATCCCTAGTGCGTTTTCTTACCAGATCGCGTAGGTACCCGAAAGGTAAAGGCACGATGGGGTGCGGTCTAACCGGTGCCATACTAGAGCCCCTTCAGAGCGAGCTCATTCGCAGCATCGTTTCCTCGGGAGTCGATGTGTCCCTTGATCCATTGAATGGTTACTTTATTGTGCATACCGACCTGGTGCGAGCCCGACGAGCGCAGCGAGGAGCCAGAAAAAAAAGCCATTGAAAGAAAAAGCCAGAGAAAGAAAAAGAAATCATAGAATAAGAATTATAAATTTATATTGTATAAAAATATGTATTAGTGTCTATCATTTTTGGAGTTAATTATTATGAGTAGCGTAACGCGTGAGATAAGTTCATAGCAAAAAAAAAATGGGGAAATAAATATAATTTAATTTAATTTAAAAGCTTTGTTATACAAATTCGTTCTGAGAATAAATTATTATTATAAATAAACATTATATAATTTGGATTTAGGACTTACCTTACCTTTATTGAAAACGGTTTTATGTCTTTTGTATATTATTGATTGTAATATTTATGACTAAAGGATTTAGGACATTATATTTAGGGATTTAAATTTTATGGCATATGGTAATATGTGATATTAAGTTCGGGTAAGTTATCATTCGGACAAATGATGACTACAACAAAAAAAGTTATGGCACTTTAAATTATGGATAAAAAAGTTAAGACACAATAGAGAACCACAGCAGCGCCCTGGTATTGCTGAATTATTACTAAGAGGATTACCGAAATAGTCGGCTCTGTAACTAGCGATTACAGGGCAGTTAAGGAGTAGATGTGCTACTGTCTCATCTTGCTCCATGCATTCTCTGCAGACTGAGCTGTCCGTAATACTATGACAAAAAAAATCTTATTAAAGGTCCCATGCCCAGCCGTTACGGCTGTGACTGCACGCAACTGTAGCTTATTTAGTCGTAGGGTATTTTTAGTTAAACGGCAGTGGATGGAGGACATTGCCTCCTTGGCCTGCCTACATTCGCTATGCTCAATTCATATCTAGCTGTGTTGATCCCTAGTGCGTTTTCTTACCAGATCGCGTAGGTACCCGAAAGGTAAAGGCACGATGGGGTGCGGTCTAACCGGTGCCATACTAGAGCCCCTTCAGAGCGAGCTCATCCGCAGCATCGTTTCCTCGGGAGTCGATGTGTCCCTTGATCCATTGAATGGTTACTTTATTGTGCATACCGACCTGGTTCAGGTGCTGGTGTCACTCGTGAATCAGCTCGGAGTTGACCGTGTGGCTGTTTAGTGCTTGCAAGACGGCCAAGCTGTCTGAAAGTATACGTATAGGGAAATCCTTTACCTCCCTAGCTAGGACAGCTGAGGCCGCAATGGAAATGCCCAAGCAATCGGCCTGGAACACCGTGTTGTGGCTAAGTAGTTGTTTAGGTCCTCTGAAAAGAATCCTGCACCCGTACCAGTACCGTTCTGGATCCGTCTGTGAAGATCCGTAGCGCATCGTATCGCGCAGCGGTAATCCTCTTCTAATTGGATTCTGTATTTATCATCAAAAATGAATTGCTTGGGTATCCGGTCGTTATAGCTCTAGTTAGGGGGAGTTCATGGTCAAGCAGAGCAGTGTGTTGTGTCTCTCTCTTACCTCAGAGATCCAGTGTATTTATACGTACAGCTGCAATCGTCGCTTCCTGCTGTATAAACATATGCAGAGGGGGAAGTCCAAGCATGGCCTCGAGCGCTGTAGTCAGGGTAGTCCTCATGCAGCCCATTGTCACCATGCAGCCCAGTCTCTGCTTTCGGAGTAGCTTGTTCACGGCTGTAGTTAGTTTAGTGCAAGGCCACGAAACCACGGCCCCATAGGTGATCATGGGTTGAATCAACGCGCTATAAAGCCAGAGTATAATTTTGGGGGATAGGCCCCACTTCTTACCTATCATTTTCCTGCATTTCCAGAAGGTGATGCAGGCCCTGTCTAACTTATTGTCTAAATGACTACTCCAGTTCAACTTACTGTCAAGGATGATTCTCAAATACTTAACCTGCTTGGAAAGCTGGAGCTCTGTATTAAATAGCTTAAGCAGGCGGAAGGGGCCTAGTGCCCTTTTCTGGGTGAACATGACCAATTTAGTTTTAGTGAGGTTTTTTCATACATCATACTCCCGGCACCATCGCTCCACTATACGTAGCGCTTGCTGAGTAAGGTTGCAAATTGTTTCAATCACCTTCCCAGTTACGTGGATTGTGAGGTCGTCTGCATAACCTATTGTATAGTAACGGTGTTCGTTGAATCTGGTGATGCGGTCGTTAATTACCAGATTCCAGAAAGACGTACCGCCAAGCGGCCTAGCCGTGTTCCAGTACGATGCTCGGTGTAGCCACTAGGGGAAGGGTCAACATGGCGCGGGCGGTTCCATTGCAGACAAACCAGCCTGACGCGCGTTGTTATGGAAGTTTCGGGTGACTGGTCGCAGAGGGTAGCGGGATCCAAGGCACGGTGCACCGCTGGCCGACCGCAGTTAGTTGGGGGCCCAAGAAATGTGCCAGCACCACAGGATAGGCTGCTCCACCAACTGACAAAAAAACCATCGTGCTGGTTGGCGACCAGAGGGGAGGGCCCGATGCCCTGATGGATGCCCGGGGAGGGGGGGGCTCGGGTGTCCAGACTAGTCCTCCAATGATGGCATCCTTTCAGTGCGTATCTGCAGTTTAGCAGCGTGGAACCGCATCTCACTTCCTTTACCTCTCCATATATATCACAATCACATATATGTGTCGTATATTATACCTATACATAGTAAAAGCCCGAACTACGATGAAACATATTATTTACCGGTAAAACCTAAGATTTATTAAGTCTTACTGGTAAAAGTCCGAAAGCATTATCATCATCTTTTACGTTACTTGGGGTCGGCGCAACTCGTTTTTCCTTCCATACCGTCCTGTACCCCGTCACGCTATAAGCCTTTTCTTTCAGCCATCCTCTCCCTCTCCATCCATATTTATATTTATATATCTTTTAGTCACATGCGTTTCATCCCTTATTTTTTACTTTATAGTGTTTTTATTTGGAAGTCGGTAGTATTTTTTGAAAAAAAAAAAGGTTTTTTACTATTCACTTTTTAGTTGTACCTAATAGGTAAGTTCTTTAGTTAGGTACCTATAATGGCAGAATAGTTTACCCGAATATCATGAAACTTGAACATAACCGGTGAATGAGGTGAACTGTACACATATGTGTACCCCTTTAGAGCGTAATGGCGTGATGTCATGTTATGAAATGGTATCAATAATAAACAGACATGCGATTGCAGCAACCCCGAGAGATTTGGCGCCATTTATTGAGGAGTTCTTTTGTATATGTCCGAAGTTCTACACCAAATTAAAATGGGAATAATTTGGGAACATACACACTATAAAACAAAAAACAAAAATCAATATCGGTTCACCATTGACGGAGATATCGGTGAACTTAACCAAAAATAAACAATGTCGAACATAGAACCTTCTTATTGGCAAGTTGATTAAATATACCTATCCATAGCTAGGACTCCAACAGTTAAGGTTTAGGTGTAGTAGGCCACCACGTTTATCTTAAGGCTATTTAGACGGATATAAGCGGCAGCGAAATTACGAACCACATTGCACACACTTCACCGTCATTATGACATTAGTAGTATGATTAAAGACCTAAAATTTAGAGACATAAAAAAATAAAAAATCATAAAACGTTTTTTTTAGTCTCGTGCATTAGGTCCCGAATTATTATTTTACTCTAGCCACACTTGAAATAGCCCTGAAGGTATATCGTTGATTCGACATAGAGAGTTGACCACCCGTTTTTTATCCGACCCACCCGACCTACCGATTTTTTTAACCGACTTCAAAAAAAGGAGGAGGTTCTCAATTCGGCTGTATTTTTTTTTTTATGTGTGTTACCTCAGAACTTTTTACTGGGTGGACCGATTTTAATGAATCTTTTTTCATTTGAAAGCTCGTGCTTGTCATGTGGTCCCATTTAAACATCACCGAGATCTGATGAAGAACTTCGGAGATATACATCAGAACTCTTCAATAAATGACGGCAAATCACTCGGGATAGCTGCAATCGCATTTCTGTTTATTGTTTACACCATTTCATAACATAACATCACACGAGTACGCCCTAAAGGGGTACGCAGGTGTAAACAGTTCACCTTGGTATACTCTTATTCCACCGGTTTTGTTTGAGTTTCATGTTATT
Organism: Orthosia cruda; assembly: GCA_964057195.1. NCBI lineage: Eukaryota > Metazoa > Arthropoda > Insecta > Lepidoptera > Noctuidae > Orthosia > Orthosia cruda. The sequence continues at coordinate 10,671,850 of OZ059849.1, forward strand.
GGGTTAATCTATTCTGGCTTCACTTTGGGCATTATTGGTCATCATCATCATCATCATTTCAGCCGAAAGACGTCCACTGCTGGACATAGGCCTCCCCCAGGCGTCGCCACATTGACCGATCCCGTGCGTCTCGCATCCAGCGCCTTCCCGCAACTTTAACCAGGTCATCAGTCCACCTAGTGGGAGGCCTTCCAACGTATCGTCTTCCGGTTCGCGGTCGCCATTCCAGAACTTTTCGGCCCCATCGGCCATCCGTTCTGCGAGCAATGTGCCCTGCCCACTGCCACTTAAGTTTGGCAATTCTTCGGGCTATGTCGGTAACTTTGGTTCTCCTGCGGATATCATCATTTCTGACGTGATCACGCAAGGAAATTCCGAGCATAGCCCTCTCCATTGCCCTTTGGGTGACTTTGAGCTTTCTGATAAGGCCCATTGTGAGCGACCACGTCTCGGTTCCATAGGTGATCACTGGCAACACACACTGGTCATAGACTTTCGTCTTGAGACACTGCGGTAAATTGGACGAGAAGATACCACGCAACTTCCCGAACGCCGCCCAGCCTAGTCGAATTCGACGGTTGATCTCTTTCTCGAAATTGGACCTACCCAACTGGACCGTTTGTCCCAGGTAGACATAATGGTCTACAACTTCGAGTGTAGAGTCTCCGACCTTGATAGGAGTGGGTGTTACATGGGCATTCAGCATGATCTTGGTTTTGTCCATGTTCATTTTAAGACCCACTCTTTCGGAAGCTCTACTGAGGTCATCGAGCATTTTACTGAGGCTCTCCATGGTCTCAGCCATGACCACTATGTCGTCGGCAAACCGAAGGTGAATAATGTACTCGCCATTAACGTTGATGCCCAGCCCCCTCCAGTCCAGAACCTTGAAGACATCCTCCAGCGTAGCAGTGAACAGTTTCGGAGAAATGACGTCTCCCTGTCTCACGCTCACGTCTCAATGTCTCGATCTCCCTGAGAAGCTCCGGTTTGGCGGATACGATCCTGCCATCGTCGGTCTTCAGTTTCGTGAGTTGGCTCTGCCCAATAGCCAGATCTCTTGCAAACACCTTGGAGCCTTTATTTCGCTCGATCGCGTCTTTAATACGCTCGGCATTATTGGTACCTAGCCTATATAACTGGTCCATTAAATACCACAACTAAAAAGTAAAAAATAAAAAAACTTTTTACAAAAAATACAACCGACTTCCAAATAAAAACACTACGAAGTGAAAAATAACTTCAATATCGGCAGTTGGTGTCAAAAAACGAAGAAACGAAAACAAGAACACCGACTGCCGAAATTGAAGTTATTTTTCACTTTGTAGTGTTTTTATTTGGAAGTCGGTTGTATTTTTTGTAAAAAGTTTTTTTTAACCGACTTCAGAAAAAGGAGGAGGTTCTCAATTCGACTGTATCTTTTTTTATGTTTGTTACCTCAGAACTTGTTACTAGGTAAACCGATTTTGATGAATCTTTTTTTTATTTGAAAGCTGGTGTTTGTCATGTGGTCCCATTTAATTTTCATCAAGATCTGATAAAGAACTTCGGAGATACATATCAGAACTCTTCAATAAATGACGGCAAATCACTCGGGGTAGCTGCAATCGCATTTATGTTTATTGTTTACACTATTTCATAACATAACATCACACTAGTACGCTCTAAAGGGGTACGCAGGTGTAACCAGTTCACCTTGGTGTACCCTTATTCGACCGGTTTTATTTAAGTTTCATGTTATTGCGTAAATCTATTCTGGTTTCACTTTGGGCATTATTGGTACCTAGCCTATATAAATTACTAGAGGACGCCTCGCGGTTTCACCCGTGTAGTTCCCGTTCCCGTGGGAATACAGGGATATAAAGTAGCCTATGTCATCCGGGGATAGAGTAGCTTCCCAACGTTGAAAGAATTTTTGAAATCGGTCCAGTAGTTTTGGAGCCTATTCGGTACAAACAAACAAACAAACAAAAAAATCTTTCCTCTTTATAATATTGGTATAGATGTAGCACAACCAAAAAGTGAAAAAAAAATACAACCGACTTCCATAGAAAAACAAAAATGTGAAAAATAACTTCAATTTCGGAAGTCGGTGTCAAAATACGAAGAAAATAAAACAAGAACACCGACTTCCGTAATTGAAGTTATTTTTCACATTTTTGTTTTTCTATGGAAGTCGGTTGTATTTTTTGTAAAAAGTTTTTTTTTCTGTGTTCATTCTTCCGCGTAAAATCTAAACACCGCCATTCAGAAAATGACGCGAAATGCACAACGCAATCTATCGAATATGTTATAAGTTCAATAGTCTGCATCTGAATTGCGTATGTTGCGATATTTTAATTTCTTGAGCACTTTAAATTCATCTAACGTTTGATAGAGTGAACAGATTGCGATGTAACAAAGACTAAGTAATACTTCAAATTACGTACAATTTCTATGTATACACGTTATCTACATTGGTTTCGTACATTTTACATGATGCGTGCACAAATAAATAGGCAAACAGACAAAAAAATTAACACATTTTACGTGATGCGTGCACAAATAAACAAACAGACAAAAATTTCAAAAGTGGGTTCTGTTGGTTCTCCTTTAACACCCCGGCAATTTCTTTTTTAATATTTTCTATGTACAAAAACGACTTTTCTACAGATTTATTATATTATTGTATTTGTATAATTATAATAATATTTTAATTGATTTTTATTTTATTTTTTATAGAATAATATTTAAAAATTTAAAAATATGTAAACATAATAAATAAATGGAAAAATAATAAATGAAAAAAAGTATACGGTAAAGCAGTTTTGCGTCCTGTTAAGATACGTTATTGTCTTTATTTGTACAAATGTACGTTGGTCAGTACTTTTGGTTATTTTTTTAAAGGTCATGGTAAGAAGTTACTTTGTTCAATTGTATCGAGGTTTTTGTTCTTATACGTGTTTTGGCCGCAAATAATTTTTCAGAAATATTATCAAGATTAAGATTTATCTTTTATCTGCCACATCCTCAATATATTTGTCAAACATTATTTTTTAAGAAAGCCTCTTTTTTGTATTCTGCCCTTTAAGGCAATATTTTTTTAATGGTACTGCTCCACATTCGTTAACGTTAACGTGAGTGTTAACGTCCAACTACGCGGTAATGAAGGCATTAAAAATGCACATATTGTTACAACGCTGTCAAGATTTAATTCCTAGTGAAATACCGCGTTAATAACATACACAATAATGGAGGTTGAAATAGCTGCCCTGGATGTAAAATGAGTGTGATTTGACCACTCTATTGTCGTAATAATGCAGTTCCCACCTAGAAACAAATTGCGTACGTCCATGATATATGCGTGCGCCCTGCGGAATGAGACGGCGTTAATGTAGCCAATATTAAAGCTTGGTGCGATAAACTCGCTAATTTGTTATAAAAAAAACTTTTTAACAAAAAATACAACCGACTTCCAAATAAAAACACTACAAAGTGAAAAATAACTTCAATTTCGGAAGTCGGTGTTCCTGTTTTGGGATCTTCGTTTTTTGACACCGACTTTATTTGGAAGTCGGTTGTATTTTTTGTTAAAAAGTTTTTTATTTTTCACTTTTTAGTTGTGGGTACATAACGGACCAATTCTCCGAAGTGCCAAACCAGAATAGATTAATCCAGAAACATGAAACTTAAACAAAAACGATGGATTTAGAGTATACCAGGGTGAACTGTTCACACCTGCGTACCCCTTTAAGGCGTGCTAGTGTAATGTTATGTTATGAAATGATGTAAACAATAAACAGACATCCGATTGCAGCTATTCCGAGTAATCTGCTGTCATTTATTGAAGAGTTCTGATGTATATCTCCGAAGTTCTTCATCAGATCTTGACCAAATTTAAATGGGACCACATGACGAGCACCAGCTTTCAATTAAAAAAAGAATCATCAAAATCAGTTCACCCAGTAACAAGTTCTGAGGTAACACACATAAAAAAAATACAGTTGAATTGAGAACCTCCTCCTTTTTTGCGAAGTCGGTTAAAAAATGACACCAAGCTACCGCTTAAATTTAATGTCTTTTTTTTTATTTGTCCTAGACATGCATTTGACCACTATCTCGCCTGATGTTAAGTGATGATGTAGTCTACGGTGAAGCACGCATTAGTAATGCAGTTTGTAAATTTACACGTTAAAAAAAAACTTTTTACAAAAAATACAACCGACTTCCATAGAAAAACAAAAAAGTGTAAAATAACTTAAATTTCGGAAGTCGGTGTTCTTGTTTTATTTTCTTCGTTTTTTGACAAGTAGTTTGTAAAAAGTTTTTTTTTATTTTTCACTTTTTAGTTGTGCTACATAATTTATATAGGCTAGGTACCAATATTGCCCAAAGTGAAACCAGAATAGATTTACCCAATAACATGAAACTTAAACAAAACCGGTCGTATAAGGGTACACCAAGGTGAACTGTTTACACCTGCGTACCCCTTTGAGCGTACTAGTGTGATGTTATGTTATGAAATGGTGTAAACAATAAACATAAATGCGATTGCAGCTATCCCGAGTGATTTGCCATCATTTATTGAAGAGTTCTGATGTGTATCTCCGAAGTTCTTTATCAGATCTTGATGAAATTAAATGGGACCACATGACAAACACCAGCTTTCAAATACAAAAGGAATCGTCAAAATCGGTTCACCCAGTAACAAGTTCTGAGGTAACACACATAAAAAAAAAAAAATACTGTCGAATTGAGAACCTCCTCCTTTTTTTGAAGTCGGTTAAAAATGTTGGCCACATCTACGTAGTGCCCTATGAGCCGCTTTGGGTAATTTGTTTTGTTTGCGCCAGAGACAATCAATGTGACGTAATGTGTCAGTGAAAATGTAAATCTTTGGAATAACTGTAAATAGTGTTCTGTTGGCAGTCCCAATGACTGCTTTATTTTTTTTATACTGTAGGTACCGATACCTTTATGGTATGTTACAGAGATATGTACTATTTTGTTACACAATCGTCATCAACTTTTAAGAGTATTTACCTAAATAGGTATCCATTTCTTTTTAGGGAACTCCTTATGAATGCCTTCCTTCTGGGGAAAAGGGAGGGTTACGTCGGTTGGACTCTTACCGACAATAGTCGTCACAATCTAAGAAGCCCGTTGACGTTTCTCATTTTACATGCCGCGATAACTTACTACGTAAGAAATTGAAAAATCAAATTCATAATCCTAATTAAATACTATGTTACAGATACACTATGACAACGAGTATCATTCGCAAGCATCAAGTTTAATTATTATTTAGTATTTTTATAGCTGTCAAAACGGGCCTTTTATTTTTTAACAAACTTAAACAACAGTTTTTGATACAAGTTAATTCGCGTTCATACCTGCTGGTTAGGTATTTAAATGATTTTAATTAGTTACCAGGAAACACATGAAACGATTAAAATAATGATGATGTTGAAAAAATACATAAGAATACTTTAAATTTTCCTTATTAATTTTTTATAAACAATTTCGACTAATAACAATAACTCCTATCAGTAAAACCTATACAGTCTTATTACAAAAAAATCAATAAACCTTGGTTTAAACCTGTACTATCAAGTCCAGGTTTATCTGTAGAACCATGGTCTAAATTTGTCCGTATTACAGAACTCAAAAAAAAACGTGGTTTTCTTAGTACCGTCATTTGAACCATTGTCTATACATCAACCACAGATTGATACGAATATCATTTGTTCACCATAATATCATTCTATTGCAACGTTCCGTATGCCCAGAGAAAAGAAAACGATAATATGATTAGGATTAGGAATTGTTGTCGTGATGTTCAGGAGTGTTAAAAATATTGGGACCTTTTCATGGATATAAACATTTGTTATTTATAGATTGAAGTTTTGTTTAGATTTAAGCAAATTACATAAATTTGTATTAATTTCTTATAATACATGTATGTACGTGTAACTAAATGTAACATTCTCGCGCGTTATATGAATCCATAACATTAAACAAAACCATCGCAAGTTGAACAAAGTACATTAAGCTTTGGAATTTTTAAGTTATCGAAGTCTCTAACAGAACATTTGCCTCTTTGTTAGTAATATATTGTGATGGATCAGCAAAACTAAAAAACGATCTGAGAATTGGAGTAACGAGGAAAAAGTAATATCCTCAATACTAATTAAATCAACCATGTTAAATGACAGCCATTTTCGGGTAAAAACAACACAACACTATGAAAAAGATGCTTTAACCTAAAAGAGAAACTTTGACAGATACGACTTAGACCATCGTTAAACTAGGGGCCACCGAGGTTTAGCGTTAGACCATGATTTGGTCTATGGTTTACCGCTAAACCGTTATTTGTAATATCATTTTTGTGTAAACCACAGTTTATAAAGATTTAAACCAGGGTTTGAGTTAAACCGCTTTTTGTAATAACACTGACAAAGTTTGTTGGCATGGAATTTCACCGAGATTTCACATTGCCCACTATCTCTACCTACCTTATTCTCGTGCTGAACATAAGTGCTTGTGTAAAATAAAGAACTAAGTATGTATACATATCAGGCAATAAATAAGATAAATGAAAATATTGTGTGTTCAAAAAACCCGTTTAAGCTTGTGTTGGTTGGTACATATAGATTAGGAAAATAATGGGGGTTTTTACTGAGTTCATTATTAGGAACTAAATGGGGATAGCCGAATTAATTATTATTACAAATAAACCTACGGGGAAACTTGGAAAAAGTTGTAGTCTCCATCTTTAATTACTGTTGTTTCAGACTAAAGTGCGTCACTAAAATAGGACAAATAAATGGGGAAATATTTTTGTTATCTACAGAATGGTCAAATTCGATGTAGATACACTTTGTATTGGCACCATATCGATTTGAGGACTTTAAAAGTTGGAGGATCCAGATTGAAGCTATACTTATTTATTAAGAACGATGCCTGGAAATACGTATGTAGAATGAAATTAAACCTTATGAGACTGATGCGACTGCCCTCACTAAATGACAGGATAATGATGCATGTAGTGACCGGTTTTATGGGGCAATTCACAGGCTCGTACACGCACTAAATGACCACACTTCAACACGTCTACTCTGGCCAGCGGCTCTCGTAATACTAACGCGGTGCGCACGAGATTGTGTATGTCTGTGTGGGGGAAAGTGGGGATGACAAAGTGAACGTGCGAGTGAGATAGATACACTACAATGCAAAAGCAAAGGCAGATTTGAATATTTCTATGACGGCTTCAAAATTGCGTCATGTCTTTGGTTACATCTTCAGTCTACGTTGTCAGTCATAGGCTTCTCGTAGACTAGCCAAAAGGCTACTTTAAAAATACTCACGCACAAAATAGGAGAACCTGGGTTACCTACGAAGCTGTTTAGGTAGGTACCTTTATAGTTTTACAAAAACACTTCAATGTTAACGTTAATATTGCATATCTTCACAGCTAAATAACTTCAAGGCTATCGATGTGGCACTTTGATAAAACTGACATTTCGATAGTTGTCTAGTCCTGCAGGTATCTTTTTACAACAGCAGTGCCCTTAGTAGTTTTAATCTAACCTAAATTGACATAACTCGCCTAGGATCTAGACATACCATATGACATTAGCTTATGATGTAGCCAACCATATGCCATACGTTCTTTTGTTTCGCTTGAAATACGCTTAATGGTCAGGCAAACCTTAGATCATTTAATGATGAGTGCTGAGCGTTTACGTTTGACTAAACCTAAACTTACGTTTCATCCGCTTGACGTTAATGAAGAACTCATACTCAAACTACATATTTGTAAAACATACATACATAGGAGTAAAGAAAAGTACAGAGATCGCTATTGCTCATCGTGTCTTCTCTATTAGATTCAAGCGTCCTGCTTTAAATACCCAACAACAGAAAATGTAAATTCTGTGTTGTATTATTGTATAGTGGCGCGAATCTCAGTGTCACGACACTTCTATTTAAATGTTCAGTTAAAATTAATTAATTTTGCAATGACACAAATATGACAATATAGATAGATGATATGTACTATCAACAAGATTTAAACCTGACCCACCATATACAAATTCTTCTACGGGCATTCTACCCAATTAGGTCTAATCTTACTTGAATATATATTTTCTCAGCAACGACTTGCTATATATTTAATAAGACAGTCATAGACTAATATATTATAGAGTGAAAGTCAGTGACAATTAGTTTACCAATCTCGCTGTCATCTCAATGATATTTCCAGTTTGAATATTTACTAGACATCTTGTTATTTAGCATTTTTCTTTGAATTCAGAATAATCTCTTAAATAGTATTTTAAAATAGTTTGTATTTATTTTATAAAATTTTATTATGCGCTTCTTTCTACAAGTAAACAATGCGCGACGACAGTTAATTCCAGTTTCTCCGTTATCACATTTTTTTTCCAATTAATAATCTACTTACTGCAATGAAAAAAATGGTCATAGTAGTTACGCGACCAGATGCCTGTATTGACACAGATTTTTAGCATTTTTGAAACGTCTTAAATCCACTATGAGATGACTGGTATATAGTAAGAAAACCCTAATGTTTTGAAGTTTTCAAACGGATGGGTCAAGAATGAAACAGCTTAACTGTATATATTGGGTATTGTTATGTACGTAGTATATTTTTGATTTATTTTATTTCTCCTGTGTTGGTTTGACTTTTTACACCTAACTACATCTACTCTCTTTTACAAACTCTCTCCATCACTCAAAAATTCGATAGTAGAAAACCGAAACCAGAGCTAAACTCGCTTTTGTACAAATATTCATTTTATTTTTTATGTCCTGTGTACAAAAATAATTAAGAATGTTCCAAATGCAATGGGTTAAATCTGTTTTCACGACCACTACACTCTCAAGAATGTACATACCTGATAGAGTCAGCAGCTCAAACCCTTTTGAGGAATGGTAGGGAATTGTCGGTTGATTTTAGCTCGAAGACAGATCGTAAACCTTACTAATATTATAAATGCGAAAGTATGGACGGACGGATGTATGTTCGCCACCCAACCACGCCAGAACCGCTGAAAGGATCCGGATGAAACGAAGTCTGGAACAGCACATAGGCCACTTATCTTGGTGTAATGTTCACTAGGGATAAATTTCAAACTGCGCGCGGGCGAAGCCGTTGCAAGAAACTAGTTCAGAAATATTTTTTCGTGCCCAGAATGTAATAAGTTTAGTATATTGTTCCAAAGCGTACTGTATATGATACGTAGGCAATGAACAAACAATAAGTTCTTGAAAAGATTATTTCAAAGTAAACACGAATGTGTTAACTAACTAAAATTGTAAGTTAACTAACTTTATCTTTTTATAAATCAATCATTCCTTTTCTTTTTAGGTTTAAGTAGTCCTAAAACCACGTAACTAAAACCCGTATTTTATATAGCACTGTCGTTGCATGGGTCACCGCTGTTTACAGCAGGAATTTGGGTTCTGTAACCAAAACATGACTGTTTGGCCTTACGATGTTTGCAAATATTTACGTGCCCATTATGAGCTTTTTAGAATTTGCGTGCGGCGTGACGTAATTCAATTTAATCTTGAGACCTTCGTTTGAGTAGTCACGGCTACTATATGGATATATAATTTCATATTAAATTATTTGCCCAAACCACCTTTGGTGATATCAAAAGTTACCGTTTCTTATCATTAACATTTTAGTTGGTAGACGATTCAATTTAAATCTGTTCATTTTAAGGGATAGGCTCGATAAACAATGAATAAATATGTAGGCATTTAGGTATATATGTACCTACAATGTACATATTCACATTAACAGTCAGTGCGTATATACCTACGTTTTAAATTCTTTCTTATGATTTCTACATAGCCGTGGTTGTAACTGCAACTTCACTAGAGTGACTATAATCTTTGGGTTTACTGCTTGATTTCGAATTTCATATGCCCGATGGCTAATTCCCCGAAGTTATCAAATTAAACTTCCGAATTGCCGAAATTCCATAGCATCGATGTACCATAATTTCGAATAGTGTCCAAATGGAAACGAAATCACAAATTATGTCGCCATTAAACTTAATTATTTAAACAAAACGTATTTCCCGATCATTGGAAACCCCTATTTGAATTATGAACGGTAACCAGAAAATGATTCCATTAAATAGAGTAGACTCTCGATTGTCTGTGGAAAGATTTCAAAGATATCCGCGTTGCAAACGCAGTAGTCCGGTTACAAAATAACAATGTATCGACTTTATCATTTTGATCAGATGTTATGATTTGAAATAGTAAAGTAAATTTTGTTATTTACCTACCCACCAATTTAATTTAAAATCGTTTTATAACAGCTGTTTGATTCAACTACAAGATGTTTGTTTAACGGCACAGTTTTTGTAATCAGACACCACTTAGTCATGGCCCTTGGCTCTTTGATTAGAATAACACGAATTTATTTGCCTTCGTAATACTAAATTTCCTTTATTAATCAAATCTGGAATGGTTATTTACTCAATACTTAGGCAGAATTTATTTTCCGCTACAAAGTTATGTTAAAGCAGTCATAATATGACGTTAACACAATAAATAGGTATTTACCATGTAATTTTTAATTTTTATCACAGAGTACCTGCTTCAATGTATTATTTTCATAACGGAATGTGGGCGCCTAAACAATAACAAATAACCGTGTGTCATGTCATGGCATTATCTACTTACCCCAATCCTTCTTCTTTTTATTTATACCAATGTTTTTCTTAATTTATCCTCGTCGCCATTTGTAGTGACCGGTTTTATGGGGCAATTCACAGGCTCGTACACGCACTAAATGACCACACTTCAACACGTCTACTCTGGCCAGCGGCTCTCGTAATACTAACGCGGTGCGCACGAGATTGTGTATGTCTGTGTGGGGGAAAGTGGGGATGACAAAGTGAACGTGCGAGTGAGATAGATACACTACAATGCAAAAGCAAAGGCAGATTTGAATATTTCTATGACGGCTTCAAAATTGCGTCATGTCTTTGGTTACATCTTCAGTCTACGTTGTCAGTCATAGGCTTCTCGTAGACTAGCCAAAAGGCTACTTTAAAAATACTCACGCACAAAATAGGAGAAGTTGATATTCGAGAGGAAATGGGTATATTATTTGATACTGTTGATACATTAGAGGATATGGACGTCAGCATTAATGAAGACCTTCTGTCAATTATGCTGTTATATAGTTATGTATTGCTATAGTTTGCCTATAAGATTTGATTACTATCGATGTGCGATAGGGAGCTACCTAAGGCGGAAATTTTGAAAATTAATATTCTGGTAGAGTATGAATTTAGCAATACTAATAAAAGTGAACATACTGAGGTGTTATATGCTCGTAAGAACTTTCCTTGTGCAAATCCAAGCAAGTGAAGGGACTAACAAGAATCGAGATCAAAATGTGATGAGCGCCTAATAGAGTATTTAAGAAAGAATGGAGAGTTTTTAACTGTTATCATTGCAATCGTCCGGAACATAGGGACTGAAACTGTCGATTGCAAAACCCAAAAATGCAGTTATAGTAATCTTAGTAATGAAGATAAAAACATTTGGCCTTAGCTCCTTCTGCGCATGCAGCTTCCCTGGTAACTTGTAAACGGCACAAATATGTGGATGTCTCTAACTATTCTCAATCTCATTTTTCTTTCCTTCTATTATTTAGACTTTTACAACGGTTTTCAAACATCTTTATAGCCCTTTGCTAAGAATAGTTACAGCACTGATAACAAAATTGTGCCACATGTTAAATTTTGTCATGTAATACTATTTTTATTTACCTTTGTATAGATTCTTTTACCGATTGTTTTGTGAATGTGTGAACATTGTAGGCCTTCTAGATGCTAGTTAACATTTGTTAACTTTTTTATAAAATATTTTTTTTTTTTAGTTTCTTACGACTTATTGTCATAAGTCGGGCCTACGTTGTCCCCCCATGTCTAAGTACTAATGCTGTAACATGGAAATATTGTAAAACCAAACCATTTTTAAAAGAGTAACCATGGAGTTTCTTGCCGGTTCTTCTCCATAGGAAACGACCAACCCGAACCGTGCACCTTTTGTCGACGTTTTATAAGTGCCCATGTAGGCCTATGTGAAATAAAAAAATTGATTTTGATTTTGATTTTGAAATTATATTGAAAATGAAAGTAAAAGTAATCTGGTCTACAACGTATGATAATCGTGTTAAGGACGGAAATGTAGCCGGGTCACTAATGTCATTGAATGTTTCAGGTTCTGAGGAATGTATGATAACTACTTTTAAATACTTTCATTATGCGTACAGCTAAGGAGTGGAATTCCCTGCCGGAGTCTGTATTTCCCGATAGCTACAATCTCGGGGTCTTTATGTCAAGAGTGAATAGTTTACTTCTAGGCAAGCGTGCTACACCTTCGACCACATCATCACTTACCATCAGGTGAGATAGTGGTCAAGCGCAAGCCAAACTACAAAAAAAAAAATGCGTCTGAATGTCGAATTGTATAGAGTTGCAACACCACAATTTTCATTTTTTTAATTTTTAATTATTTTTTTCTTTTCACAATTTTTTCTTTTTTCCAAACCTCCATTTATTTCCGATTAATAAAATTCTAAAAAAACAAAACAAAAATATTAAGTGACCCTTATTCACATTGAAATAAGGACGCTTTTCTTTGATAAGCAAAAGTGACCCTTATTCTCATTAGCATAAGGTCCACATTGATCACCATTGTCACAGAAACAGCTCAGAGAGACCGATAAAAGAATTTTTTTTTACGACCAACAAAAATTTAAAAACCCTCATATCTCAGAAACGGTTGGAGTTAGCGCATTTTTGACAAAAAATTTGTCCCCTTGCCACCCGCTACTTCATCCAGGAGAACAAGATAGAATGTACCCCCCCCCCCCCTTAACCGTTTACCTCCTCTCGCAAAAAAAATTTTTCTTTCTAAAAATACCAACACGGAAGTCTAATACAAGTGCAACAAACCTCTCCCCCCGCCGCCCCCCTCCCCATCACCGCTTACATTCCTCAGAATTCAAAAACCTTATAAAATGTCAAAGTATCACTGCGCATTACGGAATTTCTGGATTCGGTCTCCACGCTCAAGGCCTGCTATAGAAGCTATGCAATAGCTTAAAAAACTGATTCTTTTAAGCAACAATAGGTATTAGACTCACTTATTCTAATCTATTATATTTAAACTTAATCTAGTCTAAAATTTGGTCCTTGGTAATTTTTGCAGGTCTGTTTGCCAGTCCGTATAGGCCTCCTCCAACCATTTACATTCGTGTCTTTCTTGAGCCACTCTGTTCCACATCACTCCTGCCACTTGTCTGATGTCTTCGTTCCACCTTTTCTGTGATCTTCCTTTTTCCTTCTCTGGGGTATCATCGTGTTACAATTTTACTCCATTTATTCTGCCCTCTTATCGCCATTTGAGCCTTCTGATTTTGTAAGTTGTATCAGGGAATTTTGTCTTACTTCCGATGACACAGTTGTTCAGTCTGTCTGACTTCTTCACATTCAATATACTTCTACAACTACTACTACAAATCTGTATACTAGTAGTTTTAATTCCACAATGTCGTGAAAGGCAATTGAGGGATTGTGTGCCGACTGCCGATGACAGCAACCGGAATCTAGACTACGCTTCCCGTTGTTCTGTCAATAAAGTCCATTCAATCACATATCACGATGTTGCAGGTTTCTATTTAAGTGTATACCATTTGTAGCTAGATGTTGGTTTCTATTTAGGTGTATACCATTTGTAGCTAGATGTTGGTTTCTATTTAGGTGTATACCATTTGTAGCTAGAGTAAGTACCTTATAAATAGTCCACAATATTTTTTTATTTATTGCACAAAACTGTACACATAGTTACAAACAAGTTTTCACTAGATGACTATACTTACATAATATCAATTATCATTTTTTTAAATAAAACTCAGTATTTTAAGATGTGTATTTATTGTTTTAGTCACAGATTAATCGATAAAGTAAAACGTGTGAAGAATTAAGATATAATAGTAAAAAATTGGGGCATAAAGTCAAAGAACACTGTGAGCCTGAGACAAAGTAAAGTGACTGGTCAAATTTCCTAAGATGCGCGCAAACACGCAATCTTTCATCTTTGCAATTATTATGCTTAAATAATATACGTAATGTAATACTTGTTTTTTGGTAGAATGAATTCTTGTTAAAGGAAAATTTGTTACCTCGTTTGTCGCTCGGTTGCACTATATTTTATTCAATTTGCGACGCTTCCTTGTTCTCAGCGCCTCGCTGGACTGTAGAACTACACTTTGGGGTAGTAATTTCACAGTAAACACATTAATTTCACTAAAATTACTTTAAAAACACGTATTATTGTTCCCGAACCTATCCTACGTTACAGTAACAGTGAGAGATTTGCACTTGAAAGTTGACTTTTTGCCACTTTGATTCGCGTGGATATTTAAAATTTGTCCTAGTGCGCGTCGGAATCGCGAGGTCCGTACCATTATCGCAAAATACGGCAACAAAATCACGTTCATTGTATGAGAACCCCACTTAAATATTTATTTTATTCTGTTTTTAGTATTTGTTGTTTTAGCGGCAACAGAAATACATCATCTGTAAAAAATTTACCTGTCTAGCTATCACGGTTCATGAGATACAGCCTGGTGACAGACGGACAGACAGACAGACGGATCGTATTCTTAGTAATAGGGTCCCGTTTTTACCTTTTGGGCACGGAACCCTAAAAATCCGTTTATCCGACCGCGTAAAATGAATAATTTTGAACTGTCAAATTGACAGTTTGCGATCGACGCAATGCATTTATATTGTTACGCAAATAGGCTGCGGATCCTTCCTTATTCAGATATCTGAATAAGGAAGGATCTGCAGCCTATTTACGCTAGATAAGCTCATGCCAGCGTTGACAAATTGGAAACATGAAAAATAAGGAAACCAAGGCATTTTAGTGAATTAGATTTTTCCTTATTCGGAACTAGCTTGTGCCTGCGGCTTCTCTCGCATGAAAATTAAAAAAAAAATTGTACCCTAGAACTTACTTACATTTGGAAAAGTTATATACTAGCTAATATGTCCTAATATCATGATACACAGGTGTGCCAAAAAGTCAAATCATAGTTTAGCATTCTATCGGTGATAAAATATTGTAATTGTATAAGAACTTTAATTCTCTTATTAATAAACGGGTGAGTAGTAGTGAGTAAAGTTACGCCATAATTAAACGTCAACAAAAGTATGGTTATTACCTAAGTATTAGAAGTAAAGTTACAAAGTTAATACTGGTTATAGCTTTACTCTACTTTAAGCTTATTAATAAGAGAGTCAGAGATTACATTTTCTATTTCTATTCCGGTCAACCGTCCAAGTCTCTCTGGTTGCCCATTTTTCGATGCGGATAATTCCTCAAGGACATTCCGCGTTTTGACACAATGCGTCTAAAAAATATACTCTGTGGTGCGGTATTAAATGCCGCATCTATTTGCTAATAAATTTTGTAGTCTGGCCCTCGTTTTCACTAGTAAAAATCAAACGTCACCGCCACAAAATTGCCGGTGAATTTTTCGCGAGTGCACGTTGGAGCTCCTGTGTAAAACATGAAGTTTAATTGTATTTTATAATGCAATGTATATGTGTTATATATCAATAAAAACCTCAAGATTCAAGATTTACGAATATTTAAAAACATAATGGGTTCACAGAGTCTTGATAGCCTTAATATCGAAATGAAAAAAGATTGGGCTGCCGCCATGCCGGTGCCGATGGGCGTGAGCATTTTTCGTAATATTTTAGTATGATTGACTAAATAATCCATTAAAATATTTCTCGTAATATAGAAATAAATTCATTATTAGTATTTACACACGCTTCCACGGTAAAATACAAGGAAATTCTATGCGATTGTAGGTTGTTGTTGTTTGTTGTCATAGCGTGGGCCGCTAGTCAAATTCAAATTGAAGAGGAAATGGGTTGATTGTTTTGGCTCAGTGTGGCTACTCAGAATATTCCAAGTAAGGACATATGGGTATAAGAAAAGCTTATATACGTATAGTCGAGTTTAATAATACGTAGGTTTAAATGTCAAAAATTACAAAATGAATGGTAAAAACTTGTTAAAACATTTTTTTTCCTGTTGTTGTGTTGTTATTGTTGTAGTTTACATTTTTATTCAAAACTTAGAACTAGTTGTTGTAATTTTGTTTTCACATATGTCGATTCTGGATAGTTTTAGCTAGGCACACGTATTTTTTTTATTTTGGTGTAGCTGCAGTTATTTCCTAGATAATGAGCTTTTTGTTTTTTTGTGCGCACACCGTGCCACTAGAATTGTTGGGGTGGTAGACATTACACGCGCGCCGCGCGGGGCGGGGCGGTCCAGTGGATGTGAAAAAGATTGTATTTTCTTTTTTTAGTTTTGGTATAAGAAGTGAGCAAGTTCCATATTAAGGTACCGAAAGGATGGACAAAATACCCATTATAACTCAATTTACAAATTCGTGCTACTTGTCGTTAAGGAGTTCGGTTATATGCAAACAAACATACATACACTTATGAAATTTGGCACACGCACAAGCTCACATAGAATAACATACACACATCAACACGGTCTAGGGATATTTCATACGCAATTAAATAACTCGAAAAGTACTGGCCGCATTGGAATCTTTTATACACCGATTTGTTTGTAATTTATCTCAGACTAATTCCAAATTATTATTTTTTTTAACTCTTTTGTTTCGGTGGCATAAAAATGTCTTGATGTGTAGGAGAGGGAATTTTCATTTGTGCGATATTTAGAAAACAATACGAATTACGTTTAGTTACAGTTTTTTTTCATTTTTAAACGAAAGATAAGGTTATATTGAAGTATTGTAGCCATGCAACGGCAACATTTGGCGAGGGCGGAGATGTTACGAGCTGTGGGAATGCTGGAAGCTGGGACTGTTCAGCGTAATGTTGCTGAGGCCATAGGGACCCACCAAAATGTAATTTCAAGATTGTGGACACGCTATCGTGCCACAGGTGAAGTAGCGGAGAGGCACCGGGGGCCAAGTCGCATCACTACCCCCAGACAAGACCGATATTTGCAAATTACTGCGCGAGCTCAACCAAATGCAACGGCGACTCAATTGGTCCAAAGGCTGCGGGTGGAACACCAAGTGCTTGTGAGTGACCAAACTGTAAGAAGGCGACTGCATGAAAACAATCTACGCTCTCGTAGACCACTCCGGGTCCCACCTTTACGGAGAGGCAATCGTGAGGCCTTAGACTGGCCTGCTCAATCGCCAGATCTAAATCCCATTGAGCATGCGTGGGATATGCTGCAAAAAAGAGCTTTGAAGGAAGTTCCTGAAAATCTGGCTACAGAAGATCAACTTTTTGCGCACCTCAGAAGGACATGGGACAATATTCCGCAGCAAGACATTGACAACCTTGTTCTGGGCATGCCGAATCGTTGCCGATGTGTTATGAACATCATGGGCGCTTTCTCAGACTACTAACTTCAAGTTTATAAACACAAATTAAATGAATTTTCAATTTTTTTCAGTTTTTACTCATAAATTAAAAGTTAATTGATATACGGTTTCCGTCTATGCTTCATTTTTTTTCCATAAAATCCTGAAATTTTAATCGAAGTACCTTAACCATTATTAAAAAATGGTAGAATATTAAATAACGTATCTTTTAAATATATACATGTCATATAAATAATTAACACATTGATAGTAATTCGCTTTTTTAAAAATATCCCTAGACCGTGTTGATGTGTTTATATACTATTTATATGTAACGAGTATTCTATTTTGTTTGCTATTTATATATTATTTTATTATTTAAGTATTTTCCGTTTCCGTAAGTGTGTCCGTGGCATTAACAGTGGGTCCTATCAGAATATCAGCGCGGCGTTATTTTCTTTTTTGGATATCGCTGCACATGCTGAGATAGGAGCCTTTTTGGTCTCGCACAGGGTTTTATTTTTTTTTGTTTTTTATTATTGTTTAATTTTATGCATATTTCTCGTGTCTCCTGTGCGGGTCACACATACATATTTTTCTTTCTTCTTTCTCATATCTGAATATTGTGCAATTCCAACAATATAACATACATACGTGGTGAATTCATAACCTCTTTTTTATAGAAGTCGGTATTAAAACAAAGTGGTTGTCCGCCGCTGTCTGTTAACTTCTTTCACAAAAGATTTCGGTACGGTTTTCACTTCTACAAAAGAAAGATAAAAGAGGATGTTTACACAAACCTTTTTCGGTTATAGCTCTTTCTATAATAGGTATAATTTATCCTGTACAAGGCCGTGGTCGGTTGCTAACTATCGATAAACTAATAACTATTTGACCTCTTTACAAACAAATTTTGGGAAAATAGAGTAGCATATAATAATACAGGGAAGTACAATGACTAGTATATAAAGGACGTCCGCGTGAAATTCAGTTCGCATTACACAAATCAGGTGGTGACAGTAGGTTTATGTTGCAATACAAAAAAATATGAAGTCCTTAATATCCAGTGTGTTTGTGGTGACATTGTTCGTCTGCTTGTTTGTTAAACATGGTGAGTTTTATGAAGATAAGAGGGGCGATTTGCGTATTTTACAAGGTTTTAATTACTCACTGCCCAGTGTCCGATTGAGCTGAAGGGTATCCAACCGGAATAAGATATTTAAATTTATTTGTGATAGGTTGCCTGCACGGTGATCAGACTGGAATAGAAAATATTATAAAATAAAAATGATCCCCCAGGGTATCAATATGGGGTATCCGACCGGAATAAATTTGGCACACTTTTATTTCTCCAGACAATGCAATCTTAACATGAAAGTCTGTTTTAATATATATATATATATTTTAAACTTGTTTAAAGAACATTCTATCACAGTCTGAATCAGTCCAAAGCACCAAACTTTTGAAAATAGGAAAATTTCGGGAAAAAATTGTCGTTTTTTTATATTTTACTGAATGATGATAACATTTAAGACGCATTCTGTCTTAAACTTGAACTTTTTTTATTTAAGAATTGGCCTTGTGATCTACTGAAAAACAACTTGTATCTTATATAGGCG
Source organism: Orthosia cruda (assembly GCA_964057195.1). Taxonomy (NCBI): domain Eukaryota; kingdom Metazoa; phylum Arthropoda; class Insecta; order Lepidoptera; family Noctuidae; genus Orthosia; species Orthosia cruda. Next base: position 10,690,948 of record OZ059849.1, read on the forward strand.
TGTATTTAATTTATTTATAACATTTTTGACTAGGATCTTTATGTGAAAAATTTTAGTTTCTTGGGAATATTGAGGAGCTTTGTTTCATTCCACATTTGGGTGAACGTGGAATGAAAACATGATTCCGACAAAATTGTATAGAAATGAACTTACTAGTTGTTCGCGCCGTCTACGAGTCCTGGCCGATGACGTCACCAACCGGACGAGAGGTGCGGCGCGGGCCGGCCGCGACTCGCTCACAATACTCAAGAACGACGCACGCGCATCGCCTTATTATTTTTTTCTTAAAACTATTTTATTGTAACGAAATTCATTAAACCAAATCAAATCATAATACTTTGTTTTTAATTGTCTGCTCCGTGGACAATATTGGCGACCGTTAAGGCAAAGAATTTGCAAAATCTCAAAAAGTTTGAAAAGTAACGGAACATCGGTGACGAAACAAAGGAATCGAGATCAAGGAGGTGGCTGCCGGGTGTGCTTCGGCTGCATTACTGAACCAGGGGAGTGCTCTTTCCTTTATTCCTTTGATCCATACTATTCCTTTCTATTTGTGTAAAAGTGTATTTAACATTAAATCTATAAAATTAGTGAATTGTTTCACGCGAGTTCCGTTATCTGCTTGCGCGCTTAGCCGGTGCAGTGAGTGCATTTTACGCTTAATCTTGGTGCTTAGCTATTCTTTATGCTTCCAAAGTGCACATCGCAACGAGTGGTTCCATAATTATAATCACCGTCTTAATTGCTAATGTGCAGAATAAGTACATAATCATATTTTGTGCGTGCTATTTCTTAAATACATAATTACTTACATAATTACAGCTAAGCATTCATTTTAACTGTCGCAAGCGTGATATTCTTTCACATAATTAGCTCAGTCTTATGCTTAAAAATAGCAAATTAATAAATTTTTATTTTACCCACATTCTTAATTAATAATCGGATTTCTTTGTGTGATTAATCTTTTCACAAGCCACTTCTCATGCCCAAACTTATTCAGATTAATTCAATATCATAAACAAAGGCAGTCACCGCAGTTTGGCCGAACATTCCAGGATATCAGCGGATCGCGCGTTGTGCGCGTGACCTACATTAGACCGACCGGCCGGCTGCGCTAGCGCGCAGGTGCAAGGGTCCAAGCGGTTACACCGAAGCGTCCGCCGCTCGGCCGTCTGTGACACCGTGCAGTAACAGCTACGAAGATTGGATCGCCGCATAATCAACATTGTGGTTTGATGCACATTTATTATCTTATCTAATTTGTTTATTTGCCCTTAACAATAATTGTATTTATTAATAATGACTTCTGGAAATGATGAAATTCAAGAAGTCGCGTCGGTGAATGCAGGCTTAAAGGAATTAATAAGTTTAAGAGGCACTAAAAAAGGTCAATTAACTAAGTTTAATAATTTCGTAAGCACTTTATCTGAAATTCCTGTTCAATCTATTACAAATAAACAAAATAAGGAATTAATTGTTCGGTTGAGTAAAATAGAAAATATTATTCATGAATTCGATGAAATTCAAAACAAAATCGAAGTGATGACCGAGGAACCTAAACAGCGTCTCGAGCGAGATTTATTCGAGGACCTTTATTATTCTAGCGTAGCGTTTGCTCAGGAAGTCATTGAGTCGTACTCGAAAGCTAATCCTGATAATAACAACGACGTAAATAGTCAACCTTCTTATAAATCTGCGAACACGGGTTGCAATCACATGAATAATATTAAGCTTCCAACTATTAATTTACCTACCTTCGACGGGAATTATCTTAAATGGCTCGAGTTTAGGGACACCTTCGATGCGTTAATAAATTCAAACGAGTCAATGTCCAATATAAACAAATTTCATTATTTGAGATCGTCTTTGGTAGGCAGCGCGACTGTAGTCATTAAGTCCATTGAATTTACGGCTCAAAATTATATAATAGCATGGGAGCTGTTATGTGCTCGTTACGATAACAAGAAAATTTTGATAAACAATCATTTAAAAGCCTTGTTTGCTTTAGAGCCCATGACCCGTGAGTCGCACAAGGCTATACAATTTCTGATTGATCACATATTAAAAAACTTAAGATCACTTGAGACCTTAGGTCTACCCACTGATAAGTGGGACGTTCTTATTATTTACGTTATGACTACGAAATTGGACCCGGTTACTTTATCAAAATGGGAAGAACATAAAAACAATTTTACAGACTACCCTACCTTAAATGATTTTATTAAATTTATACGTAATCGGGCAGACATTCTTGAGACTATGTGCGCTAGTAAAAGCGACAAACCGAAACAAAATGTTTTTTCTTCACAAAAAGATATAAAAAGATCTGATAGTGATAATAATCATAAAAATTCGTTTCAACAAAAGAGTTCGAAAAGTTTTGTCGCTTCTGCTAATAATAGCAAGTCAAAGCATAATAACACTGACAATCATACATGCCCATTCTGCAATCAAAAGCATAGGATTGTGGAATGTAGCACATTTAAAGACTTGACACCGCAAGCACGATCAAGTGAGGCCATAAAACTTAATCTTTGCTTGAACTGCTTGAGGAGAGGCCATGCCGTAAAAGACTGTCGCTTGGATGGCAGTTGTCGAGTTTGCCGACAAAGACATAATTCTTTGTTACACGTAAATCAAAACAATGATAATAATCAAACAGGCTCAAATTCATTATCAGTTTCGCTGTCAGCACAGTCACAAGGTCAGGTACTTTTAGGTACTGCTGTAGTGCAAGTCATGGATCCTAAAACAAAAAATATTTATACTGCTCGCGCGTTGCTTGATGCAGGCAGTCAATCATCATTCATAACAACAAACTTAAAAAATACAATGAAGTTAAAAACTCAAAACACTAGTTTTTGCGTTACCGGCATTAGCAATAATACGATTAATTTGTCGGACAGCTGTGAGGTGATTATTCAGTCACTAAACAGTCCTTTTATCACTCATCTTAAGTGTTTAGTGATGCCTAAAATAACTGGTCACTTACCTAACATTCCTGTGGATGTTTCGCGTCTTAATCTACCCGCGAACATAAAGTTAGCTGATCCTAATTTTAGTCAGCCATCAGAAGTCGATCTGCTTTTAGGTGCAGAGATATTTTTCGAAGCTATTTCTCCTAACAAACATAATATGGGGCCGGGGATGCCCATCCTCCAAGATTCTCAATTCGGATGGATTGTAGCGGGACCTCTTAATATAACAACAGGTTCACTTAATAAATCAGGGATTAAAAATACAGTTTGTAATTTTACTAAAGAAATTAATAATAACTTAACAAAATTTTGGAATATCGAGGAAGTTTCTACTTCAAAGCTACCTTTATCACCGCATGATGAGTTCTGCGAACAACATTTTGTTGAAAATACTACCCGTTTGGAAGATGGTAGATTTTCAGTTAAAATGCCATTTATTGAGAATCCTGAAACAGCGCTTGGCGAATCCTATTACATGGCTGAAAAGCGATTCTTAAACATTGAAAGGAAATTACTGAAAAATTCAAGCCTAAGAGAACAATATCGTAATTTCATCAAAGAATACGAGGAGCTTGGTCACCTTACTAAAATAGATAGACCATCCTTCGGTTACTTTATACCTCACCATGCGGTGATACGGGAGACAAGCGAGACAACAAAACTCCGGGTCGTCTTTGATGCGTCAGCTAAGACTACTTCAAAAAAATCGTTAAATGACATTCAAGCCATAGGTCCGACCATTCAAGATGAATTGTTTGACATTCTAATTCGGTTTCGCCAGCACAAATACGTTCTGGCAGGCGACATCACGAAGTTTTTTAGACAAATAAAAATTGACGAGTCTCAAAGAAATTTACAGCTTATCCTATGGCGCGATGATGATTCAGGGCCCATTAACATTTTACAGCTTAACACTGTCACATACGGTACCGCTGCTGCACCGTTTTTAAGTACAAGATGCCTTAAGCAACTAGCAGATAATTGTACAGATCCTATAATATCAGAGGTCATAAAACATGACTTTTACGTCGATGACCTACTTACTGGCTCATCCAATCAAAATGACTTATTACACATTCATAAAGGTGTGACAGAGACACTAGCTTCAGCTTGTTTTCCCATTCATAAATTCCGTACAAATTGTTCCCAGATATTCACATCCCCAATGGAGACTAAATCTCTTGATCTAGATAAGGATTCTAATGTTTTAGGAGTCCTGTGGGCTCCAAACACTGATTTACTTAAATTTTCTATTAATATAAATACAGACACACAAACACTCACAAAAAGAAACATTCTATCCAATACATGCAGAATATTTGATCCTCTTGGCCTTCTGAGCGCTTGCACAATTACTTTAAAAGTATTGTTGCAAAAGTTGTGGAAACTAAAATTAGAATGGGATGATCCCGTCCCACAGGATATTAAAAAGTCATGGGAAAAAGTAATTAGCAATCTTAACCTTTTTCTTACAGTATCTGTTCCGAGGTACGCGATGGGTTCCTCACCCGTTAAAACGGAACTACACTGCTTCGTGGATGCCTCCCAAGACGCCTACGCAGCGTGTGTGTACTTACGTTCACTTGATGCTGATAACGTCGTAACTATAAAACTTTTGTGTTCTAAAACTCGTGTAGCGCCTTTAAAGCCTGTGACAATTCCGCGACTTGAATTGTGCGCGGCATTGCTGGGTGCTCGCCTCATGCATAAAGTCAGTAACGCACTGCGTTGTGGAATAGACAGTAAATACTTTTGGTCTGATTCAACCATCACGTTAGGTTGGATTAGAACTCAGCCTAAATTATTGAAAGCATTTGTATGCAACCGCGTTAATGAAATACATGAGCTTACCGAACGAAACTCTTGGAGATACGTACCAACCGATCTTAATCCCGCGGATATGGCTTCAAGGGGGGTAGCACCGAGTATTTTAGTTAATTCTTGTTTATGGTGGGAAGGCCCACCCTTCCTCTTAAACTCGGTATCGGAATGGCCTACTCACCCAAACATAAAACTAGATTTACCAGAAATTAAGGTTAATATTACTCAAGAAATTCATAAATTCATTAATTTTGAAAATTACTCTAGTGCTACAAGGCTTAAAAGAGTCTATGCTTATGTATTTCGATTCATTAGTAATTGTAAAACTTTAACTAAAAACAAGTCGCCGTTGAACGACGTTGAACTTCAACATTCTCTTGATTTTCTTATAAAAATGGCTCAGCGAGAATCTTTCTTAAATGAAATCGAAACTTTATCTAACGGTAAGTGTCTTAAGCCTAAATCACATATTTTAAGTTTATCTCCATTCATTGATAACAGCGGTGTGTTGAGAGTAGGCGGTCGACTCAAAAATGCTGCTATTAAATATGAGAAAAAACATCCAGCTTTGCTAGATTCCAAACATCATTTCACAAATCTCTTAATGACAGCCGATCACCTGCGTCTCGGTCACGCCGGTCCTCAACTTCTCCTATGTTCATTCAGAGAACAGTTCTGGCCTATAGGAGGCAGAAATTTAGCCAGAAGTATAGTTCGTAAATGCATAATATGTAAAAGATTTAAGGCTAAAACTATAAATCCGTATTTTGGTGATCTGCCCTCTAGCAGAGTTACTGAATTTTATCCATTTCAGACCTGCGGAACTGATTTCGCTGGCCCCTTCATGATATCAAGTAAGAAGGGTCGCGGCAATCGAGTGTCTAAAAGTTATTTATGCATATTTATTTGTTTCGCTTCAAAAGCAGTACATCTCGAGACAGTCAGCGATCTCAGTACCGCAGCCTTCATTGCTTGCCTTAAACGATTCATTTCCAGAAGAGGGAAACCTTATAGTATTTATTGCGATAATGCAAAGAATTTTGTAGGGGCGAAAAACGAATTGGGTAGGATGTTGCGATCCAGTCTACGTTCTGTTCATGATTTTTCTAGCAATGAAGGCATTAAATTTGTGTTTAATCCACCATATTCTCCTACTTTCGGTGGGCTATGGGAAGCTGGCGTAAAGAGTGCTAAGCATCACCTTAAGCGTATTGTAGGAAATGCCAGTCTTACTTTTGAGGAGTTGAGTACGCTTTTTACACAAATAGAGGCGATCCTCAACTCCCGACCTCTTACTCCTTTATCACCTGACCCCAACGATCTCTCTCCTTTGACCCCAGGGCACTTCCTGATCGGGCGGCCACTGACGTCACTGCCAGCACCTCCAGGCGAGAACAAGAACCCCAAGAACCGATACATCTTAATTGAAAACTTAAGACAACAGTTTTGGGCACGGTGGACGCAAGAATATTTATCAGAGTTGCAACAGCGTACAAAATATCGCCTACAGCAGCGAAACTTACAAATTGGTGACCTGGTAGTTTTCAAAGAAGAGGGCCTTCCACCTCTCAAGTGGAAGATGGGCCGAGTACAAAAAGTATACCCAGGCGCTGACGGAGTAGTCCGCGTCGCCGACTTCAACACATATCGGGGAACGGAGCGGCGCGCCGTCAACAAAGTATGTCCGCTCCTAACAAACCATGAAGAGGAGGAGGAGGCTGAATAGAGTCTTGAAAGTGATTGCTCCTTTCAAGGAGGGGCAGGATGTTCGCGCCGTCTACGAGTCCTGGCCGATGACGTCACCAACCGGACGAGAGGTGCGGCGCGGGCCGGCCGCGACTCGCTCACAATACTCAAGAACGACGCACGCGCATCGCCTTATTATTTTTTTCTTAAAACTATTTTATTGTAACGAAATTCATTAAACCAAATCAAATCATAATACTTTGTTTTTAATTGTCTGCTCCGTGGACACTAGTTTAAATATAAACTAATTAATGCTAGATTGTAAATAACGCCAACGATGAATAGCTAGGACTTTTTCTGCTATAAACAGCCTAAATAGTGACGATTTCTCGCCGGGATTATCTTTAGTTAACCACTAGAAATATTGTGCGAAAAGTTCATAGCGTGAAGGCCCATATTTAAAAAAAAAGAACCACGACATAAAATTTTCGAAATTTTATGTTATAACACTGTAAAAAAATCTTCAAATAAATCAATAAATCTTCTTCGTTATAATCAAGTTTTGTAAGTTTAAGCAAACCTTAGATATTAGAAAATAAACTTTAATAAAATAATTCAAACTAATTAGCAAATAGCAAAACTCCATTTTGTTGCTTTTAAGACAAAAGTTTGCAAGTCCTAATAACTTTTTTCAGTGTATATTCCTACTACTTAATTTTGCCCATAATATTCTTTGCCACCATTTACACAAGACCACTATTAAGCTGCAATCAGCAAAATATTCTTTTTCATTAATGTTGTACAGGATGACTGGTAAATGCGTGCGTCCTTTAAAATGGTATAAATACGCGTTTAAAAAAATGTTTTCCAGTGATCGAACTCTTTAAGTATTTCTGGACATTTTCTACCTCACGACCAAACAATTAATTTTGAGAAATTTCCTCCACATTGATAATAAACTGACACTTTTCTGATAACTCATGAACCAATAAAGACAATAAATAATAATTAATCAAAAAATGCCCATATATTAAGCCAAGCTATGAAAATATCTTGAAACTTCCTTTTTTTGTTTGTCGAAGCAGTTTACTCAAAATAAATGCAAGGCAAATGACGTATAGCTAAAACTACAGTTAAAACTTTTAACAAAAAAAAGATAAAATTGGGAATCAAAAACAAAACACCAATGATATTGACTTTCGAAGTTAAATCGTTTTGCGCTTTGTAGTGTTTTATTTTGAAGTCGGTTTTTTTTTAATAATGTTATTATTTTAATTGATTTTCCTTTCCAGCGTCATCTATTAAATGCTTCGACTGTAAAACTAGCTTGAATAGTAATTCTGACGACAAATGCAGTGATAAGTTTGGCAATAACTTGATTCGCGAATGTCAAGCTGCCGTCTGCAGCATTGTAGTGAAGACCCAGGGTGAGTAATTTTTTTGAAATATAAATTTATACAAATATTTTCGCAAAATCCCTTATAATTTATGCTGACATACCTATAGAAACTGAAGGCTTTGTCAGTCCGTGGCATCGCTCTTTCATCATCACGAAAATTTGGTATATTTGTGTCTCTGGACACTGCTGATTCCGTTCTGTCTGGTAGTTACGTTCTTCTTTGTTTGCAGACAATGGGGAAGGTTCCATAACACGTGCATGCGGGTTGGACTTGAACGGAACTATGATTGGTGCGGAAGGAACAAGTGCTGCTGATCATGGTCAATACACCGATAACGGAGCTCAAGTTTCTTATCACACTTGTACCACAGATCTGTGCAACTGGGACGTTTCACACGGACATCGAATCCGTCGTGCCTTCGAAAATTTTTTCGGCGTTCCAAACAATATTGTTCCTTTGCCTAATGGCCACGATAAGTCCGGTAAGTGATAAAATCATCGGTATCAGGTACACTCTCGGAAAGTTTGTAACCAGTGGTATATGTCATACCCCGCGATATGTCATTGAAATAACAGCTTCATATTACCGTATCATACAATTATTCAGACATGTGCAAGGAAAGAGTAATGATAGATTTGGTTTAAGTATTTTCATTCCATTCGCCTGTTGGAGACTTTGATCTTTTGACTACAACGCACAGATACATACTAGGAACAAACACAATTACCTACAACAAGGTTCAAGAAAATAGGTGGCTCGTTTAGATGTCGATGTGTACGCTTTTATAATAAGCTTCCAAGCCACGTACAAGATCTAAGTCTTAATAAATTCAAATCATTCATTAAACGTAAGTTGTGCCAGAAAGCGATTTATACCATTAAAGATTACGTTCAGCACAAAATGGCTTGGGATTGAGCTGCTCCATTTATCTTTTTTTTTTTTTATATTTTGCACCGCGCATTTTTTTTTCTTATTTATTTATTTAAACTTCATGTACAATGGTGATACATAGGCGGACTTAATGCAGCAAGACATTCTCTACCAGTCAACCTTTGGGTTAAAAAGGACAACAGGTGGTAGGAGTACAAAATAAAAATGAACAATAATTAAAGTCGGATATTAATAAACTATCTAACTAATAAAATACATAAATAATTTCTAAAACAACAGACTAATAAATATCATATTCTAAATGAAACAGAAATTAAACATAATAACTAAGACGAAGACCGAGCTATGTAAGAGAGGACAAGTAATAGTTCCGGATTCTACGCTTAAATGAAAATTTACTCTCAGCTTTTTTATGTCAAGGGGAAGGACGTTCCAGAGTTTTATAGTAGAGACAGCGTAAGAATTAGATATAAACCCAGTGCGGTGAGAAGGAATTTGGAGAAGTAAGTTTTTGGAAGCTCGAAGGTTAAGATCGTGAGAACTGCCCAACATTTTAAAATATTGTTTTAAATAATCAGGAGTACAAGGATTGTTCATGATGTTGAAGAGCATGCAGAGCGATCTTAGGGATCTCCTCTGACGGATAGGCAGCCATTTAAGCTGAGAACGGAAGGAAGAAATGTGATCATATTTACGAAACCCGAAAATAAAGCGAAAACAGTTGTTAAGAAGTCGATCCATTTTGTTAAGAAGTTCTTGGGATAGATCAGAATAACAAACATCATAATAGTCGATTATAGGCAATACAAGAGCTTGAACCAAGGTGGTTTTGGTGCTGGACGGAAGAAAATGTTTGAATCTATAGAGAAACCGCAGTGAGAAAGTGACTCTCTGGCTAATCTGAGCGACCTGCTTATTGCAGCTTAACCTGTCATCAATATATAGGCTTAAGTCTTTAACGTGAGGCGAGAGAGGGATAACGGTATTGCCGAACATAAGCGGCATTAGAAGACTAGTGTCCAAGTTTCGTAGATAATACGAACTACCAATAAGGATAGCTTGATAATTACTGACATTGACAGTAACGCCAAATCTGCTAGACCAGTCAGCGATTGCTTGAAGATCAGAATTCAACAGTGAGATGCAGTCATCCAGATTGAGTATGTCAGCTTGCGCGTAGAGCTGCAGGTCATCAGCATACAGATGGTAGGAGCATTTGAGAATAGTAGTGATAGAGTTAATAAATAAAGAAAATAAGAGTGGAGAGAGTATACCGCCTTGTGGGACGCCTGTTTCTAGCGCGCACCAATCAGATAATTTCTGATCAGCACGTACCGCCTGCTGGCGACCACGAAGATATGATGAAAACCAATCCCATGCCAACGAAGAAACCCCAATTTGAGATAGGATGGCCAGGAGAATGTCGTGATCGACGGTATTAAATGCATTGGAGAAATCTATTAAAACCAACACCGTCAACCTCGAACTCTCCAAGCCGTTCCTGACGTCTTCAGTAACTTTAAGCAAGGCTGTGGCTGTACTATGGCCGGGCCGAAAACCAGATTGGAAAGGGGACAATAGGTTATTCCGGGACACGAAGGAGGATATTTGGTTCAGAACAACTGTTTCCAGGATCATAGATAGGAAAGGGAGAATGGAGATTGGTCTGTAGTGATTAGATAAGTTGGGGTTGGAAATTTTTGGAAGAGGAATAATGAATGCCTTACGCCAGGTTGTAGGAAACTCACCAGCCTGCAGAGAGAAGTTGATGATGTGTGTGATAATGGGAAGGATACTTTTAAAAATGAGGGACAACATGGATCTGCTCACTCCATCACAGCCGATAGCCTTGGACTTAATTGCATTAAACGTTTTGAGGATCACAGCGACGGTCACCGGAGAAAACGAAAAAGATTCGGGAGTTACAATTGGCATGGAAGTAATATCACGAATAGTATAATTCTTAACAATAGCCGAGAGCATTGCTGACGAAAAAAAGTGATTATTCAAATCATTCAGAGACATATGAGATGATACAGTATGAGAGGATGATTGCGTGATTCCAATTGATTTGAGAAACTTCCATATGTCAGCCGGTGAAGAATTAAGGACATTTTCACAAATGTATCGGCGTTTTGAAGCTCTTACCATCTGATTACAGCGGTTTCTAGCCAACTTGTACAAGCTCCAGTTCTCCTCACTGCGATCCCTTCTATATCGCCGAAAAGCCCTGTCACGCCGTCTCATCGCCAAACGAACTCCAGGACTAATCCATGGAGCCGGCGGGCGCTTAACACGGACAGCCCTGAGTGGCCATTGAGTTTGTCCCTGTTCAACCTCGCAAAATTCCGAAGAAACATAATGGCAGGCCGCTGTTTAGGTGGCTTAATTTTGTACGACAGGTAAATCAAATCATGTCTAGATAGCCCAGGGGCCGCAATCTGGCCATGGTTAGCAACTAGATTCTCGGAAGACGCAAGCATGAGATCAAGCCAGGTATCGCTTGAGTCAGGATTAAGATGAGTCGGATTGAGCGTGAGAAGTGACAGACTCGTCGATTCCAGGATTGCTCTCAATCTGCGCGATCTTAAGTTATCCTTCGAGAGGTCGGTGTTGAAATCGCCCATGACTATGAGATGTTTGTACTCCGAGGAAAAAGATTCAAAGAGTGATTCGAGAATAGAGAAATAATCAATAGCAAGTGGGCAGTAAACTACTCCGAGAACGGCCTTAACCCCTTTGACATCAATTTCAAGGACTAAGAATTCGGGATTGCTGCTATATGTTTTCGGAGAAGATGATAGAATTTTGAAGGGGATGTCACTGCGCAAGTATATGGCAACACCACCGCCCCTTTTTGCCGTGCGATCATTGCGAATTAAGATAAAACCGGGTAAATGTTCAGAGGGAAGTTCGGGCTTGAGCCAACTTTCTGACACCAGGATAGCGTGTAACGCCACATCACAAAATAAATCCAGCATCTCAGAGTGGTGTTGAGGGATACTCTGAGCGTTCACATGACATACATTAAAACAGTTATTAAAACGCTGGCACTCACCACTTAAGAAACTGTTAACTGAGAGAGAATCGTCTAAAGAAGAAAAAGACGTAGAGGAACTACGGCAAGAATAAAACGAGTCGTCGTCAGACTTAATCATTATAAAGCGTAAATAAATAGATATATAATAGATAAAATAAAATTATATAGATTATAGGAATGTGAAGATAAAATTCACATAATAGTTGCATAACCTGCCGGCAGACTGTTCACAAACAAAATTATACATGATTACTAATGCAGACGTAATTCGCAAGAAGTAAAATACGTGACTCTGACAGCACTTGTCAACAAAAACAAAATAAACAAAATATAGTGCCGGTAAACCGAACAAAAAACTGTAATGTTCTATTGTGCGTGCTTATCGTATTTATACGAAAATAACAAGCACAGACAGAAAACAAAGTGGACGAAATAAAGACTGTATACATCCAATACATAAATCGTACAATAAATATTATTTCTTCTTTGCTATCCTCCTTGAGCGAGATGAAGACTGTGCCGACGCGAGTTTATGCTGGCTAGCATTGGGAACCAGAGGAACCTCCTGTTCCAGCAATTTACCATGCTCTGCTCCAAGCGCGACGACCTCCTCCACACTGATCACCCGGCGCCGCTTGCCGTCCGGAAGCTTGACGTTGATGTTGCCGTCCTTGGTCCACACGTTCGTCACACCGAAGAGCTTGCGAGCTGTTATAAACGTAGACTGCCGCTGTCGAGTAAGGAATTCAGACACCACATAAGGAGATCCCTTCAGTTTCGTCTTGGTTCTCCAGATCTCGCTTCTGACAGCTGAGTCCGCGAGCCGAAACAGGATTGGTCTAGCATGACCTTCCGAAGCAGCACCTACTCTGTGGCATACAGTCAGCGACGAGTGGACCAGATCTGTTAAGCCGAGCTTAGTCTGAAGAATGGTCGCCACGGTTTCAGAAACTTTCTCACCTGGATTTTCAGGTACGCCGCCAAGCAATAGAAACTTTTTTATGTGCCGCATCTCTATAATGTCTACACTCTTGTTCAACTCAGCAATCTGCAGCTGTAAGGCACTGAGGACACTCCAAACATGCTTCTTGAAGGTCGAAAACTCTTTATGGAGGCCGCTCAAGTCAGCTCCAGGTGATGACGCTTTCAAGTGCACCTCAAAATCAGCCATCCGCTGGTTCAGTGAAGTGATAGCCATTCGCTGGGTCTCCGCAATCTCAGCCATAGTGGTCATGTTATCAGCCTTATGTTCAAAAGTCTGAGCCAAGTTAAAAAGTGACTGCTCCAGCCGACAAGTTTATGCAACTTGCACTTAGGACATATGAATGCTACTGCCCACACGAGATATGCTTACCATTAAGGTAAGCAAATTATTTATAATCCGTAGGAATTTCGATTATAATTGTTTAAAATACTAATTAAAAAATAAAATTATTCAGAGCGTATGTGTATTATTTTATTCACCTACCCACGTGTGTTGCATTGTTTTTCTTGCAATGACAAGAATATTTACTTTTTAAAGTATTATATTATTTTATTTTAATTATTGTGAATGTGAAGACTATGAGGGTTATTATTTTTTTTGGTTTTTAATTTTATTTATCTTAGTTTTTAATCATGGTCTGGCAGTTTGAGTAGTTTATGCGGCCTACCCGAATCGTTGAGATCCTTAAATTCTGAATTGAGCTGCTCGGTTGTTGACAAATGCGTGCACTGACTGGACAGGTCCATTCAATCTGGCTGGTTCTTTCCTCAAAAGACCATTTCAGACATCAGTATACATGGTCCTCACATGATCAAACCAATATTTTGTCTGGACTTTAAAAGAGACTGTGACGTCTGAGTTTGTTTCGGCCTTTTTTCTCAGAGTAGTCAGATAGGAAACGCCGACCACATCTAGTTTAAAAAAATATGATCGACATGTAAAAGTGTTTGTACAAACCAAATTACAGAAATAAAATTATTTATCATTATTTTTATATAAAATGTCTGTGCTACAACGCCACAGTGTTTAAGAAAAAAGAAACAGTTAGCTGACTGGCGTTTTATATTTTACTCGAAATGAGCTCTTAAAATTAATCGGCATCATTTATTTTAATGAGGGTGAAAGAAAATATCGTGAGGAAACCTGAATTTATATAGTTAATATAAGTTCGAAATCGCCTAAGATAGTGGTGATCAATGCTCGTGACTTCTCTCTATGAGAAGTGGCCTTTGTCCTGCAGTGCAACCAACGGTAACAGACTGGTGTTATAATTTAATGTTTACTAAGTTCTCACATTGCAGATACCTACGCCAATAACCGGATGATCAAATGCTATCAGTGTTTTACTAATCCATTTGACGAAACTGACACAACATGCAGACAAAACATGGAAACTATTACTTGTTACACCGGTGCATGCAGAATTATTAAATTTGCTTGTGAGTATCAATTTTATTTTTGATGTCTCCAGAAGCTCGACTCGCCGTTCACAACAGCGTGCTGGTGCCTACACTTATGTATGGAAGTGAAGGGTGGGTATGGCAAAAAAGACATGAAAGTAGAATTAATGCAGTAGAAATGCGCTCCTTGCGAAGTATGTGTGGGGTAACTTTAAATGATAGGTTGAGGAATGAGGTAATAAGACAACGTTGTGGTCTAAAAGAAGATGTAGTGACTAAAATTTAAAAGAGTATAAGATGGTTTGGCCATGTTGAGAGGATGAATGAAAGGCGACTAACGAAATGTATTTACAAGGCAGACGTGAATGGAAACGCCGGGAGGGGACGCCCTAGAAAGACATACATAGACCTTATAGGTGATGTTCTTCAAAAAGGCCAGGTGCGCAGTACTCATAACCGGCGTGTGTGTATGACTAGATGCATGAATGTGAGTGAAGCAAAAGAAGTATGTACGGATCGTAGCATGTGGCGTTCTGTAGTTTCTGCCCTCTACCCCCATTGGAAAAAGGCGTGAGTTTATCAATTTTAATCCCTTACCACACCAACGTAGATAGTACATTTAAATTTTTTGCCATCCGCGCGTTTATAAAATGCCATGTTATCTCTTCACCAGCCTTGGTTGACTGGTAGAAAGCCTAAAGGAGCGTCCTCACTGGGAGTATTCTTTCGCGAGCATTTGTAAACGAGCAATCGTAGGCGAGCAACAGACGCTTCCCAGCGAGCCCAGCATTCATGTTCGAGCAAAACTATGAACGTTCGAGTCGAACCATTCCCTTGCGAGCTTGGAGCATTCGAATACGATCTCGTTAAATGTCATTCATTCGATAATACGATTCAATTCAATTCAATTTATTCAGTAACAATATACATTGTGTTTGAAATTTTAACATCATAAAACATAACATTAACATTAAAAGTAAACACTAAGCTTAAAATAAATACATTAAATAACATGCAAACATAAGTATAATAATAATACGATTATGATTTAATAATTGGTAATTGACATCACAAAAATAACACAAACCTATAATTCATCTACAGAGTATAGACATTTCTCCAAAAGAAATGCCTCGAGCCTTGCTTTGAAAGAGCCTGTGTACAAAATGCTTTTCAAGTCAAGAGGTAATCTATTAAACGCTTTAACGGCCTGATATTGTGGACTATGTTTAACGATTCCAAATTGAGGTACTATTTTATTTCCAAAGTCTTTCCTATCTGCCTATTTTCGTCTGTTTCGAAGTTATATATGTATTTTTTAAAGGTGCATAATAGAACCAATATGTATAGGCTAGGGACTGTCAGAATGCCAAGTTCTTTAAAAAATGGTCTACAGCTCTCCCATTGAGGAATGCGGACAATAGTACGTATCGCCCTTTTCTGTAAAATAAATGCTCTCTGACAGTTATAGAGATAGCTGTTGCCCCAAAACTGTATGCTATACCTTAATTTGGACTCAATCAAAGCATAATACACCATTTTTAGATGTGTAATGCTAACCTCGTCCCTAAGGATTCTTAAAGCGTAGCAAGCAGATGACAATGATGAATCCAGTGCCGCTAGTTCTCTTTTCCAGTTTAAAAGTTCATCTATATAAATGCCAAGAAACCAAGAAGGTCAAAAACACTTAAAATCAAGGAACTGGTCCTTGCTTACAAGTGGCCAGTAATATTCCTACATATATACACCTTCAATTCATTATCTGAGTGTTCGCTTTCGAGCATTTTATTTGCGTAAACATTCGAATGCGAGCCGTTTCGGCGAAAATCTTTGCGACGTTCTCACCGGCCGAATTTCGCGCTTGCGTGCATGCTTTATAACGCTCGGCTCAGCGTCCACCACTCGAATATTCGATGTCGAATGCTCATTACAAGTGAATGCTCTCAGTGAGGACGCTCCTTAAGGAATTAAGTCCGCCATTGTACCTTTGTGAATGAAGTTCTAAATAAATAATATATATGTCATGGACCAAGTGAACAATCAGTGCACTATGCATAATGCCCAGGCATTATGAATCGAATCAAGTCAAATCGGGCAATATCATGAATACTGATTTAAACTTCTATAATTATCACATTGTCTGGTCATTATGAATATTGCTACGTAACGGTTGAGCAATTCGATAATTATGGTCAAAGTGTTAGAGCTTAGGGTACCCCGACACGGATAGGTAAGGTTCGACGGGATCCTTCAAGTAAGGTTACTTTACCTGCAGACAGAAATAGGAACCTCGGGTCTCCGTCGACTTTTTTGCTTAAATAGTAAATAGTACTTACCTATTCTATATTAGAATCAATGTCAACATAAAATTTATAAAAAATATATTTTTATTCTCCAGCCCAATAGGTTAATGAGATTATTCAGAAAACCCAGTCAATATAATTATTCCATTTTTTTTAATATTTTTTTTTATATTCGGTATAATGCCGTATTAATCACTTGGTCCATAACATTTAATTATTGTTATAATGTATCAAATCATTGGGATCCTGTCATTCGATGTCAACGAAGGCGACGGTCGATATGTCAAAATTCTCATACATTATTGTCATTTTTGCAATCGCTACCGCCACGCTTTCGTTGATAGAATACCACTTGTCTGGAGCCTTGGGGTGGTCACGCACTGCATCCGACCCGTGTCCGTGAAATTTCGGTGCCGAAATAGCCGTAGTACTTCTTGTAGCTTACGCACTAAACCCGCAGGCTTATTAAGTATCTTTTGCAAGAGCAAAACGATAGCGATTTTTGGGCAATAATTGCTCTTCAATACAGAAGTTTTAGAGTTGTTGGCGGTTTTTTTTAAATAAGTGCATTTGACAAACAGCGAGCGATAAGCAAACGATTGTGTAGGACTTACCATACCTACACTGCAGGTAATGCCGACTTATATGATATAAACCGTTTGAACGCTAATACGCTAGATACGTAGTAAGCCTGCCGAACTCTAACCGTCATAATCTGTCATCATTCAGAACATTTTAAAATCGGAACTCAAATCATACGTAGTATCTCTAAGTAGTCTGTGCTCAAATCCCGGACACGGATCACGGACACTGACGTGTAGTACATAACCGCCCTTATGTTACATTTATCAATGCAGTCAGCCTGGAAAAGATTTGAAAATGGATGATACAGTATAAGATTCAGTATACTTACTGCATTTGTTTTTTTTTTTTCATACAGTTCAAGGAGACGATATAGTTATTCGCGCATGCGATGATCCTGAATTTTATCAGTTGGCTACATTTTTACCGAATAAGAAGCCAGAATATTTCAAAAATGGTGAATTATCACGTTTTGGAATGCGATTATCCTGGAACACGTGTACAACAGAATTGTGTAACTGGGGAGTTATGAACAAATACGAAACGGTGATATTGTTTGTTAGTGCAATGTTGTCTCTATCTGTGTGCACAATATTTTAATTTTTTTTTAAATAGTACATAACATTGTAATTTACTGCCGTAAGTTTTCGAAATTCTTGTATAAAACTCAAGTTTTCATCCAAATATTTCGCTTTTTTCAATAATTTATATGTATTTTTAATATTCACATACGTAGGTTATACCTAAATATTATTTATTATACAATAAACTTTTAAATACTATATATAAATTATAATTTTTTGCTTTTAAAATGCATTAAAACAGAACCTTTGCGTTTCCTAATTATTTTATTAAAAACAATTAATTAAATGAATTGGATCAATATTCTTTGTTTTTTTTTTATAAACCTTCTCGATAGGTCCCTAATTCAGTTTATAGCTGATCTTGTATCACAAGTGGCATACTGGCTGGTGGGTTCTCAGGATGGCTAAACTAAATGGAGCTTCGGTTCGCAGAAAAACTTTACAAAGTTTTAAATGCGAAGTGAACTCGAAATCTCTATGGGTCTACCGCCTAGGGAATTTGACTTTTGACCTAAGGGCAGAAAAGTGAGAAAACAGGATACCTACAAGAGCGAGTGAAGTGAAGTCGAAATTTTTATATAGGCAACTGTAAAGTTTGAGAATGTAGGATGTAAGAGCGAGCGAAGCGAGCTCAAATCACCGGTAGGCTTATTAGTAAAAAGATAGCGATCAAAAGCCTTATGTCTTA
Organism: Orthosia cruda; assembly: GCA_964057195.1. NCBI lineage: Eukaryota > Metazoa > Arthropoda > Insecta > Lepidoptera > Noctuidae > Orthosia > Orthosia cruda. The sequence goes on from OZ059849.1 coordinate 10,709,306, forward strand.
AAAGTCGGCATTACCTGTTGTGTAGGTATGTTAGGTCTTACACACCCGTTTGCTAATCGCTCGCTGTTTGTCAAATGCACTTATTTCTAAAAAACCGGCAACAACTCTTATAATTTGGATTAAAGAGCAATTATTGCGCAAAAATCACTATAGTTTTGCTCTTGTAAAAGATACGTAATAAGCCTGCCGATCTGCCTCTCTACCATTTTCTTATCCACACAAGATAACAGAGGCCAACAAGTCGGTTTTTTGTGTGCAAGTTTTTACTCTGCATAAAGTACCTACTGTCCTTACGATAGTGTATGGTATGATGATCTGAAGCACTATGCAAATGAAATATTATAAAGCGTATTTTATGTTATGATATTTTTTTATTTATTTCAAGAAACCGTAGCCTAACACTAACAATTCGTATGTAATGTGGGCACACACACTGGCAAAGTTTGCGGCACTAAATAAAAATGATGTTTTTGTATAAATCATTGAGGTAATAATGTACTACGCACTAGAGAAGTCACCACACATCACTGCTGTGTTCCGTTCATGTGGGGTCAGCCGGCCGCACTTCACTCAGTTGCTTGCTATATCTTGAGCGCCTATGTCATTGTTTGTTTTTAAACGAAAAAACATTCAATCGCATTAAATATGCTGTCATCTGTTTTAAGATATTGCACTTTAATTAAACTAATACGGCGAAATGCAAAGGAATTACTTTTCATCAATGAGTAACTAGATAATCATTTTTAAATTGAAATATTTGGTGGACGCCATGTTGCTTCATTTCTCATATAGACTAAAAATTAAGATGTGACAATTTGTCTAACAAGTGTAGGTAGAATTAGCTGACTTTGGTTTTTACAGCGGAAAATAACCATCTAAAGTATATTCAGAAAGGAACTGACTGTGGTTATTCAAATAAATAGTTTTACAAATTGATAGCTATGATAGGTGGGTAGGTGTCTAGGGTAGGGTAGGGTATGTAGGTATCCAGTTGACGGGAGCGAAGTCACGGGGGACAGCTAGTACTTACATAATGGGACGAAGTAAATTACTTCAAAGTCAGCGTTTAGCTTTGATATTCTTATGCTAAGCAAACAGGACGGTTCGTACTGACACCTTACCGGTACTTGCTGGCGTACTTCCGGTCAACCTTGAAGTGCAACGATGTGCTGCAATGTACTTTTTTTATTCAGCACGAGAAACCATGGACGCGGAGTGACCGTGAGAAAATCTCTAGATTATTTGAACCACATATTGACGTCTGGGAGGAACTTTTATCCGAATGGCAATGTAGGTGGGATAATTCCATCAAGGGCCGACACCTCCACCAATTTTTTCCATTTGTTCGCGTGCGACTGGCCAAGACGTGCCTGGAGGTGGATCACTGTATTGCCCAATTTCTCACAGGGCATGGTAACTTTAAAAGTAAATTATTTTCCATCAAGCTCGTTGCCTCGCCTTTATGTCAGTATTCTACATCTGACTGCGAATATGTACAATTTGTACATTTCTTATGGGAGTGTATTCTTTGGCAGAATGAACGCAATACTATGTTGAATAATGCACAGGCTGCATTAGAAAATGTTTACTATACGGATCTTGTGGTAACTAGAACAAATTGCCGTGCGTTCAAGCGTTTTTGCCATAGGTAACTATTTATTATTGGAATCAAATATAACACCTCACAATGTTAGGACCCATTAATATTAGTGCTAATTTTTATCCGTGGTGCCGGGCAACTGGGCTTACCCGAGTTGTAAATGACCCATTGTGCCTATTGACCTTGTTTGTTCTGTCTACTACTTGTTATGGAGGGAAATGGATTTTTTATTTTTCTTACTCCTCCACTATTCTTTTCTGATTAATTTCGTTGCGGGATCCAAGACAGTTAAATTCATTCTCCGGGACTTCGTCGAGCTTCATTGCCTCGGCGCTTTTCTGGTGGTCGCCACTATTGATTCTGGCTTTCAGGAGTTGCAGTGATTTGGGAATAGTGCTGTGGGAATGTCCCAAAAAAAAGTACATAAATATAATATTAAATTAATGTACTATTTTATTAATATAATATTAATAAAATATATCTTTACTAAGGTTATTTAAACTAATATTTTTTTTGAAAAAATGTGTGAATTCTAATGAAGCTTGTTAGGTATAAAGCTATGTAGGTACCGCTTCTGTAATCAGTCAGCGGTTTAGTCTATATGAGTGACAAGTTGTTGCAGAATGTTGAACGAAACGCGTAAGTGCCATGAAAATCACGGCGCTTCCGTCTTTTTGATCGCGAGAAAACTATCCCTTAGAAGCGCTCTAGCGCTGCGTGTTTATACTGTTTTGTTAGACGGCTAATTATTGTTCCAGCGCTGCAGCGAAGTTTAGTTTAAACTTCGCTAGTACATATTATCTCAATGGTATAAATACGATTTTATTTTCACGTCACGGAACAAATATTTATATGACCAACAGATAGTTGTTCCGGCTCTGGGTGTTGTTTATGTGAGTTTATATGTTTGTGAACGCACCACGATACATGAAGAAATTCCTAGTGCGGGACAAAGTTAAAAAAGAAAGGCCATTGTTATCAGCGAGCAATTTGATTGGCGGATTTAGTCCAATCGGATCAACTGACGTTGCATTTTTTAATGTTTTGGCTAACAAGCCGATGACCTACTTGCTGATCACCTCTGACTATAGACATCTGAAATACCTAGGGTACCATAGTTACGTGACTGTCCAGGCTGAATGACTCCTATTATCATCATCATTTCAGCCGATAGAAGTCCTCAGACTCAGAGGTCTTCCACTTAATGTTTCTAACTCTCGTCTATTACTCCAACATGACGTAAATTACAACGATTTTGTAAAAGCTCTCTTTAGACAGAATACGATTTGGTGGCGGATTATGCTCAGAAGCGAGATAGTAAAACACAAAAGTACTTATTATTTCCATTTTAATTTTAAACTGACAGTCGGCAATAATGTATTCAATGTCACAGAAGACAGCTCTTAAACCTCTCATTCTTCCTAGCGTAAGGCTGGGAAGAAGAAACGGCACAACAAACTCCCCAACAACACAAAACTAGGTACGTAATGGTTTAAAAAATCTCAAAATATGTTTATCTACACTCGCAACGTAATGTTCCAAATATGAATTAATTGTAATACGTTCTTTTTTTTCGTACTCATACTCGAGGGCAAAATGCCACAGGCATGGTACAGGGGTGTGGTGGTACTCTTCTTCAAGAAGAGCGATAATGCCCGTCTGAAGAACTAAAGGCCCATCTCACTTCTTAGCCATGTCTACAAGTTGTTTTCAAGAGTCATCACGAATCGTCTCACGCGCAGGTTTGGTGATTTCAGACTCCCAAACAAGCCGGATTCCGAAAAGGGTTTAGCACTGTAGACCACATACATACGTTGCGGCGGGTTATACAGATGACCGAAGAGTATAACCTGCCTCTCTGTTTAGCGTTTGTGGACTACGAGAAAGCCTTCGATTCGATCAAGACTTGGGCTGTACCGCAGTATCTCCAACGGTGCCAGATCGACTACCGGTACATTGAGGTGTTAAAGTGTTTGTACAAAAACGCCCCATGTCAGTCCGTTTTCAGGATCAAACCTCGAAACCATTCCTTCTTCAGCGCGTCGTGAGACAGAGAGACGTTATTTCTCCGAAACTGTTCACTGCTGCACTGGAGGATATCTTCAAGGTTCTGGACTGGAGGGGGCTTGGCATCAACGTTAATGGCGAGTACATCACTCACCTTCGGTTTACCGACGACATAGTAGTCATGGCTGAGACCATGGAGAGTCTCAGTAAAATACTTCCGAAAGAGTGGGTCTTATAATGATTATGGACAAAACCATCATGGTGATTTTGTCCATAATCATTCAATTCATTGTCTATCAAAATCGGAGACAATACACTTGAAGTTGTAGACGATTATCTCTACCTGGGACAAACGGTCCAGTTGGGTTGGTCCAACTTCGAGAAAAAGGTCAACCGTCGAATCCGACTCGGCTGGGCGGCGTTCGGGAAGTTGCGTGGTATCTTCTCGTCCAATTTACCGCAATGTCTCAAGACAAAAGTCTATGACCAGTTTGTGCTGCCAGTGATCACCTATGGGACCGAGACGTGGTCGCTCACAAGGGTTCTTATCAGAAAGCTTAAAGTCACCCAAAGGGCAATGGAGAGGGCTATGCTCGGAATTTCCTTGCGTGATCACGTCAGAAATGATGATATCCGCATGAGAACCAAAGTTACCGAAATAGCCCGAAGAATTGTCAAACTTTTTTTTCGTGGAAAGGTAATCATTACAGTGCAACATTTTCCTTCGATTTTTAAAGAATTTAATTTAATTTATTTATTTAATTAATTTATTTATTTAATTTATTTATTTAATTTATTTATTTAATTTATTTATTTAATTTATTTATTTAATTTATTTATTTAATTTATTTATTTAATTTATTTATTTAATTTATTTATTTAATTTATTTATTTAAGGATCACCAACGAGTGTTACAATACCATAAAACTTACACAAAATACAAAAAATGGTACATATTATCATTATCCTGTAATGCACACTCAATTATAGGCAACCACATCTATTACATAGCCGAGCATACACAGCTTAATATAATTGATAAAGAAAATGAAAAGTATATAATACAAATTAATTGACATGCGATACGAATAAGAAATACAAAATAAAACAAAATTTAAAATTTAGCAATACCTAAATGTCAAATGTTAATAAGAATAACAGTAATGTCAATAATTAAAATTAGTTAAATTAACTTGTCAACATTTGCGTCAAATTATAATGGAATTCAAATAAAATTGGATTAAAAAACTGATATTATACATAAAATGTCCAAGATAGTTGCCACTACCACTTCTGTAGTTAAATTTGTGGCCGATATAATAGCGGTACCACTAAGTTACATTATGAATATAAGTATTAGCTCAGGTATCTTCCCCAGTAATCTCAAAAAAGTAATTATAAAACCACTGTATAAAAAGAATAACAAAGAAGACATGGCTAATTATAGGCCAGTGGCATTAATTCCTGTGTTTTCCAAAGTTTTTGAAAAAATTATATACGAGACAGTTGATAAATTCCTAACTAAAAATAAAATTTTATGTGATGAACAAAAGGGGTTCAGAAAACATAAAAATATTAATATGGCAATATACGATCTGCTGAATAATGTAATGTCAAGTGTTGACCATAAAACTCCCGTGTGCGCTATCTATACTGATATGACGAAAGCATTCGATTACGTAAACCACGACGCTCTCGTTAACAAACTTTACACGTACGGCATCAGAGGAAATGTCTTGAGTCTGATAAAGTCATACCTTACTAATCGAAAGCAATGTACAGAAATATCGAGGATTTGTGTAAAAACAAAAAAAGAACATAAATATCTATCTCACTATAGAGAAGTCAAATTTGGTGTCCCCCAAGGAAGTGTACTTGGACCTTTGTTGTTTATTTTATACATTAACGACTTGCCTCGTCACATTCAACAACCTATGGTGTTATTTGCAGACGATAGTACGGCTATAGTAAAATGCGGCAATAAAGATTACCACGAAACTGACATTAATAATACATTGAAAAGAATAATTAATTGGCTAAATAAAAATAATTTAATCATTAATCTCCAAAAAACACAAATTATGCATTTTCATCAGCGCTTACGTGCTGAACATTATGATGTGGAATTCAATATACAAAAAGTAGAATCAACAAATGTTACAAAATTCCTCGGTATTTTAATTGATAATAAACTAACTTGGAAACCGCATTCTGAGGAAGTATGTAAGAAGTTAAGTAAGTCAGCATACGCACTATATAACTTATCAAAAAAAATAAACACTCGCACTGTGCTGGCAGCATACCATGGTCTCTTTGTGTCAGTTTTGAGATTTGGAGTTATTTTCTGGGGTAACTGTACTGAGAGGGAGAGGATATTCAAAGCTCAAAAACGTTGCATAAGATCAATAAGATCGACTGGTCTTAATAATACCGACAGCTGTGAACCTGTGTTCAAGTCTCTAAAATTACTCACCTTTCCATCTTTGTATATACTTGAAGTTGCAATATTTGTTAGAACTAATAGACACCTATTTACACTAATGGAAGATATACGAACACGGCCAGGATCTGTTAGATCTCAATATAAAAATCTAATGTACACAGGTAGGCACAAAACAGCATTATTGAGAAAAAGTATTTTGTCAATGGGGCCCGTCATATATAATAAAATTCCCCATACTATTAAAGATCAGTCATTAAGTATATTTAAGAAGAGGCTAACATCATTATTGATAAATAAATGCTATTATTCAGTACATGATTTTTTGACTGATAAGAGTTTATATTGTTAAATAATAATAATGTTTAATAATGTTAATGATGGTAATCTATTAATTTTGGTGCAAACTTAATAATTTATTTTGTTTATTACTATTTTTAGAATTAGATTATTGTTTTATTTATTGTATTCATGCATGAATGATATTGGTTCCCTCCATCCACTGTACTTTGCTACTTATTACCTTTGCATGCCGTAAGGTAGAATGTGGAAGAGCTATTTGTTAAAATGTAAACACCTTATTTTGTACCCACAGTCTTTGCAAAATAAATGATTTATGATAAAATAAAATGAAATCTACATTAACATTAAATTATTTTTTTGTGATTTATAATAAAAGTTATAAATTAACCATTACAACAACAAAAAGACGAAACAATAAAACTTGGTATTACCTAAATGTCAAATAATAATAATGTCAATAATTAAAATTAAAATCAATATTAGTAAAATATTTGAAACTATAATTATACTGGAATTGAATTAAAATCAAATAATAAAAACAGAGATGATACATAAAATGTCCTAGAATAACAAAATAAAAAAAAATCAAATGAATATTAAATTATATTAAAGTAATTTTTTGTGATAGAAAAGTCATGAAAGTTATCGGCTCGGGCTTGTTAATGACAGCTCGTTTGCAATTACCTACTTTCCACCCTTGTATCACAATGTACTATTGTAATTAATTATTACTGTTGTTAAGAACTGCATCATAATAGTAGTTTAGTATCACACGATTGTTTTAATTAAAGTTATGTGCAGTTTCATACACTACTTTATCTACACTCATACATTGAGATTGTACCTACTAAATAATAGTAATTTTATTTTGACCACAAATTCGCAATTAGTGACCCCGAAAACCCTGAAAACTTTCAGAAATTTCGGTTGGCGTCTTCTTATATTTTCATTTTACCACGTATTCACAATTACCCACCACGAAAACTATGAAAATGACACCCATGACGAACGTTTCAAAAATCAGGGTCGGCATCCTTTTGGAATTTTATTTTGACCACAAATTCGCATTCAGCGACCCCAAAAACCATAAAAATTACACCCATGACAAAAATTTTGTCAATTTCGATCGGTGCCATCTTGGATTTTGATTCAACAACAGTTTATTTTTTTTTCTTTTTGTTTCTTTTTAGTCCGTCCGTTTATGTTTTCAAAAACATAAATAGTTAGGTGGTCAAATAATTGAATAAAAAAATACGATTTATGCCATTTTTTAAAAACTAAAGTACACACTATAAGTTATTATTTATTTACCACGCATTGTAACTCTCGTATTTTAGTAACTTTTAAAAGCAATAGTAAAATAAACCTTCTCTACACACCTTTACTGTGGCTTTTTTGTCGACTTTACGCACATACGAGCGCGCCGCTCGCTTCGCGGTAACAGTGGCGCGATAAATACCTACTTCGTAGGGAAAAGCTAGCCTTAAATGCGCACAAGTCGTTTTTCAGGTCTCTGTGGTTACCAACCGGGACGCGCGGCACGTTTAGCACTGTACCGAGCGCACGATTGGTTGGTCAGTTGGCACAAGGACCGACTGACCAATCGCGTCGCGTCCACGTTCTGTTCACTCTATATGGTGGTTGGTCAGTTTTATTCGCGAATTGGGGATAAATTACTACGACCTTGCCAAGTTACTTGCCGGGGACTATAACAAATATTTTTTTCGTAACAATTTAATTCCGTACAAATATCAGCTTTTCCCAACATTTTATCCAGTATATAAATAGTACATTACTACAGAATCCAGTAAGTAAGACTTCCTGGCCAAGTTTGAGTTAACCGGACCGAACCGCAGGTGAGGTCCGGTTATATACGAGGCCAGGATGTCTTTCTTACTGGTTGAGGCTTGTATAATGCTTTTTCTCAAACATGCTTGGAAATTTGAGCATTATTTTGACAACCTTCTCAACACTCAACTTTTTGACTTTTGACAACTTCAACTCATATCTGTCGTGTAATTTAAAAATGGAACGATCATTTTCTGCGAAACATGGCCACCAAGGAGGTAACTTATCAAAGGTTTCTTTTAAATTTCGAACTGGCATGCAAATAGAACGCTGTTTATTGAAAAAAAAAACAAATGAACACTAACGCGGGAACAATTATTGTTGTTCGTCATTGATTTTGACAAAATGAGTTCTAGGTACTACTTAGTTTAAATTGCCGCGCATATTTGAGAAAAGCACTATACAAGCCTTGGCCACAACTAGGCATTGATGGACTTACGTATGTGTGCCTCGGCTTCGCCTCGGCCCACATTTACACGTTCGTCCATCAATGCCTCTTTTGCTGGCCGCTGCAGTAATGTACTATTCTCAAAAATGAAAGAAAGTTTAACAACAAATTCATTTAATTAATATGTTAGGTTACATTCATATTAGGGCAATTACTGATAGATATTGTGATCGATTTACCGGGGGAATTTATTTATATTTTCTCAAACATGCTTGGAAATTATTTTGACAACCTTCTTCGAGAAAAATCGAAATTGCAGTACAGACCAAATACATGAGAGCAGCGGCCGGCAAAAGTTGTATGAAAATCCATATCTGCCGTGTGTAGCGGCCAAATAAACTACATAGTAAACTCATATCTGTCGTGTAATTTAAAAATGGAACGTTCTTATTCACCGAAACATGGCAACCAAGGAGGTTACTTATCAAAGGTTTTATTTAAATTTCGAACTGGCTTGCTAATAGAAAGCTGTTTATTGAAAAAAAAAACAAATGAACACTTTAAGGCTTAGCAGGCACTGCCATTTTATTTGCGCGGATTTATGTAGTTTTTTACCGCAATGCGTGCAGCTTCATACAATTCCAAGGCCGCAGAATGGGCGAAAATTCGCGCGAATAAAAAGGCCTAACGCGGGCATAATTATTTTTGTTCGTTGTTCGTCATTGATTTTGAAAAGTAAATGGTTTGGTTCGGTTTTCAGATATCGGTATTTTTGATATTGATATCGATATGATATGATATCTAACACATATCCGATATAAGTTACTTTTTGATATATCGGACCTATCCCTACTACTGTCCAGTAAGTAAATTACATACTTACTTACTGGACAGTAGGAGATTCCAAATTTAAAATCTCGCTTCTTACTGGATAGTTGTGAATAAGTCTCCGGTAGAATTCACTTTCTGGAGACTTTTTGGAGATGTTATGGCAATATTACATACCATTTTTGAGAAAAATATATTTACCGAACAGCTGATTTATTTTTATTTTTAACCAACTTTCCAAAAACGAGGAGGTTATAAGTTCGTATAACAATGTTTTGTGTATTTTTATCGGTGAATTGGGGACCTTAATAAAAAAAAATGTTTGAATTAGTCTGTTCCCGAATTGGCTCTATTTAAATTTGACGAAGATCTGATGATGAACCTCGGAGATATACAACAGAACTCCTCAATAAATGACGGCAACCATACAAACTTTAACATCCCTTAAATCGTATTTTGAGGGTAGTTCCGAAAAACTAATGTTACCTTTATTATTTTACCACAGGAATTAGACTTTTTATACAAACACATATCTCTCGTTTGCTCCCCTACAACGTAAAAAGAAGCCTTCTGCAGTACAATTCTTCAAAATCTTTAACACCCCCTAAATCGTACTTTAGGAGTACCTAGTTTTGAAAAACTTGTAATGACAACCTATATTATTTGTTGTTAGAAAAAGTACCTAATAACAACCACAATAGTATTTGTGCCAAATTTCATGTTTATTAACCCAAGATATTCAATGTCCCCTAAATAATCTTTTATTTATTTATTTATGTACACACAAAACACTTAAAAGAGAAAATACATATAAAGATAGAAGAGCCCAAAGGTGCTGCTTATTTCTAGAGAAATTTCTTCCAGCAGACCTGTGATAGGAGAGTTGGATAGGAAACATAGACACAGTGTGTAGAAGTAAAAGGAAAGGTAATATACTGTAAACCTTAACTATTATAAAAAAAAAATATATAAAAAAAAGCAATAAATACCTAAAGATTATTATATATAGAAAAAAAAATACATAACTGTAAAATACACAAATACCTATAACATATAAGATCACGTGATAGAAGGTGTTCTTTGATTTGCTTTTTAAAAATAGAGATACGTTTAGCGTCACGGATCTTAGGTGGAAGTGAGTTCCACAGTCGTACTGCATGAACAGAGAAGGAGTGCGAATATAAACGAGTTTTATGGGATGGGAAATTGAGATGGAGTTTAAGGCGGGATCTACACAGGACGTCAGGAGGGCGAGTAAACGAAAAACAGTCACGCAGGTAGCCAGGGGATGCAGGGTTAAAAAGGATGTTGAACAGGAGACATAACATGCGAGTGTTCCTGCGAAGACGGATAGGGAGCCACTTGAGATCCTTGCGGAACTGAGAGACATGATCGTATTTCCTAAGACCAAAAACAAAACGAATACACAGGTTTTGCAAGAGCTCAAGCTTATTTAAGAGCTCCTCAGTAGCATCCAGATAGCAGGCATCGGCGTAGTCTATGATCGGCTGAATTAAAGTTTGGGCTAGGTAAATTTTAGTATTAAATGGTAGGAACCTTTGAAGAGTTTTTAAAGAGTGGAAAGAGAAATGCACCTTACGACTAACTTCATTTACTTGCGCTCGCCAAGTAAGATTGCTGTCAAATAAGACACCGAGATTCTTTGCTGTATCGGTATAAACAATGGTTGAGCCGTTAAGGGATAATGGCGTCAAGGTAGAAGTGTCAAGCGCAGTTCGATAACATCGACTGCCTATGATCATGGCCTGGGACTTGGATGGATTAATCTGTAAGCCATAAGACTTAGCCCATTCACTAATTCTCTCCAGGTCACGATTCATATCATTAATCGCTAAGTCCGCGTCTGCGAGCAGAAAATGGTTATAAAGCTGCAAATCGTCTGCGTAAAGATGGAAGTTGGAGGTGATAACCTTGGTAACAGTATTTATGAAGATAGAGAAAAGAAGAGGAGAGAGAACGCCACCCTGAGGAACACCAGCAGTGAGATTACACCAATCAGAGAAGATATCTTCAAGGCGGACACACTGAGAGCGGCCCCGAAGATATGAGTCAAACCAGGCTAATGCAGAAGAAGAGAAGTTAATAGATTGCAAGATCCTAAGCAGAATGTCGGAATCCACAGAGTTGAATGCACAACTGAAGTCAAGTAGGACTAACACGGTTAGAGACTTATTGTCCATAGCCCTGCGGATGTCATCAGTGACCTTCAGAAGTGCGGTTACAGTACTGTGACCCGCACGAAAGCCAGATTGGAACGGACAGATAAGTGCATTAGAAGAAATAAATCTAGAAATTTGACCATGAATGATGTGCTCGAGAACTAGGAAAGGTAGTATGGATATGGGTCGGAAGTGAGATAAAGAAGATGGATTGGTTATTTTGGGAATTGGAATTATGTATGCCTGTTTCCAGGCTGAGGGAAATATGCCAGAGAAAAGAGAATAATTAACAATATGAGTGAGAATAGGAAGGAGTTGTGGGAGAATAGGTATTATCATTCTCGAACATAGATTATCATGGCCAACAGCAGAGGAAAAAATAGCAAGAAGAAATTTTTTGACATCGTCATCAGAAACAGGGTTTAAACTAAATAGTGGGTAATTTGGAAAAGGCAACTCGGAGAATTTAGTCAAAGTGGAAGTTTTGACACTAGGGTCCAGAGAGACAGGTGGAAGGGAAAAGTGCATATTAAGAGCCGACAAGTCGACATCTTTACAAGTATTAGTGGGAGATTTGCCGATACCGACAGACTTAAGAAATCTCCAGACGTCAGAGGATTTGCGATCGACTAGAGATTCGTGGAAATAGCGTCTCTTTGCATCTCGACACAGACGATTGCAGTGGTTACATAGATCTTTGAAACCAGCAAGATTCTGATCCGTGGATCTACGCCTGTACCTGCTCTTCGCCTTGTCCTTACTAGCAATAGCGTCTTTAATTTTAGGAGTCATCCACGGAGCAGGATCATGCTTAATTTTAATTCGCCGACGCTGTGCATGCTTTTCATAAAGGCTCAACAGTTTGGCATTGAAACAGTTTTCTTTTTCATCGACACAAGTGCTTTTGAAGACGGAAGCCCAATCGATATCATCAGCGTCACGACTCAATGCCACCAGATCAATTCCATTATAATTGCGCAAATAACAGAGTCGAGGTTTGCGTTTAGGAGGCCGGATACGATAAGAAAGATAGATGAGGTCATGGTAAGAGAAGGTTGCAGTGAGCTGCCCGAACTCAGCAACATTGTGAGGGGAAGAAACAATCATTAGGTCAAGAAGAGAGGGCGTGCAGTTCGGAAAGTTATGGGTCGCAGAAAGAGGTAGAATTTCCAGATTAAAAGAAGATAGGAGAGAACGGAGTTTTTCTGAACGAGAATCATTTTTAATGAGACATGTATTAAAGTTACCCATTAAAATAACATGCTCATACTGTGGGCATAAATAATTCAGTGACGTCTCTAAAGAGTCCAAATAGTTGATGTGAAGATTAGGGGAGTAGAATACCGCGAGTAATATTTTAGAATGATTTTAGGTGATTTCAAGGAAAAGGAATTCAGCCGACCCAGAGTACTGAGATGGAGACCCGCTCACAATTTTGTGCGATATGTCAGCACGTATGTAAATCGCAACACCACCACCACCCTTACCAGTCCTGTCATTTCTGACAAGGACAAAGCCAGGAAGTGCATAGTGCGTAGAAAGGAGAGAAGGCTTTAGAAAAGATTCAGATATCAGGAGTGCATCAAGATGAGCACTGCTAAAGGATGCCAGAAGATCTGAGAAGTGGCCAGGAACACTCTGAGCATTAATATGGGCTACATGTAAATTGTTGGGATTTAAAAAAAAAAAGAGTGGAGATGTTGTCATGCCGGGTAAGAAGCGGAGCCTCACTTCCCGCACTAACAAAACTACAAGTCGAAGAAGCACAAGAGAAAAAACTGTCATTTAAGTCGACAGGATTATGCATAGATAAATACGAATAGGTACAATGACTAGTTATAAGACAACGCTTTTTGACGTGTCGTTGTGACTTTGACATCTAATTTGTTAATCTTTATACTTGTACGTATTTAATAAATTGGAGTAATATAATATTAAAATATAGAATAATAATTGTAACTAATAAATCAATAAATAAATAAATTACAAATACAGGTACAATGTAAATATAATAAAAAGAAAGAATAAAAATATGCATGGAATACTGCTCTCATCTCTGTTACGGATCTGCCAAGTACCAGCAGGATGCACTTGATGCGATCGAAAGACGGGCTAAGAGGCTCATCGACAATGAAGCATTGGCCGAATCTAGGCTCCAGAACCTCGAACATCGGCGCCGAGTTGCCAGTCTGTCGGTTTTTTATCGGTTACATTTCGGGGAGTGTGCGTTGGAATTGCATGAACTAATTCCTCCTAGCCCGTTCCATCATCGGACTACAAGACGTACGGCGTTGCGTCATCGGTACATGGTGGACATCCCACCCATACGCACCAAACGTTTTGGGAATTCCTTTATTATGCGTACAGCAAAGGAGTGGAATTCCCTGCCGGAGTCTGTATTTCCTGATACCTACAACCTGGGAGTCTTTAAGTCAAGAGTGAATAGGTTTCTTCTAGGCAAGCGTGCTTCATCGTCGACCACATCATCGCTTACCATCAGGTGAGATAGTGGTCAAACGCAAGCCTATCAATAATAAAAAAAAAAAAAAAAAAAAAAAAAATATACAAAACTAAACAAATTAAAACTAAACGTATAGGCTGGTTAATTTCAAAATAATCACCCTAACTCACTGGTGAGTTGGATAAAATTGTACAAGTCATCCACAAAAAACAGGTAACAAAATAGCAATAAACATCAGCGTAAAACGAACATTGAGGTAATAATGTACTACGCACAAAACGAAACACATTAATGAAAACTGACAGGACGATTGAAACGTCAAGGCTGCTGTCAAGCTGACAATGACAGTTCAGTTTGGATCTTGGATGACTTGTCGTAAACATGGTTTATGTATAATAATATACTTCGCCTGGTAGTCTCTTCCCGTGACAGCTGGGTCACGTGATTGGCCTAAGACTACGTCATCAATTGCGTTGCGGTTCTCAAACTTTTTTTGTGGGGAATAAGATATAATAATACAATAGGTACTAAATTTTTATAATTATTAATAAATCGTCATATTTGATACTTTTTTTATTTTTTTACTTTGCTCCTTTTTAAGTTTATTGCATATTATGGTTTTATTTATTTTCCTTACGCGTAGATATAATGAGATGAGAATGTTGAGATGGATGTGCGAAGTGACGAGAAAGGATGAAGTGAGAAATGAGTATATTAGAGGAAGTTTGAAAGTGGCGCCAGTGACAGAAAAGTTGAAAGGAAACCGTTTGTCCTGGTATGGTCATGTGATGAGGAGGGAGGGAGGGTCTTTTAGTAACGCATGTTACTAAAAGAGTTATGAATATTAATGCGGATGGATGGAGAGGGAGGGTAAGGCGAAAGAAAAGATTAATGGACTGTGTGAGGAGTGATATGAAAGAAAAGGGAGTCAGTGATGGCGTGACGGAGGACAGGACGGTATGGAAGAAGAAAATGTGTTGCGCCGTCTCCAAGTGACATGGGGCATGGGCAGGAAGATGATGATGACTGGTAGATAGGTTCTTGTTTGAACTAAACAGAGTAATACCTCAAAATGAATTACAAGTCCTTGAACAATCCGAGTCAAATTGAGAGCTCCACTGACAATATAAGGCATAGTTTTGTTGTACGTGTAATTGAGTATGTATACGGCAAGGTGTAGTTTTAACCGGCGTCACCTTGTTGTTTGCAACGTTCCATCTTGACGTTTTTTTGATCTGAGATCTAGTCAAACAATGTCTATGACAAAACGAATGTTGTAAAAGTCACACGCTGCGCCTGTCTGTCTGTATGAACGTGATAAAATAGACCAACTTAATTTAATTCGGGACGAAAACCCACAAAATTTAACTTGACTAAAATTTAGTCAAAACTAATTACGTTAGGTTAAGTTCGGGCGTACAGCCGTATTGACACAGCTATGCTTTAATTTATTTTACAACGCGTACATATATGAAATAATATCTAGAAAGGCACATACCAGTTCTTTTAGCTAATGTTTATTACAATATTGAAGTCACGCATATGGTAGCGTCTCTTCGTTGGAAAAAGAAAAAAAACCTTATTACACCGCCTTTTATATTTCTGTTTTTACAGTTTAATACGGAACAATTAACAATTTTTCTTGTGTATCTTTCACAGTTTACGGGTGCACCACAAATGTTTGGGAGCCACAGTATTTTGCTCACCGAGTGAAACAACGCTATAGGTGTGAGCGACACTACAATAAAGATAAAAATGGCGAGTTGTCAATATGTCACACACAGTGGCAACCAAAGACCTTATACTTCTTACTACTAGACTGTGCACTATGGCGCAAAAACCGGTCCGAGCGGCAGGGCTCCCTTTGGTAGTGTGTCTCTTTCTAATGAAGTGACCATGACCAAACAGAACACGGGACAAATTGATTGTAAAAACGATAGTTTAATTATTCTGATGTGTTGATGCTACCTAACTGCGCTACCTAAACCTACCTAATTTATAGATAATAAAAAAAAGTGTTTATATTTTTTGGTATCTACATCACTAACCGAATGGTGTCGGGTGTAAAGAATTTCACCATCCCATGTTTGCCCGTGGGTGTCGTAAGAGGCGACTAAGGGGAAAACCAGAGAATGGGTAGCAGCGTTCTCTGTGAATTTGTAACAGCCCCTATTGCCCGGCAGCCTGTTCCCTCGATTACGGTAGCGGTCGAGGTTACGATATGGCAAGGGGTGCTAACAATCCCGGACAAGATCCGGCTACCCCAACAAATACCGACGACTGACCTGACAACGTACAACACGCGCACACTCCGGACCGACAAAAATACCACCGAACTCGAAGGGAATTGAGCAGTTTACGATGGAATATTATATGGTTATCTGAAGTTTGAAGAGAGGGGGAGGACTCAATAATCCTCAAATCCCAAGTCTTTTCAAGTTTCATTCTTCAAGACCATCATATAGATTGGAACATAAAGCTCTCTGATCCTACTCTCAAGCTCATGAAGGAGAGGCGTTAGATGACCCTGCAATCTTCTGACGGTGCTTTGAAATACCGGCAGCTAAATATACCTCGAAGGATCTCTATGATTTCACATATTGTCCAGTTGCGTAAACAGTTGAGAAATAAAACTACACCAATTGCATTCCACTAGGAATCAATTTGCAAATAATATTAACAGCCGCTGAATTTCACTCAAACAAAGTCCGCCAAAAAAATCCGCATACCACCATCCTACATTTAGTATTACCAGGCCCAAACATTTAAAAGTACTACTCTTACTCAGTATTAATAAATATTTTTTTAAATACAACGAATTGATTAAATATAGGAACTGTAGAAATATTTATATACTTTTCTAGAAATATTTAAATACGTGTCAAAGTCTATGAATTGTTCGTTGTGGTATAACATAAAAAGAAAAATATAAAATTTTCTACCATTTCTACCAAACCCAATGATTAGTTGAGCTAGCAAGAGGTCAGACAAGGACACACTACCAGCGGAAATCCTCTCGCCAGGACCGCTTTTGGTTAGCTACCGCTTATAAGGAAATAGCTAACCTAGGTGTATGATGATAGATTTCATTTTAGCTAAACAAAAAAATTTGGTACAAAGTCTAGTAGTAAGAAATACGTATAAGGTCTTTGGTGGCAACACATCAAATTGACACTTGTCAATTTGATGTGTTGCCACTGTGTGTGATTGAATTACCCGAGCAAAATGCATTTTTTAACTTAATAAAGCAATTATGAACCAATAATTCAATATATAAATTAAATTAACACCAAATATATGGATCATATGAGTTACAAATTGATAAGTTAGTTAGTAATTTATTTTATTTTCATTAACTACATGAGAAAGTACCTAAATTTTCTGAAAAGGACAATCAATGGTAACACTTATCGTGTCGTAGTCTTAGGCCATCCTGTAAAGAGAATACCATGTCTTATTGTACCATGGTCGTAAACTCAAATCACTAAATTAATATTATAATTAAGTAATAATACCGACATCTATAATTAGCAATACTGTGATAGAATGAAGGTGATGCGGCAAGTAACTAATGTTTAAGTACCGGCACAGAAACAACTCAAAGTATACACCGGCTCAATTAAGAAGTAGATTGGCGAACGGACAAAACAATAACAATATTAATTACGCCAGCGCGCCTTCCTTTGATCCCTTGAGGGTGTAGCAGCAGTCTCAATCATGCTCACATGCGTTGATGAAGAATGTTCCCCAGCCTGTGTAGCGTTACCAGATCCGCTAGTAGCCTTGGGGAACCGCGACACCAGAGCTTGAAGTTCCCCCAGAGTTTCGATCTTGTGGCGCTTGGTATCAGGTGTGATGATCACGATCTTGCCCTCCACCGACCAGCAACTCTGGACACCAAAATGCTTGCGTGCATCCATAAAAGTGCGGTGCCTTGTGTGTGTTAGGAATTCTGAGATAGTGATGCCTGTACCTTTTAGGGACTTCTTGTTTTCCCAGATCGTTTGTCTGTGCTCAGTGGTATACAGCCTTACTAGTATAGGCCTAGCTTTGCCCCGTGCAGAACCCAGCCTATGGCAAACATGGATGCTGTCCTTCCTAATTTCAGGCAAGTTTATTTGGTTGGATAACACTTTGTGAACAACTTCAGGCAACTTTTCCCCAGGATGCTCGGTGATAATATGGAACAGGAGTACCTTCCTCCGCATCAAGGTTTCATGTCTGTCCAGTGCTAGAGACAACATCTCAATTTGGTTCTTAAATTTAGAGAGTGCCTGCCATACAAACAACTTAAAGTCAGCGAACTCACTTGCCAGTGTTGTTATCTCCACTGCAGGCCGGGCTTCATAGGATGCATTCTTTAGCTTCTTCTCATACTCTGCCATTCGTGAATTGAACAGCACCTCAAGATCTTCAAGACTTGTTGCCAACTTAGAGTACATGGTATGTGTGAAGAAAAGATAGAAGTATATGATACCCGAAAGACTTGAAAATACTAAGTAGTGAGTGTAGGGTGGTAAGTCTTAATAAAATAATATTAAAACATTAAAATTCTATTAAAATTAATAAAAATTATTTAAAAACTGAGAGCTGTCGAAAATGCGTGTTTACCCACACAGGAAAAAAGGGGTAGTTTCGAAAAACTAATGATGACATCCTTTATTATTTACTTGGTTTAGTATTTATGCCAAGTTTCAAATATAAGCCCAACAAATTGCCACCTTTAACCACCTTTAAGGGTAGAATCCCCGGAATCAATAAACTCATTGTTTTTTTTATTAATCAAGAGCCTAAACCTACAATTTCAGATGTTTTTCTTCTAAACCGAAGAAATTTTATCCCCTTAGGAGTGGAATTACCAAAAACCAATAAATAATTTCATTCATTTCATTTCATTTTTTTTCAAGTCAAGAGTGAATCGGTTACTTCTAGGCAAGCGTGCTCCACCTTCGACCATATCATCGCTTAACATCAGGCGAGATAGTGGTCAAACGCGAGCCTATAACGAATAAAAATAAAAAATAAAAAAACTTTTTATCAACCAAGAGCGTAAATCTAAAATTTCAAGTG
This sequence comes from Orthosia cruda, assembly GCA_964057195.1. Taxonomy (NCBI): domain Eukaryota; kingdom Metazoa; phylum Arthropoda; class Insecta; order Lepidoptera; family Noctuidae; genus Orthosia; species Orthosia cruda. The sequence continues at coordinate 10,728,432 of OZ059849.1, forward strand.
TCCAACTTACAAACTGTAGAAATTCAATACAAACTTTCAACCCCCTGTTTACCCCATTAGGGGTGGGATTTACAGATACCAATAAATTAATTAATTATTTTTATCAACCAAGAGCGTAAATCTAAAATTTCACGTGTCATCTTACAAACTGTAGAAATTACATACCAACTTTCAATCCTCTTTTTACCCCCTTGGGGGTGGAATTTTCAAAAACTAATACATACTTTAAAAAAAACTTATCAACCAAGAGCGTAAATCTTTAATTTCACGTGTCCAACTTACAAACTGTAGAAATTACATACAAACTTTCAACCCCTTTTTTACCCCTTATGGGTGGAATATCCAAAAACTAATTAATACATAAATATTTTTTATCAACCGAGAGCCTAAATGTAAAATTCCATGTGTCCAATTTACAAACTGAATAAATTTCATACAAACTTCCAACCCTCTCTTTACCCTTTAGGGATCGAATTTCCAAAAAACAATGAATACATGAATTCTTTTTATCAACCAAGAGCGTAAATCTTAAATTTCACCTGTCCAACTTACAAACTGAAGAAATTAGATACAAATTTTCAACCCCCTTTTCACCCCTTTTGGGGTGGAATTTCCAAAAATCCTTTCTAAGTGCTCATTTACGTCACATGAGGAACCTTTATACCAAATTTCATGCTTCTAGGCATAGCGGTTTTGGCTGTGCGTTGATCGATCAGTCAGTTTCTTCTTATATATATATATAGATATTGAAACTTTTGGAACCTACAGTATGTCTCAAAATTCTTTATCTAGTCCAATCGGAACAACTGACGTTAGCCAAAATATTAAAACCGGCCAAGTACGAGACGGACTCGCGCTCGAAGGGTTCCGTACCATTATCGCAAAAAACAGCAAAAAAATCACGTTTGTTGTATAGGAGCCCCACTTAAATCTTTATTCAAGTTTGTTTTTAGTTTTTGTTTTTGAAATACATCATCTGTGAAAATTTTAACATGAGATACAGCCTGGTGACAGACAGATGGACAGTGGAGTCTTAGTAATAGGGTTTTGTTTTTAGCCTTTGGGTACGGAAACCTAAAAAACTAATGCGACGATGTGACCTTCAATGGATGCGTTTTTAAAGTTTTGGCTAGCAAACCGATTACCTACTTGCTGATCAGCTCTGTCTACAGACATCTGAAATACCAAAGGTACCACAGTTATGTGACTATCCAGGTTGAATATCTCCTTTTATCATCATCATTTCAGTCGAAAGAAGTCCTCTGCTGGACACAAGAAAAGCGTCCCAAAGCGTCGCCACATCGGCTGGCCCTGTTGTTCTCGTATACAGACTCAGAGGTCTCCCACTTAATATCTCTTAATACTCCAACAAGACGTAATTTTGAAATTTTGTAAAAGCTCGCTTTAGACAGAATACGATTTGGGGGAGGCTTATGGTCAGCAGCGGGATAGTAAAACACAGAAGTACTTATTATTTACATTTTAATTTTAAACTGACAGTCAGCAATAATTAATTCAATGTTACAGAAGAAAGCTCTTAAACCTCTCATTCTTCACCGCTTCCTAGCGTAAGGCTGGAAAGAAGAAACGGCACAACAAACTGCCCAGCAACAAATAACTATGTAATGGTTTAAAAATCTTAAAATATGTTTACCGATTTCCTATGATTTTCTGATCACAGCGGCTCCAGCGTCACTGTTATTTATGCTAAAGTTAAATTAAGTTATAGTTAGGAGCCAAAAGTGCAGTCGCCATTTAATCATCATTTCAGCCGAAAGACGTCCATTTGCGAAACTTAAGTATTGCTCATAACATTGCTCGCAGAACGGATGGCCGATGGGGCTGAAACGTTCTGAAATTTATATAATGGAATCTAAAATATAACTTAAAGTAGTTGTGGGCTATTGATTTTCTTCTATTTTAAGACAGTTTAGGAAAAAGTTTAGCTTTTTTAGGGTGCGGCTGCATTTTTGGCACTGATTTTTGGGGCAACTTAATAATAAAATATTTTGTCGTACACAGTATTACAATAGATTTTTAACGCAGTATTTATTTATAATTCCAAGCTCAACACAAACCCCTTGAAAAAAAATAAGATCTTTTTTATCCGACACTACTATTCTATATTTTAAACTTGTTATTGTAATGTTTACCACATTTATCAAATGCATGTATTTTCTTTAATAGATCTTCAACTTGTGAATTGTTGTGTCAATTTTATCATTTTTTTTTTTTTTCAATGTTTTTCAATTTTATTTATAATGTTAATTTAGCAATTTTGTATATTTTATTAACCTAATCAATTTTATTAATTGATTCAATTGTATAATTTGAACAATTTTTAACCAATTTTATTAATTGAATCAATTGTATAATTTGAACAATTTTTAACCAATTTTTATTTATTTTTTATTCAATTTTTACCAATTTTCAACCAATTTTTATCGAATTTTTCACCAATTTGTAACCATTTTTTTACTTTATTCAGACAATTTTTATTTTTACTTATTTAATTAATTGTATAGTTTTCACCAATGGTTACAAATTTTATAAATAGTATTAATGTTATCGATTTTATGTACCTACTCACTCGTATTAATAGTTAGCGCTTATTACTATGTAAGTTAGCTTTGAGATTCTTTAAAATTGTGAATGGGGTGTTTGCCTCTAAGTAATTGTTGCACTGTAAGATTAGTTTAAGCATGTATTTTTTGTTATAATTAAGTGTAAACAGTTGTTGGTGAACCTAATCAAATAAAAAAAATAAATAAATATTATAAAAATAAAATATTAAAAAGCTGTGTAGTAAACAGTGAGAGACAAAATTACACTAGCAAACATCGTTATCGTTTGGTATTTGTTCATAACCCCCCAGTTACACAGATCGTCTTCACAGACACTCCATGCTAGTGTGCGACCACTTCTTGTTTTGAATTCCCCCTCTAACTTGCCAGCATCCCACTCTTTCTTGATGTTTTTGTTCGGTATACCACAATATCTTGCTACTTCTATTATTTCTCCATTTTCTGAAATCAAAAAAATCTCGGTTAGTATGATGTATTGTAGTAGATGACTACTCGATGTTGAACGACTTCATGATGATGAATAAAGAGCAGTCTTTGATTAAAACTATTAGATGTATGGTTAAACAAATTATTACAAAGATTCATTAGCTAATTCTATTTGAGCCCGCAATAATAGTCCTCCTATAAATCGAATTTTACCCACGGCGCTAAATCTCGGCTAAATGCTATCGGCGTGGAAGATATTAAAGCTAACATGTGTGTATCGCCCGGTTAAGCAGTATCAAATCACTTTGGTTTAACTACGAGACTAAAAAAATATGTGTAAATACAGATGCATTCTCATAGTACAATGGGACGGCAACCCAACATGAACGGAGAGAGATCTGGCGTAGCTTATCGAGGCACGGGGGTTTCAAACCGCCAACTGCCAAATTCCGGTCTACCAATGAGATATTCCCAATGGAAAAACCCAATAATACTTTGCCCGATCTAGGAATAGAACTCGAGACCTCACAATCAGCAGTCGTACTTTGCGACTGCGAGACCAACGAGGCAGTTAATATGACCCTCTATAACTATGACGGTAGTAGACTTGTTGGATATAAAATGAGTACTTACTCTTTTCCAGCGTTTGAATGCTACACACATCTTCTGAACATTGCTGGATCATTTTATGGTTGACCTTATGACATCCCTTGACCTCAGTGGCATCCTTATCGGAGTCCTCATCGGCATCATCATCGGAACCATCATCGGAATCATCATCGGAACCATCATCGGAACCATCATCGGAACCATCATCGGAACCATCATCGGAACCATCATCGGAACCCTCACGGGAGTCGCCGGTGGCTTCCTCTTTGTGATTCGCCACGGAACCCTCAGTGGATTCACTTATGGAGCCACACACAAAGCATTCAATAGATGACACTAAAATGTGATAAAATCGTTAACAACAACTTTATTTTTCTTGTGTTGGACAATACTTGGTTTTTACAGCAATATTTCAAGTACTTTGAATGTCAACATTATAATGTCACTTGTTTTATAAGAATCTTAAAATAACTCAAATCTAGCCCCATAGGGTCAGATAATATAAGCAAAGGCGACTGGGCAAAATAAGTGTGATATGGATAATATTATGTATTATTGATGAGCGATATTAAGAATTTAAAAAGATTTCAAATAAATTTCTACATATATTTTTACTAATTATTTCATATACAATTTGGCCAAATTATATATGAAATAATTAGGAATCGTCTCAACTAGCTTATTGATCTAGACCAGGGCTGTTGCTGTTGCAAATTTTTCACGTTCGCTGACGCTGATATTTTGTCATTGATGTCAGCGGATGCTGATGCTAATTTTAAATATTTTAGTTTTTCTTTATAAAACAGGGAAAAAGCTTGTTATTTTTCGTTTTTACTGTTTAAAAACATTTCAAACTCATCAGGACGTTTGCTTTACAAGACATTTTTAAGTATAATATTGGTAGGTTCACCAATTTAAAATATGGACGTCCATATTTCACTTTTCAACAAGGGCGCCATTATTTATAAAATTTCACAACAGCTTACAAAAATAGCAATTACTGCACTTTCATCCATAATTAAGTAATAAAACTTAATGAATGATGAGACAAGTTTGTGTTTTTTAACAATTGCAATCGGCTCGGTCAACCTCACGATTGGTCAACCCTCGCTACCGAAAGGAACGTGTGCCATAAGCCCCGCTCCCTCCTCCCTCCTGCAGTCATGTCATGACTAGAACTTCAGCATTAATAATCAGCATCTATCAATGCTGATGGTGATATTAAAATAATGCTCAATTCCGCAGATGCAAATGCTAATGTTCGTAACAACCCTGGTCTAGACTTTGACTTTTTTCACTAATACATAAAATCACACATAAAACATAACATCACGCCAGTATTTCCCAAAAGGTAAATAAGGGCCGAGCCGAGATCTACCGCGGCGGTCACAAATCTAGACTGCGGGCATCAGCCCGACAACAACAACCAAAAACTCAACAAAGTAAAGTAAAGTATCAACTTAGAAATTCTAGATGGAAAAACCATGAAATCATTGCCCGGCTCGGGAATCGAACCCAGGATCTCAGTAGTAGCGCTTGCAACCACTATACCAACGAGGCAGTCCCAAATAAACATGCCCAAATATTTAAATCAGCAGCTTTGATATTATTAAAATAACTCACCATATTTAGCCGACAAACAGACGACAAACGTCACCATTAACAAATTAAATATTTTGGACATTATTAATTTTTTTGTTAGAACTTATCTCTGACCGAATGGATTACCAAAATTGGACTGAATTACACTTGCAGGGGCTTTATATGCGTTTCCATAAACTAGGAAATGCTGCAGGAAAGTCATTATTATTAGATCTTTATCACAAAATCGGGGTTTTGAAACTGTTAAATATTTATTTTTAACTCAATTTAAAAATTATTTTCCGGTTTTATCTAACCAAAGTAACCTAAACTACGGTTTTTTTCCCTTATAAAATTTTGGAAGTTGTATTTAAACTGCATGCTACTCCCATTATAGGTACGTATTATTACAATAAATTACAAATGAATATTATCCTTGTTAATCTACAACCAGTAGATTTGAAATGAGTACTTACAAAATTGATCTAATTAGGTTTTCTGCACCATCTAAAACCATCTCAGGATCTCCGTGGTTTTTTCACAGATGTGAAAAAAACTAATCCGAATTAAATCGAAGCCATTTTTGAATTTTTCTCTTTTCAACCTCTAGGTATAAAAATTGTTACTCACACAAACTAAATTACATCTTACACACGTCGTTGTTTCTAAAATATTTCTGTTTCTGGCCTGAATATTCATAGATGCATTCAATTGACAAGACTGGAATGTGCAATTAATATATTTTAGAAAATAATAAGAAAAAAATGCTTTTTAAGACACCAAGCCTCAATTTTAAAATAACACAGTTATATTAAAATTGAGTTGTATAACTCACAAAAATATAAATATAATAAATTTCAAATTGAAACTTTAACTATCCCTGTTACACTGAAAAATTGTTGGGACTTGTGAACTGCTTTTTTAACTAGAAACAAACCTAGCTTTTTATTAACTTTTTTGTATACATTCAATTATATACAACAGGCTGATTATAGCTTCACCCGCGTTAAACTCGAAAATTGTCCCGAGGGAACATATTCCTGAGATAAAAAAATATCCTATATCATACATCGTATACATGATCCAAGACATGTGAAAAGTTATATAATAAAAAATATATATATTATAATAATATTATAAAGAGGAAATTTTTATTGGTTTGTTTGTACCGAATAGGCTCCGAAACTACTGAACCGATTTAAATAATTCTTTCACCAATAGAAAATTACATTATTCTTGAGTGACATAAGCTATTTTTTTATCCCGAAAACGCTCCTGTAGGGTGGTCAACGGGAGCGAAGCCGCGGGGAACAGCTAGTAATAATATAATGTTACTGTATTTATAATATCACAAGAGACAGTGCGAGTTTCGAGTTTATGTCCAAACCCACTATTTTCAAAATCAAATTCAAAATATTCATTTTCTGGAAAATACATTATTTAACATGTGAAGATCCTTAAGCCAAAAGAATTTCTCCGTTTGAAAAATAAATTCCAAATGTGAATAGACTTTGTTAGTATATTATGTATTCAATATAACTTGCGCAATGCCGGGACAGAAAATATAATAATTAATTACAACTTTTTATATTTTTTGTATATTTTAATCTTTATAGAAAATAATAAATATATAAATTATATAAAATTATGGTTAAATTAAAACTCAACACATATAACAGACAGGCAGATAAAAGAAAATAAATTTATTTGTTTTCTTTAAGAGCGCGGCGAACAAAGCTCGGAAATGCAATTCGAGGCGAGTGAAAAATTCGTTTGGAGTATTGCTATCTCAGTTTGCACGCACACACGGCGCTGTGTGTGTGCGAGTAGATACACACACGGCTGCGCACTGCGCCGCGATAGATAGTTACCTAATCATTGTAACAACTCGGAAGCATTTCGAATGTTATTATTTAGGTATGTTCATTATTTGCTTTTTTTTGACTGCTTTGGGGAATCGTTGGTAAATTTACAGATTAGTAATGAGTTTTTACGAAATTTCTTTACAATATCCTCAAGTTTAGGATAGCTAGCTACCTATCGCTTGGCTTTGTACCTAGAGATAATCTAGCAGATACGTCATGCGTACTTGTACCTTGCCAAAATGGGTACTTTTGTAAAGCAATGTTTAAAGTTTATAATATTGGTGTTTTTGAATAAATAATGTACATCAAATACAACATACGACATCAAAGCGTCTGACTCTTGGGGGCAAGCCGGCCGACGCGAACGGCGGCGCCGGCGTTATTTTGTCTTATTTATGTAGGTATTCCTTTTAATAAACCTCAAACATCTATTGTTATAATAAATAATGCATGCAAATAAAATAATACCTACAAGCGTTAGGTACTTAGGCAAAATATTAGTAAAATACAAACAAACAATAATACACAATAACAGTGCTCTGACCTAAGAATATTAAAAATAAAAATAAGGATTTTGAATAAACATTTATTTTGTTATGTTCAACTTTATATATCATCATTCATCTATTTAAAAAATGTAAATCGAAATGTGATAAAATCGTGTAGGGTGACCATAAATAATCAACTGAACAAAATACAATAATGGTAATCAGAAAACATAGTGACAAAGATCCACACATAACACGCTGATATATAAGGTTTGGCTTGTAGGTATTATTTTATATATATAAAATTCTCGAGTCACAATGTTAGTTACCATAAACCTCCGAAACGGCTTGACCAATTTTTATGAAATTTTATATGCATATCAGTAGGTCTGAGAATCGGCTACTATCTATTTTTAGGGGTAGATAGGGTATGGTAGGTAGGGTAGGGTAGGTAGGGTAGGTAGGGTAGGTAGGGTAGGTAGGGTAGGCAGGGTAGGCAGGGTAGGTAGGTAGGGTAGGGTAAATAAATGTTTGGTGTTTTTATGGCAAAACAAAGTTTGCCGGGTCAGCTAGTAATATGTATAAATAGGTAATCTGCAGTAGATACCATGCATAAGATGATAATTGACCGTTTAGGCTCGATTACTCACCTCAAAGGCCGCTTATTTTCTTTATTTTTTTCCGTGTTTCCGCCTGGAAACTGAAGGCCAAAAGCGTTTTTTACATGATCGTCGTGGCTCTGTAAATATTTTCGCAGTTTATTATGAAGGCGATTAGCCAGCCAGTTATCAAAGTTTATTGGAGCTGACTTCCCAGGGTAATAAGGGTCACCGAAGTCCAGATAAAAAGCCTAGAATAATCAAATAAACTAGAACGGCCTTGGATTTTTAATTTTAGTTTTTTGTTATAGGAATTTTACAAAAAAGCCGCGCTTGTGCAGGCAAATCCGATCGTATGGTCACCCTACCCTGAGTAAGCCGAAGTAACGTAACAGTAGGTAAGTAAAGATGCAGTGTAGGTAAGTCTTAGCGGTGTCCTTGAGATAATTACCTACGCCCGCATTGTCTCAATCATGACATCAATAAACAAACGAAAAAAACAATGCTTCGTAAATTGGTAGATAGGTAGGTAAATAACAATTTATACAAAATACTAGCTGACCCGGCAAACCTTTTTTGCATAAAAACACCAAACATTTATCTACCCTACCCTACCTATGCTACCCTACCTACCATACTATACACTACCTACCCTACCTACCCTACCCTACCTAAAAATAGATAGTAGCCGATTTTCAGGCCTACTGAATATGCATATAAAATTTCATAAAAATCGGTCAAGCCGTTTCGGAGGAGTATGGTAACTAACATTGTGACACGAGAATTTTATATATAAGACGAGAATTTTATATATAAGATATACTAATGTACCTATTAATGTAACTTATTTTATTATGTCATTGGGAAATAGGTATTTACTGTGAGAAACATCCCAACGTTCGGAGTCCATGTCGGCAACCAAACCAAATCGTAAATAATAATAAATAGATTAGGTACTCAATACCAAAGTTCAAATCACAAGGCAAATCTAAATCCAATTTCATAAAATAGGTCAATAGTGTCAGAAATATTACAATAAGTACAATTTAGAAAATAAATAAACACGCACTTACAGCACAGTAAGTAAAGTAATCGTCTACAACAAACAAACCACAAATAATACAACAAACAGTGAAACATCCCCGAAGTGCTCCGAACAAAACCCGTACGAGGGATGCACAACCGTGAGCAGTACGACCACGCACACATTGACATTTGCTTGACGCGACAGCAATACTCGCTATTGAAAAGTATGATTAATTTGATGTGTTCCGTAATACCAAAAATGATGAATGAAAACTTAATGTTTTTTTCGATTGTTCGTAACTTGATAATATGAGCTATGTTCCTACGACGACAATATTGTAGATATTGTATATCATAATACAGAAAAATCAAAAGGATGTCATTTACGCTGTAAAAATGTACGAAATGGAATTCGCTTAAACTTCATTTTAGGTAAGTATTTTTAAAAAACAAAGACGTTGGAACCTAGATAAATACTGTCTAAATCCGAATATCAGTATAATATGGTGAAAATATGTATGTTTCTATGGACAATTCATGCTTCGCCGCGCCCATAATGTGCAGGGCAAAAGCTTGTTGTTTTTCGTTTTCACTGGTTAAAATCATTTCAAACTCATCAGGATGATTAGTAGGTTCACTAATTTAAAATATAGACGTCCATCAACGGGACCGCCATTATTTATAAAATTTCACAACAGCTTACAAAAAAAGCAATAACTGCACTTTAATCCGTAATGAAGAATTAAAACTTAATGAATGATGAGACAAGTTTGTGTTTGTTTACAATTGCAATCGGCTCGGTCGACCTCACGATTGGTCGAGAAAAAACAACAAAACCCACCAAAAAAAACCATGAAAACTTTTTACGACCTGGGAATCGAACCCAGGACCTCAGTAGTAGCGCTTGCAACCATTGTACCACAGAGGCAGTCCCAAATAGATATACCAAAATATTCCAATCAACAGCTTTGATATTATTAAAATAACTCACCATATTTAGCTGACAAACAGACGAAAAACGTCACCATTAACAAATTAGATATTTGGACATTATTATTATTTTTGTTAGCACTTAGTTTGTCTCTGATCGAATGCATTACCAAAATTGGGCTGAATTACACTTTCAAGGGTTTTATATGCGTTTCCATGAACTAGGCAATGCTGCAGGAAAGTCATTTTTGTTAGATCTTTATCACAAAATTGGGCTTTCAAAACTGATCATATATTTTCCTTATTAAATTTTGGAAGATGTTTTTAAATTACATGATACTCTCATTATTAATGGGTCATATTCAAAATAATTGTAATAATTATACTGTCATAGTGTCCAACCCAATTATTTTTATAATGAGATACAACTGACTAGAATTTCATAAACAAACAGATTAAATGTTTATTTGAATTTAATAAAAAACAACGAAAAATTTGATATAGCTAAACAATTCATTAAAAAAAAATGAAACCAAACATTGCGTAGATTCCGTTTCATACAAGTACTCAATGTCCACGTCTTTGACTGTTAACTAAAAAAAATAATTTAATTATTAACTATTACACAAAGGTTAAAAAAAAAAATTATATTCAGAGAATACTGTTTAAACTTTCAACACTTCACTAAACAAAATATAAAATAAAGAAAGAAAGAAAGAAAAATTGTTTATTTGCGCCAGGCACGACGCATACCATAAAAATAACAAAAAAAACTCAAATACAATAATTACAAAGTATGCGTCACAACTACGCAAAACGGTCATCGCTCAGCATAATGCTGGGACTCGTGTGCGAGACAGAGCCACAGCGCTGGTTTTCAGCGATAGCCGGTGTCGACTGGGTGACTCCGAAACAATTAAACCTAGTGGCAAGTGACGGAGCGAACAGTTTTATTTAAGAATAAAATAATAATAAATGAGTAAACATAAATACGTAAATGAGCGTTTAAAAGTGCAGATATTAAAACAAAGGGTTATACTTTTTATTTAGTGTAGGTAGTATAGTAGTGGATATAGGGAATATAATATTCAAGTAAAGGAAGGTATTATTGTAAAGATGTTCAAGATAGGTTCAATAAGAAAAAAATACTATGACACAACAGTTCTTCCGGACTGGGGACACAAATGGCAACAATAGGAAATATTTTGTGTAACACAGATTGAAAAGATAATTAGGTACTGTGGACATCTTATAAAATTGAAATACTAAGAGCCACCATGTCTTGTTTCCGTTGAGCATCTATCAGATACTGCCGCAAACGTGATCTGAACGTATGGATTGTACCAAGCACCCTTAATGGTGCTTGGTACAATCCATACGTACTGGATGCAGCGTATCGGAAACTGCCAGTGAAAGCCGCCGTCCTATGAGACTGTGTTGAGAGCTGCTGCGCACAAAGTCTGGGCGCACATTCCCGTTTATTAGCCATCCAACTGAGCTTGTCGTATAAGTACCGCGGTTTCTTAGTCTTAATCACACCAAAAAGTAGACAAGCCAGGTGCAACTTACGCCTCGACTTCATTTTAAGAATGTAGTGTTTGTTTAGAAAGGGTGTGACATGACTTCTAGGGGGAACTGAGTAACAAAAACGAGCACATGAATTTTGGATACTATTTATTGTTCTTCAAATTTAATTTATTAATGAGTCTCCTGATTTTACACATATCTGTTATTCTTCTCTGTTATGCTATTTTAACATTATTTCCATGGTAATAAAGAAATTTGATATGCTGGCAAAATTAGTCCACTACCTGTCACTACACGACGTAAAAATAAATGATCGGCCATTTTGTTCATAGTTTCTCAGCTCGTTTCATTGTCGAAGAAAATTAGACTTTTAAAAGTAAATATTTAATGTGAGACGTTTAAAATAGCGATAAGTAAGTTTACTGTTTTATTACCCATACTAGGAAATAACTGTATTGTGCTAATTGTTATAAATATAAAATATTCGTATAACATTTAAATTAATGTGGAAATAAATAGATTTGTAGGTTAGACACGTGCAATTAATTCATATACGTTATTTTATCCATCACTTTTTTCTGTTACGTAACAGATATGAATGATTAGGCGTTATTCACATAGTGTCATATATGAATTAATGATAATACAATATTATTCAACTTACTGCACCGCAGGTTAGCCAAAACTTTTTTTTTTCTTTTTATTTGAAGTATGTATAGGTAGTGATAGTGGTGATGGTATTCTACTATCCCAGGTGTTTCAATTAGATCAATGTTAATTATTTATTTTAGAAATGTATGCTATTTAAACTTGCCCTAATCATTCCTTTCTGTTATTTTTCTGTTACAATAAAATAATATTCATATTTGTTTCCTATCCGTAACTTACAATTATTTTGAATATGACCCTAATACGTATTATTACAATATAATAAAAATGAATATTACCCTTGTTAGACGAAACAGTAGATTTGAAACGGAAACGTACAAATTGATCTAATTAGGCTTGCTGCAGCATCATTGATAATGGCATAGCCAAAAAACAAACTATACCATTTTGTTTTAAACCCACACACCTCACAGTGAACGATGGTAATATTTTATACAAAAAGGTTTTCTCAGTTGTTCAAACAGAATTCAATAACACTTTTAAGAAGAAAACTAAAACTATATGCCCTAAGTTTTTATTCAGTGACTGGGCGACTAAAGGAATCAGGAAAAGTATGAAAAGACTTTACGAGCTGTATGGCCTAGTTCATGGAAACGCATATAAAACCCTTGCAAGTGTAATTCAGCCCAATTTTGGTAATGCATTCATTCAGAGACAAAGTGCTAACAAAAATAATAATAATTTCCAAATATTCTAATTTATGCCTTAACACTGAAACTTTTAATAAGTATGTTGCTACTTACTCAAGATTTTTTTTAAATTCATGTAAACTAGCTAAGGCTTTATACATTAGCAATAAGGTTAAATTCGCAGAAAATAAAATTAGGAAGGTTTGGAAAATTATTAACAATGAAACAAACAGGAACAAAAGAAATAATACTGATTACGCGCTTGAGACTACACATGGACTTATTAGAGATAACAAAGAAGTTGCTCAAGAATTTGTAAATTTCTTTACCAGCATCCCAATTAAAACTACTGAAACCTTAGATTCTTCGCCGTCGCTCGCTTATGGTTTATTACACGCTAACGTTCCAGCTTGCCCGACTGAATTTAATTTTCACATATAAACCCAATAACAGTGATAAAAGCTTTTAAGCAAATAAAGATAAAACTGACAGAAGATCTATGGGGAATGTCCATCAAAGTTTGTACCTCGATTATTCAGACTATAGCGCCGTACTTAGCTTTAATTTTTAATTTGTGTATAGATCAAGGAGTCTTTCCGGATCTAATGAAATATAGTAAGGTTATACCACTTTTTAAATCCGGGGTCAGTAAATACACAAATAATTATAGACCAGTATCCGTGTTGCCGGTTTTCAGCAAGGTATTTGAAAAGATAATGCTAAATCAAATGCTCATTTATTTTAATACGAAAAACATCCTACACGATAAACAATATGGTTTCACCAAAGGACGTTGTACAACCGACGCTCGTGTCACCTTAATAAAACACATCTTTGATGCGTGGGAGGAGGGACAAGATGCCATAGGTATCTTCTGCGACCTGTCGAAGGCGTTTGATTGCGTTGATCATGAAACATTGCTTAAGAAACTTCAGCATTACGGGCTAGGCCAATCAGCATTAAGTTTAGTAAAATCCTATTTGAATGATAGACAGCAATTAGTTCAAATAAACGGTGTCAATTCGTCGGGGTTAAACGTGAAAATGGGGGTACCCCAGGGCTCAATTATAGTACCTTTCTTATTTTTAGTATACATTAACGATTTACCCCATCTATTGAAAAACAAACTAAACATGGTGTTATTTGCTGATGACACTTCTTTGATTTTTAACATAAATAGACGTACGAGTAACGTTGCCAACGTAAAGAATGCATTGCGGCAAGTTCTAAATTGGTTCACTGCTAATAATTTAGTTTTGAATGCTAAAAAAACCAAGTGTGTAAAATTTGCCTTGCCGAATGTCAAAAGTTATGATTGTGACATTATATTAAACAACGAGAAGCTAGAATTCGCCGACAAAACGGTTTTCCTGGGTATCACGCTAGACTCAAGGTTACTATGGGGTCCTCATTTAATATCACTTGCGGGGCGGTTAAGTTCGGCGGCTTATGCTGTTAGAAAAATTCGTCAATTTACTGATGTAGATACCGCGAGGTTGGTCTATTTTAGTTACTTTCATAGTATAATGTCTTACGGCATATTACTATGGGGAAGGGCTGCAGACATTCAGTAAATTATTGTTCTGCAAAAACGAGCCATCAGAGCGATATACAATCTTCGCCGGCGCGATTCTCTAAGGGAACTGTTTAAGGACATTAACATCATGACGGTACCGTGTCAATATATTTACGAAAACATCATGTACGTTAGAAAGAATTTACATCTTTTTAGTAAAAACAGCGATAGACATAGTTATGTTACTAGAAATAGGGACCAATTAATTCAACCAGGTTTCAGGCTGGCTAAAGTAGCGTCATCTTTTATGGGGTATTGTATAAAATGTTACAATAAAATACCGCCACACATTCTAGAATTGAATGAGACGAAATTTAAAACTACATATTATAGGTTGGGGGATTACATCGCTGATATAAATGCTTGGCCCAACGCTATTCCAGCTCCACAGCCACTAGGGCACAAAAACAAGTGATAAGCAGAAAAGTTCTGAAGTATTGTTGGATCTGCTGGAGACTGTATGAATAATTATAATGTATATTTGTGTTGTATAAACTCAATTAATTTTTTGGATTATATAACTGCACAGCACATATGTGAGTACTATGTACCAACTATAAATCTACCATTTACTGTACCTAGGTGTGTCGTTCGTTGACTTCAGTGTGCCCTGGCAGTTGAGTGTGTCATGCTCTCTCTTATGTCTCTCTGATGGTGCCACATGTGTTGGATGGTTGAGCTGAGTGGTGCCGATCCATGTGTCATGTTCGTGAACGGGCGCCATCAGTTGGGATTGGTCATACCTTACCTGCCTCCGCCTGTTTTTAATTACCTATTTATTGTATTTTTAATTGTTTGTTTTACTCTAGACGCTTTTAAGTGCGTTTTTTTTTACATCGTTCTCACATATATGTATTTTTCCTACAAGATACTTGTAAAACAAAAAAAAGATACTTGTAACCAAATACTTGTAAAACACTTTTTTTTTTAAAAGAGTAAGTGTGGAGTTTCTTGTCCGTTCTTCTCCATAACAAGCTACATTTCCGAATGGACGGTAGAATCAATTATTACTACATTTAATTTTTTTTGACGTTCGAAAGTGCCGCTTAATGGCCTAATTGAATAAAGAAAAAAAAAAAAAGAACTACGGTGATCTGACAGACGTTGTTGAGAAAAACAAACAGAGGCCTTCATATTTTTTGTATTGTGTAGTCTTTCTGGAATGTATTAGAGCAGCATACCAACGCATTGTTGCGCGCCGAAAATTCTTATCATACTTCCAAATTCGTGCTTTTACATACCTAAATGTAGCAATGGAGTTTTTTTTACAGGATTTATTTAAAAAGATCTGTTCTGGTGTTGGTGTGGTTCTTAGAGATTACTTAAGACTCTGTATTTGGGTAGTAGAAGTTTTAATCTCCTTTTCTGCATAGTCATTCAGCGCACACGGATAAAGCAGTTTCATAGCGCTTTTTCTTAGTTCCGGAGATAAGCGCGTCCAAACAAACAAAAAAACTAACAATCAAACTCTTCCGCTTTGCTATATTACTATAGATATAAGATCAGCTATCGATGTTAATATAATCCGGTTTGCTATGACTTTTGTATTTGTAGCGCTACCACCACGGACTAAGATAGAATTTATTTGACTATCTGATCTTTCTGAACATGGATATTGTTATAACATATTGGAAACAATGAAACGCAGAAATAACATGAACAGTTTAATTAATAAAATATAATTGATAAGCAGTTTGAAGGTTACAAAATGTTCTCATAAGTATATATTATATAATAATTGAAATATTAAACTCAAATACCATATAATCAGTATATTGTGTTCAACACAGAAACCAACTTATATTAAGTTGCAATGTTTACATGATTTTCGTTGGCAAATGACATTATTATTTTATTATCGTATACAGTATCCGATAGATGAATTGCAGATGAAAATGCAGGTTGAAAACTAAATCCATGACATGAGGTGTGCTCAGACTTCATGCACAAAGTTACAAAGGTGGACTTATTGCCTAAGGCATTCCCTACCAGTCAAAAGTTAACAATACTTTTTGCAACAAAATTAATACATTACTGGATTCTCTTTAAATTACAGAAACTAACAATTTCATCTAGAGATTTTGAAACATCGAATAAGTCTGGTGACTTTAACAAATCTTTTTTTTTAATGATAGCACATAATATATATATTTTTTTACTTATTAGTTAGGGTCCTAACTATCGTTCGAAATTAAAATAATCAAAATTTAAAATAAAAACATAGAGACAACATGGCACTTACAACCAACGTCATCATATGGGATTTGTTCATTACTCCCCAGTTACACAGATCGGTGTCACAAGTGCTCCAGGCAGCCGTTCCCAACGGAGATTTTTCTTCCCCGTGATCCTCTTTTCCTTTTTTCGCACATTTTCGTTCTATATGTTCTTTTCCGTCAACTAGTTAGAGAAAAGATGATATACTTAGATTGGGTTTACAAAAAAAAAGTGGCCGCACTCTAGGATTTGTCCTGTGATGTGGGTGTAGTTATAAAAATATAAACTCACATACACAAACAGGAACAAATATCTGAATATCTGATATAGAAGCTGGAAGCTCCGTGCGGGATTCGAACCACAGCACACAGCACAGTAGCTGCAATGATATCTCAGAAATACGAAGTTCTGGTAGGTATTTAAAATTCTAGCCGGAATATACGGGCTAGCAATTCGTAAAAAATGTTAAATAAATTACTTATAGAGTTTTTCAAATGCTTATTTAAAAAAAGGCTTATTTCTAAAAAAAAAACTTAAACAAAGATCTACATGGTTCTGTCACAATTGTGATAAAAACAATTCCGAATAATTCTGGCCTTTTTAGAATGTTGTTTGCCGAAAATAAGAAAAGATAAACATATTCTCCGAAAGCTACGGTACAGAGTATTATAATATCGTGAGGCTCTAGACGAGTGACATTCTACCATCGAAAGCGTGACGATAGCGATTCTTGAAAAGGCAAAATCGTATAGGATTGACAAGCCATATCTAAAAATGACGTGATCAATCCCTTACATTTTGCGACTGCTTCCACAACCCAGTAACTGGGTAACACGATACCCCTTTCTAAGACTGGTATCAGATTACCCGTAACGACTGTCAAAGATCTTCAAATGACAGTCGGGACCAACGGCTTACCGTGCTTTCCGAGGCACGAAGCAAACTCGCTATGTAAAGACGGTCACCTATCCACGGACCGACCTCGGCAAGCGTTGCTTAACCTCGAAGATCGATCCGTATAATATATAATAATAACTGCCATATTATTTAGTCACGATCTTCTAACATTAATTGTTAAATCAATAATTAAAACTTGTTACTCACTCAGAGTCATTTTAGAAATGCCACAGATGTCTTTGCCTGGACATGTCTTTGGCTTGAGGCTGGAGTAATTGTCCAAGCAATCTGGTTGTGACATGGAATCACAAACGTAGCATTCAATGGACGAGGCTGGAATGAGCGAATATAATTTAGTATTTTTTTTTTATCATTTCACCACACTTGAAATGTCATCATGTATCGTGGGTGCGTAAACAAACACTTAAAATCACATACACAAGACACCCAGGCACGCACGGAACAAATATTTGTAGGCCATACAAATATTTGTTCCGTGCGGGAATCGAACCCGTGACACACAGCCCAGCAGCCGACCGCTCAAACACTACACCAACCGTATCTGCAATTTTTTGAACTTAAAACTCATATATATATATATTAAAATTCATTATATATAACT
Source organism: Orthosia cruda (assembly GCA_964057195.1). Classification (NCBI taxonomy): domain Eukaryota; kingdom Metazoa; phylum Arthropoda; class Insecta; order Lepidoptera; family Noctuidae; genus Orthosia; species Orthosia cruda. The sequence continues at coordinate 10,746,678 of OZ059849.1, forward strand.
ACACCTGTTACACTGAAAAAAATATTGGGACTTTTGAACCTTTTTTTACTAGCAACCAAACTACACACACCGACAAAATTAGCGGAACAAAATAAAAATTACGTTTTTTTTTTAAAATAAGGTTTAATTTAAAAATCTTATATACGATCTCACTTAACGGGAAAAATGGACATTGTTGATTTTTTAAGGTTTCAAAGGAAAGTTAAAAAAGTTAATTAAAATAAACATTTTTACAATAAAATTATATCACATTAAATTGCGTGTATCCTCCACTTGTTCCTAATAAAGATTTCACTAGCGTAGACATGTTGAGAATAATGTTATTCATTGTCTCCTGTGGTATTCTTTATCATTCCCTACAACGGCGCTTCGCAGTTCACCTACATTGACAGGTGTTGGGAGTATAAATTTTGTTCTTCTGTTTAGCAGGTCCCAGACGTGTTCTATCGGATGCATGCCTGGTGATCTCGCAGGTACCTCCAAAACTGCGATATTGACATTATTAAGATAAGCTGGAGTTGAAAAAGTGGTATGGAACCGAGCATCCTCCTAGATCAAAACGAAGTGACCACTGATAAAGGAACAAATGATACCACGTTTTATTCTTAAATAACACTTCCATAGAAATGTACAATAAGATTCCCTCCATGGATCATCAAAAAGCCCGTATGAGCTCCCAAACATATCCTACCTGAATCCAATATTGTTCCTCTATCATATACCGCTGTAGTTTAACAAATTGACAGAATATGATGTTCTTGTTCACACATGCATTGCCATCCTTCAATTCGATTTAAATTAATTCCACACTCATCACTAAACAATATTTTACTCCGTCGATAAGTCGGTAAGTCGATATTCCCGAGCAAAAGTTATTCCGTTTCAAAGGTGGTGTACCACAATTATTAGTCCTTCGGCGGGGACGAACGAACCAAAACCAGTTCTTTCAACCTTCTTCTTGTCGTAAACTGACTTTCTCTTGCACCTCGAACTTCCTCCAGCTCATTCCTGGCTTAAGCGGTCTTTAAAAGGGCGTTTTTGCGAAAGTGAAACTTAATAAAACGATTATTTCTGGTAAAAGTACGAGTTTTCTGCCTTGTACTGATACTCTCACAAAAGCATTAGTCACTCTCAATCATTGGAAACTGCAACAAATGGTGGAAAAAGTAAATGCTGAATTAAGCACTGCACTCTGGAGGTTTGAACATTTCTTCTCATCACAAGTGGTTTGGTCCTCTCAGTTTGGATAAAGTTGGTCACGATGATGTCCTTGACTTCGAAAAAGATCTAGACATTAAAAATGAATCAAATAACTCAATATATTAATGAAAACATTACGATTTATAAAACAATACCGTAAGTGGGAATAAGCAAAATTCTCTCCAAATGTTGTAAGTTCGAATAAAGTTAAAACAATCGCATTAAAAGTAAATTTCAACTGTTTTATCAATTAGGAATAATTGGTTATATTATAACACAAAAGAAAAACCACCCAGCAATGGTAAAAAAACAGTTTTGCGAAAAAAAAATCTTTTTCCGTAATTTTGCCAGTGTGTGTAGTTTTGTATTATTTTATGAAACTTTATTTTGTAATAACTTAAGTTTGCTTTAATACAAAATTTAAAAAAACGTTCGGTTATAACCAAAAGATTTTTGATTATTAGAAAATAAACTTTATTAAAATTATACAAAACTAATTAGCATTATACAAAACTATTAATAAAGCTAGTAAAAATAATGTTTTAGCCGTTTAAAAAAAGACGGCTAAAACAAGCTAAATGTTTCGATCTACTCACAGACAGCGCACACTAAAATGATAGTTTAAATGCGTTTAGCATTGAATGCACTTAGTGATTTTTTGTACAAGTGTGCCTTAAAGTATACCAAAAAAATATCTAGATGCCCATAATCTCTAGAACCACGGCCATCAATTTGAAAAGTGTTTCCCCATTTGAAAGCTGCATTATTCCAGTAAATATATTATGTATTAAATATAAAACGGGCAAACCGGGGAAATATTTAAAAATCATCTATAAAAGAATTAATTAACGTATTTTTAAATATTTTTTACGGCCTATATTTAAATATGTAAAGAAAATGTATAAATAATGAAATTTAGTATAGTATAAAATAAACTTTTAAATAGTTAAATATAAAACTTACCATATTTAACAGATAAGCAGATGAACAGCGTGACCAAAAACAAAGTAGCTATTGAGAACTTCATTATGGTTTTCGTGTAATCGACGAGCACAAGAAATACTTTATGTAAAGTCAATCAAAATTAACATGCACTTCGGTTTTTATACCTGCCTGCCTTATCATCCAGGAAAACCACTAAAAAACTACTTAACTGTGTAGGTACGATTATTATTGACGGTTTAAACCACAGACTTAAATCCAGCTAGATAACGCAAGTCCCCCCATCTGTATGAAAACCAAGCATGCCACTCATTCACAAACAATATAAAAACAAATTTACTTACCAATGAAGGAAAACATTTCCAATGCCTCGGCCAATTTATTCTATACATTCTTTACAGTTAATTATGGTATAACAAGGCATTTTTCTAGATTTCGGTGGATTTCCGGTGCCGATAATGCTAAATTAAAAGTTCAGATTACGATAATTGATCGTAACCTTACAGCGTTTTTTGGCACGCGAAGTACATACAATCGCGTCATCTAGTTAGATTTATATCTGTGGTTTAAACTCTTAGGATGATTTTTCCACTGAAAACGAGTGAAGTAACATGGCGATGCACGAGGTTAAAGTCTACCAATGCTACGCAATTTTTACGCAAAATATAAAAACGTGAAGCTAGCTATTTGTTACTGGCGAAATATAGGTGTATATCTACTATAGATGTTTCATCAAACTTGTGTACAATCACTCTGCAACCTGTCAATACTACCCCGCTACACGTTCAATTGTATTTCGCAATCATCAATTTTGCGCAATAATTTTGAATGTATATGGGACGCCTTAAGATACGCTAGCTTGTGTCGTGTTTATATCAAATACTAAGAATAACGTTATTAATTAATACCCCACTAACAAAGTTATAAATAGCCAGCTGCTTTTAGTATTCAATAATTCCGGATCCGTCGAATCTGGTGAAATTGTGACGAATTAAAAATAAAATTTGTGTCCGACCGAAACCCGATTTTTATTCGAAATCGTAACCGAATATTCGGCTCCTCGTCCAGTTTCGGCCAAAACCGAAATCAAACCTCACGGTGTAACAAAAACTCGAGATTAATTCTAGAATAAAGTTATCGGATTAGAGTTTCATTAAAGATTAAATAAATTAACTCCTTTCATTATTACAATGCAGTGTTCGTATGTACTTAGGTATATAAAAAAAATACATGGTTCTAAAAATTTACTACCAATTCTTATAAAACTACAATTCAAACAAACAATTATTTTGAAGTCTGTAACGTACGTAACGTCCCCAAAAAAGAAAAGTCTATGTGCATAGTGCTATGTGATTTGGCTAGATATGTTGAAATTTCACATAATGGACGCGAGCGTATTCCTATAAGTCAAGCATACATTTTATCTCCAGGGTGCTGACCGACCTGAGGGATTCGAATCTACAAATAATTAGAAAATAAAAAAACCGGCCAAGTGCGAGTCAGACTCGCGCACGAAGGGTTCCGTACCATTATAGCAAAAAACGACATAAAAATCACGTTTTTTGTATGGGAGCCCCCCTTAAATATTTATATTATTCTGTTTTTAGGATTTGTTGTTATAGCGGCAACAGAAATAAATCATCTGTGAAAATTTCAACTCTCTAGCTATCACGGTTCTTGAGATACAGCCTGGTGACAGACAAACAGACAGACAGACGGACCGCGGAGTCTTAGTAATAGGGTTCCGTCTTTATCCTTTGGGTACGGAACCCTAAAGAGTAAGAAAATGATTTATTTGTGAAGTTACTCATAGACGAACGATCTATCAGCTCAAAAACGGTAGTTTCAGTTGAGCTGAATATTAGGATTTTTTTTTACCGGCACCGAAATTCCGGCCCAAATCAGTTTTTTTGGCCGAAACTGGCCGAAACTCCGACTCTGACCGGTCGGGTCGGTCTCTACCAAAAATTTTGGTTGATAAAATTTTTTCGCTTTTCAATTCACTTTGCAAATACAATTACTGAATTAAATGCAGTGTTCATGTGCATGGTCTTACAACTATCTAAAACAAAATTGGAACTCTTTAATTCAAATAGGAATATCAAACAACAGTAAAACTGTTCTCATTATCGACATGGTGGCAATATAAAGTTGTATATCAACCAGTACATAAAAAAAAAATTGCCCAATTTATTTATCACTAGAGGACGCCTCGCGGTTTCACCCGCGTAGTTCCTTTTCCCGTGGGAATACAGGAATAAAAAGTAGCCAATGTCACCCGGGGATAGAGTAGCTTCCCAACGGTGAAAGAATTTTTGAAATCGGTCCAGTAGTTTTGGAGCCTATTCGGTACAAACAAACAAACAAAAAAATCTTTCCTCTTTATAATATTTATTATTTATCATATTTAAGTAACGCACTTTTGTCTGAAACAACAGTAATTAAACGTGGAGAGTACTACTACATATTGTTTCCTAGTTTCCGTAGGGTCCAAACAAAGCCCTATTGGTGTCACTCATGTGTATGTCTGTCCGTCGTTTGTCACACAGATTTCAGAGCCAGACTGTTGGAGCTACAGCCTTAAAATTTTCACAGTTCAAGCATCTTCTTGACCCTAAGCCATACAAGTTACCAAAAATGTTTTTAAGGGGGCTCCCATAAAGACAAAGGGGGGGGGGGGAAGGAAAATATTGTTCTTACGTGTTATTTATCTACTCAGCGATACGAAAAAAAAAAATTAGGAGAAACTTGAAATTAAGTGATAATATTTATTATTACGTACGTTTTTAGTAAAGTACTAACAAATACCAATATATTGATAAATCAGATTATTTCTTTGAAATTCCCTTATTATTTCTATTGCAAACAACTTTACATTGCGGTTCGATACGGAACTACAGAATTAATCTATACTTATATGATAAATAGGTAAAGTTTGTGAGTTTTGTGAGATTGTGACGTTGTAAGGGGTAATCTCTGGATCTACTGAACCGATTTAAAAAATTCTTTCACCAGCAGAAAGCTACATTATTCCTGAGTGTCATAAGCTATAATATATTTCCAAAATAATTAGAGATCCTTATGAAAATTGCATTAATGTAACCCAAGGTAGCAAAATGTTGCCTGTAAAATACATTATTTGGCGTGCGCTGAGGAAACTATTGATGATAGATTAAAATTTGTAGGTAGGTAGGCAGGGTAGGTAGGTTAGGCAGGGAAGCCAGTGTAGCCAGGTTAGCCAGGGTAGCCATGGTAGCCAGGGTAGGCAGGTTTTGGGCAGGGCAGCCAGGGTAGGCAGGTTTTGCTCAGGTTAGCCATGGTAGCCATGGTAGGCAGGTTTTGGGATGGGTAGCCAGGGTAGGCAGGGTAGCCAGGGCAGGCAGGGTAGGGGCATAGTAGCCAGGGTAGGTAGGGTAAGCAGGGTAGGCAGGGTCGGGGCAGGGTAGCCAGGGTAGCCAGGTTAGCCAGGGTAGCCATTGTAGCCAGGATAGCCATGGTAGGCAGGGTAGGGGCAAGTTAGCCAGGGTAGCTAGAGTAGCCAGAGTAGCCAGGGAAGCCAGGGTTGCCAGGGTGGCCAGGGTAGCCAGGGTAGCCAGGGTAGGCAGGGTAGTAGCAAGGTAGCCAGGGTAGCTAGAGTACCCAGAGTAGCCAGAGTAGCCAGAGTAGCCAGAGTAGCCAGAGTAGCCAGGGTAGCCAGGGTAGCCATTGTAGCCAGGGTGGCCAGGGTAGGCAAGTTTTGGGCAGGGTAGTCATGGTAGCCAGGGTAGGCAGATTTTGGGCAGGGTAGCCGTGGTAGCCAGGATGGCCAGTGTAGCCAGGATAGCCAGGGAAGCCAGGGAAGCCAGGGTAGTCAAGATGGCCAGGGTAGCCAGGGTAGCCAGAGTTACCAGGGTAGCCATGGTAGGCAGGGTAGGGGCAAGGTAGCCAGAGTAGCCAGGAAAGCCAGGGTAGCCAGGGTAGCCAGGGTAGCCAGAGTAGCCAGAGTAGCCAGGGTAGCCATAGTAGTCAGGGTAGCGGCAAGTTAGACAGGGTAGCCAGAGTAGACAGAGTAGCCAGGGAAGCCAGGGTAGCCATTGTAGCCAGGGTGGCTAGGGTAGCCAGAGTAGCCAGGGTAGCCATGGTAGCCAGGGTAGCCATGGTATCCAGGGTAGCCAGGTTTGGGGCAGGTTAGCCAGGGTAGCCATGGTAGGCAGGGTAGGTAGGTAGCCAGTTGACGGGAGCGAAGCCCCGAGGGTCAGCTAGTAATAGTATAAGACGGATCCCTAAATGTGCGATGTCCGACACGCATTTGGCCTGTTTTTTTATTAATTCATTATTAATTTCCCCATTGAGGTTCAAATAAAATACACAGTAAAAATCCCCATTACCTTCCTACTCTGTAGGTACCTACCAATTGGAGCTTTTCTATATTAAACAGGTTTCAGGTTCCGTACCCGAAGACTCTAAATGGAGCTGCTATCACTCACGTGTCTAGCCACCTCTGGTATCAAGGTTTTTCCGTGTGAGGATATAGCTACCTCTGATATCAGAGTTTTTCCTTGTAAGGATGTGGCCACCTCTGGTATCAGAGGTTTACGGTGTGAGGACGCGGCCACCTCTGGTATCAGAGTTTTTCCGTGTGAGGATGTGGCCACCACTGTTCAGAGTTTTATTTCCTGATCGACGTACATGTTATTTTTTTTTTCCACTCAAGTATTTAAGTTCAGGACAAAACGAAAAGGGGCAGAGATAGTGGACAATGTGGAATATCGGTGATATTCCATGCCACCAAAATGTACAGGTTTTACTGATAGGAGTTATTGTTAGTCTGGATCGAAAATGTTTCCAAAAAATACCATCAGGAAAATTATATACATTTTTATTGTATTATCCTTATTAATATTATAATGATATCATTATTAATATTTTGATAATCGTACCGTGTGTTTACTGGTAACTAATTAAAATCATTTGAGTACGTAGCCAGTCAGGGGATCTACTCCTTAACTCCATCAACGATATTACGGGTCCGTCCAAAAGTATTCTGGCACTTTGGAGTGAACCCTACTCCGTAATGATTAATTTTTTCGGACGGGTAAAAACACATCGGGATTAGGTACAACTGTCAAATTTTGTTGTCATTCATTAGGTAGTAGTTCGGGCCCCGAACGAATCATGCGTCCGTACGTGATGCGGAGTAGGAAACGCCCGTAACGAGGGCCGAAACTACGGACTTCATGCTTAGGGAGAAGAACCCAAGGTATGAACGCGAATTTACTTTTATCAAGAGGTGTGGGATTTTAGTCGATAGGAGTCTGGTATGATCCTCCATTATTCCCAGATAGAGGGTCCTCACCAAAAAATGTGAATACCTATTTAGGTAATACCTACTCTAAAAAGCTGATGACGATTGCGATTGTGTAATCAAAAAAAGTTCATATCTCTGTAACGTACTAAAATGGTATACAATAAAAAATGCCCAGCGGTGGGTCAGTATAGGCTAATATTAAAAAAAGTTTATAATGAAAATAATACTTGGCAGGATTTCAGGCCTCCCCGGCCTTTGCTCTCTGGCTGTTTGGTAAAAAAAGACTATAATGCCTGAGTTATTTCAATATTGTTAAAGAAATGCGTCTAACAAAAATCTTTTTCACCAAAAAATAAACTGACTTCAAAAGCAAAGCCGTCAGTGTCTTTGGTACCTCTTGTTTTTATAATTTTTCGACACCAACTGCCGAAACGAAAGTTATTTTGCACATTTTTGTGTTTTGCGTTTGAAATCGGTTTATTTTTTTGTGAAATAGTTTTTAATTTCTTTATTTTTAGTTTTATAGTACACCATCACTAAAAATGAGCAATGGATATAAAACTGTACCTAAAGGATCGACAAAATACTCATAATAACTCAATTTACACATTTGTGCTGTTTGGTAAGGAGTTCGGTTGTATGCTCTATAACTTGAAAACTCCTGGACCGATGTTGATGAAACTTACACTATGCCCTAAGTTGAGAGATACTCAATCCAACACAAAAAGGATGATCACGATCTGTAAGCAGTTTCCAACAATATTACATACATACGTGTCGAAATGATTACATCCTTTTTTTTTGAAGCAGTAAAAAATAGATCACTGTCATAAATTCACAAGAGGAACAAGCACCTCTCTAAACAAACAAAAAAAACTTCTTATCCACAACAGTTTAAAAAGAAACTCGGTAATCCGACGGCTGACTGGAACTTCCAACTACTAATTGCTAGATAAATCTTGAGAAAGTTACACAAACTACCATGTACTGTTTAATTGGGCTGTCTGTTTGTCTGTCTGTATCTCGATTTACGTACAGTTTGCAGTGACAATTAGCGAAGCTGTAATTTGTTTAATGAGGATAGTCTGCTCTGTCTAATGTGGTTTTCTGTTAGACTGAAGACGATATTTGTTCTGCAAAAAGCTTAAGGCCCCGTTTACACTAAACTTCTGTGGCCACACACTGTGAAAATGTATTGTTATGTTCATATTCGAGGGTTACCAGTTTGGAGGCATGCGAAATAGGGTGCAAAGTCTCGCTTACCTCAGTTGGAAAGGAAGGATCCTTCGTCCAGACGAGTGTTGTGTCTGGTCCGGGGAACTACCCAACGGTTATTGTTGGACTGTTGTATGTGTCAAAATCGCGCCGAAAACTTCGCTTGCGTTATGCAGGATTTGTGTGATGTCATGTCATGTTTGTAAGTGGCGGCGTTGGTGCCGCTACAGACTACCGGTTAATAAAAAAAAAACTTGTCCTAACGATAGCGGATCAATAATTTTTATGCACCCCATGATATGAGTTTGTTTCACCTGTTTTAAACAGGTTTTTTCAACACACTTGCTCATAAAGTGGCTTTAATTTCACCGCAAATAGGCACATAATGACACCTGTAATCAAACCGTGACTTTTTCATTGCTATTATTCACAAGTGAGTTATAGAGTTTTTTTAATTTTATTTATTGGTTGAGTTGATTTTTTCTTAAAAAAGTAGGGATGCAAAAAAGATCGTGATCAATAGTACAAATAAATTAATGTACTTATTGCTTGCTCATTTCATGCAATTTCGTATTTAAATAGATCATTTCAACTGTGTTTAATAAATAAAACTTTCACTCAAATATATATTTTGTTTTTCTCTGTAATAATTCCCCACGTACTAAACGTGGCTTAAACGCTATCCGCGAAAAGCCATAAAAAAAGGAATGTCACTCTTTTAGTATATGGCCGATCGCCATTGTTAGATGCGCGCGCATACGAAAACTGATATTTTTTCTGCCATTGCGAAATATTTTTCACAACTTGTTTTCATTGTTGAAAATGATTTTTTTAGTATTATTTTCTTCACAAGTGTGTTGAAAAACGTCGTATGATACACGAATGTATTGATGATTACCGTCCTCGGCTCTCTTAAGAACCTCACCTAACGCCTCGGGTCTCAATGGCACCTCAGCGATAATCACCAACATTACACACTTGTACCATAATGTACTATTGTTAATTATTAATTTTACTTTTCATACTTTTTATGAAAGACAGCATAAGTAATGATGGTACTTAATATATTTGTTTCAAAAGCCCAGAAGCCTTAACTCTCTTTTAATTCTCTCGTCTAGCATGTGATTAATCGATTTTTCATACTTGTTGTCCTTTGCCTTGCCGAATTCATAACGAAATAAGGCTACTGGACCAAGTGCAGCTTGTAGAAGCCTATGTACAGGCCTTTTTCATTACCCTTGTCCCCAAATAAATACTAGGATATGAAATCATTTTTCGAAAACTCATAGACTTCGATGATTGTAAATTAGTAGATTTCACCAAAGCAAGAACGAGTGACTAGTGTTAGCGATCTTTATATTTAATTGAGCACACTAAGTGATTTTACCATGTTGGCAATAATTTGTTTGATATTTTTACGGTTGCAAAAAAGATGGCCTGTTTTTTGTCAGGTTGGTAAACGATAAGCTTGCTCTTCTCGTTTCCCGCCCATTCCGAGGTTATAAATAGAGTGGTTCATGCCATCAAAGGCAGTCTATTTTTGATCGTCGTTAATAGGGCTAACACACGTCCGGAGGTCCGGCCGGACTAACTTCGCCCACAAATCCTTTCTCGCTTAAACACGCTTGTGTGGAGCGAGACGGACTCAATTAATAATAATAATGACCGGCGGACCACGCTACACACGCTCGGATATGGTCCGGGCTGGACTAACTCCGGCCACAAATCCGTGGTCCGGCCGGACCAAATCCGAACGTGTGTAAGCACTATAATAAGTATAAGGGTAAGTGCTTATAAACTGTATTTAATAAACTGTGTTCTATAAACTATTTTCCATTAACTGTGTTCTGTGTAACTGTGTATTTGATATGAGAATACACTGGGTGAGTAAACCCTTTTAAGCATTTTTATTTGCATCGCCATCTCCGCTGGAATACTCACATGAGATTTTAGTCGTTTGAGTAAAAGACGACACAAGATACTCCCTCAAACGGTCGCTAACTTAGCTAATGACTAAACATAAAAGAGACTAATGTTATTAAGGAAATCCCCGTCATTTTATTTTATGTAGTCGTAACTGGATTTAGTAAGTACCTACTACCCGCATGCCGCAACTACAACGTACCCTCAGGCCACTGACCTCTATTATACAAGTACACTGGACTAAACATACTATATGAAATGACAGTTGATTTTTGTGCTGATTCAAAGCGCCCTGCTCGAGGTTCTCAGGAACTAAAATTGACACATTTAGAGATAGGATACTACCAATATTTATAAAAATTAGGTAATACTAATATATTTGACTGGAAATATTATAATATTGTAACTAATATATCAGTATTAGTGATATTTTTAAATTACACTAATATCAAAATAGTAGACTTGGCAAGGCGTATCACTCATCTACTGTATTGACTTCTCGTAGTATGTTGGAACTAAATATCTTATATTTGTATTGGTGATGAATATTATATGAATGCCTAATAATCAGTTATAATATGTTCAATAGCAATGTGTAATACTAAATTCTGGAATCATCATCATGATCATCCACGGCCCGACTTCGCCCACTGCTGAGCACAGGCCTCTCTCTTGTACCAATCACTACGTTCCTGAACCTGGAATTAATTCTGGAACAATATCATGATAATTATAATTTTATTAACAAATGTTTTGAAGACAAACAATTTATTATCTGCATCTGAAACAGAGCTGAAAACTGATTTCAGCGGGGGTTAGGTCATCTCGATAACTTATTTTCATTACTTTATTAAATATATATATATTTATTTAGGTATGTATCATATAATATTTAGATCAGATTTAAACAATGCACCTGCCATGTTATCTCTTCACCACCCTTGGTTGACTGGTAGAGAATGCCTAAGGCATTAAGTCCGCCATTGTACCTTTGTGCATGAAGTTTAAATAAATAAATATAAGTCTTCACCTTGCTGGAATGCGATGTCACTCTTATTTGCACCTTAACACTACAAAGACAAGATCTCAGCGATAAGAGTGAGAAATACGTCCGTTGTAAATGATTATCCATCTCATTTATTATTATTATTATATAAATGATGTTCCCTTCACGAATCCGATGGGCGTACAACTAGTGTACTTGAGCGAGGAGATACTTGCTCAAATGTGATAGTTTTTAGGATAAGTTGTTAGCCTAACCCCATATTTAAATCTCACTGATCTGACAGTAATGCGCTATAACTTTACTAGCACGCTATCCACTAGTTTATAGCTTGCAATCTGACTGAAAATATTTTTTAGTAACCTTTACAGCAATTATTCTATTACTTAAAAATTAATCGTAATAAAAATAACAGTTTTTTTTTTCTCTTACGTATTAAATTATTCTCTCGATCGATAAAACCCATAAAAGTATTTCACCGAAAGCTGTGTCCCATCTCTAATATTAGTTCCATGCGACTCTCACGTTAATTCACGTTGCTATCAGCGCCAAAATGGCGATAATCAAATGTCTTCATTTTGTCATCGTTAATATGAAGTCCAGTGTACAATGTATGATAGAGGTCAGTGCCTCAGGCTCATTAGAATAAATGGGATGTAGTAGTAGGTACTGACAAATTGGAACAGTTTACAAACTATATTATTATAAAACTAGTTTCTGCCAGCGGCTTCACCCGCGTGATAGTCGGAAATTAGCATTAATATTAATGGGTCCTAACATTGTGAGCTTTTTTTTTGCTTCCAATAATAGGTATGGAAAAAACGCTTGAAAGCACGGCAATTTCTCCAAGTTTCCAAACGCTCACAATGTTAGGACACGCTAATTTTATCCGTGGTGCTAGGCAACTGGGCTTATCCCAGTTGTAAAACCTTTGTGCCTATTGGATTTGTTTGTTCTGTCTCCTGCTTGATATGGAGGGAAGTGGAAATTTGTATATTTTTTGCCTACTCCTCCATTATTCGTTTTCGAGCTTCGTTGCCTCGGCGCTTTTGTGGTGGGGCTTTCAGGAGTTGCAGTCGTTTGGGAATAATGCGGTGGGATTGTCAGTCGGAAATTATTCCAAGGAAACATTACACCGGGATATAAAGTAGCTTATGTGCTATCGCAGACTATAATCTATCTTTGTGGCAAATTTCACCCAGCTCCGTTCAGCCGTTCTGGAGTGATTGCGTAACAAACATCCATCCATCCAAAGGCTCGCATTTATAATATTAGTAGGAATTATAAAATTCGTATGAGAGGTAATGTTCTAAATTACCAATATTATTTGTTACTAAACTGATTTAAAAATGATTTCACTGGAAGAAAGAAGGTTCAGTTTTTCGATCCGTTGTTAGCTCAACCAATGGTTAAATATGCTAACTTGATGCTAACCAATGGTTTTATATATCGGTACAACACGTTTTTTATATTTTTTGGGGTCAAAACGGGTAGTTAGAGTCCACGGTCCGTCTGTCTGTCACCAGGATAGCTAGACAGTTGCAATTTTTTCACAGGTGATGTTTTCTGTCGCCGTTATAACAACAAATACTAAAAACAGAATAAAATAAATATTTAAGTGGGGCTCCCATACAGAAAACGTGATGTTTTTGCCGTTTTTTACGATACTGGTACGAAAACCATCGTGCGCGAGTCCGACTAGCACTTGGCCGGTTCTTTTTTGTGCATTTATGACTGGATAATTTGCAAATTTTCATTAATTGAGATAAGAGTTAACTAAAGATTAAAAAACTGGGCCTTGGTTATTTTTACCCCGAAAAAATTTACAATACCTATAGTATAGCTCCCGGGAGCGAAACCGCGGGCAAACGTTAGTATCAGAAGGCTATTAAAGACTTAAAATAAAATAATTACTGCTATTCTTATTGTTGCCACCAAATAGCATTCTGCTTCGTTTCCGATATTCCTCTGGGAATGCAAAAGCTACTTAGGTTCTTACTCATTAAAAACATAGTTTACAACATTCCTAAACCTGGAATGTTAATAATTTAAACAAATTAACGTTTACAAATCTTAGTCCACATTTAATTTAACAGTTGCCAACTCTGTAGTGCCAAAACTATCATGGTTCCACTTTGAGACAGATGCGAAACTATACAGTACAAATATCAGATTGAATTTGAATTAGGTAATTTACCTATGTTTGCAACATTTGTAAGTATGTGAGAACCATGTTCCTATTTATAGAATCAATGAATGTGCTCTTAATACTTTATAACCTATACGTAGTATAGCAGTGCTGGGTGCATCGTCCTCATGTATATGAATTGATTTATGTATGTAAATGTTGTAAAACATATTTTAAACAACTTTAAAAAAAAAAAGTATTTGTGGAATTTCTTGTCTGTTCTTCTCCATAACAAGCTACTTTTCGGAATGAACGGTAACTATACTGTGATTTTTATTTTCATAGACTAAACTGACATTTGGGAAATTGCCACTTTATCGTTAAATAAAAAAAATGTCGTATTCTGACTGTCCTGAGTGATCGAAAGTTAATCGAAAATCGAAGTAGATCGAAAATGAAACAATTTCATTGCAAAAAAAGTATTTGTGGAATTTCTTGTCTGTTCTTCTCCATAACAAGCTACTTTTCGGAATGAACGGTAACTATACTGTGATTTTTATTTTCATAGACTAAACTGACATTTGGGGGATTGCCACTTTATCGTTAAATAAAAAAAATGTCGTATTCTGACTGTCCTGAGTGATCGAAAGTTAATCGAAAATCGAAGTAGATCGAAAATGAAACAATTTCATTGCAAAAAAAATGCATTACGTTTCTATTCATAAAACATTTATTTACACCATTAAGTAAAATTCTATTGAGGAGTCATGTCCTATCGATTCGATGAATCACCTATGATTGAGCCTTACCTACAACACCATGTTCTGCGCTTGAAACATTTTAAAAAATAAGGCCATTAGCAGCTGTCAGTTTAGTCTACACAATTAAGAATCACAGTATAATTTTAAATTTATATTTTTGACGTTCAAAAGTGCCGCTTAATGGCCTAATTGAATTAAAGATTTTTTGTATTTTGTCTTCTAAATAATCCTATCCATTTTTCACAGCGGAATCAAGATTTGACACGTTATAGGCCTCAGAAGGTTTCAACAAAACAATTAAGAAAGTTCGAACGAAGAAATGGCTGACATAACATTGCGTAAATAACATTCCTTCCGTGTTAAATCTTAAATTAGTTGAAATAAACTAACATAAATTACAGGTTTTATTGCGTACAACAGTAGGTACTAACATCTTTAATTTAAGAGGAATTTTCTCTCGAAATAGTGATGCGACATGATGTGCGCAATTAGGCAGTATTTTGTGAGTGAAACTTAGCTCCTGATGTAAGAATTTTGAGTTTTTGACACGATCTTAACTGCAAAGTCTAGTTTAATGACAATGTTGGACAGATATCTACATTGTAATTGGTTTTTTTCATCTGGAATTTCTCAGAAGCAGCCTGTAGATAGGTTAGATGACATATGATGATGGTTCGATGATGGTTTTTTTTTTTTAATGTTGCCCTACACTAGGAATTTCTTCCTGTATCTTGGGTACTTTTACAAACATATACACTCACATACACAACACCCAGAGCCGGAACAACTATCTGTAGGTCATACAAATATTTGTTCCGTGCGGGAATCGAACCCACGACAAGCAGCGCAGCAGTCAATCACTCAACCACTGCGCCAACCGTGCGCAAGGTTTGTGTCCGGTTCATGGCAATAGGATAGCGCTTCGGGGCATACTGCTAATTTTATGTAGTATTTTTTGTTAAATATAACGTAGGTTTTTTATATTAAACTGGCGTTCAGTAAAGCAAGAACCGATATCCTATTTACACTCCACTCACTGTCAAACCTCTCATTTTACTTCACGGAACATCCTTAGCAAGTTAAGGCGCTCATAACCCAGCCTGCCGTGTGCCGGAATTCGGAATGGCACATTATCATTCACCGTACATCACTACAGGGTAACGAACGCACAACTCGCAATCGTCACGTTAGACCCCGTTACCCCTTCGTGTCCTTATTACCCCTTCGTCAAGTCCTAATGCCTTTGACTTTATAGCTTGAATTGGTCTTTTACCTTTAAGGGACCGTCCATCAATCACGTAAGGCTTGAAAGGAGGTTTAGCAAAAATCACGAAATATCACAAGGGGGGAATGTAGTAAGATATCACGTGTATTTAATTTTTCGTCAAACGCGTGATTTCTAAACCGAAATGCGGCGTGTAGTGTTATTGCGCGTGTAATGTTATTTTTATGCCAGTCCAAAACAACCTGCAACCTTTCTGTCCAGAAATTTTTGTCATGGTCCTTAATTTCAGATTAAAATTAGATTATACTATAAACATGTTTATAAAGATAATATAAAAAAAAAAAAAAGATTGTTTGTAGTTACTAAAAATACACGTGGTTTTGGGTGGGGGCAGGGGGGTTAGTCTTAAACCTCACCATGTGTCACTAAGGGGGAGGCAGGGATTAAAAATTCAAAAAAACCCGTGATTAATGGACGGCCTCTATGGTGTTGTATCTCTACATACTACAAAACTGCACATAAGTACGAAAAAATATCTTAGTTAGGCGAGCAAAGCTAAAGTTAGCTTAGTTCTCGGTCTGCAATGAGCTCTGTACGGTCTTTGTCACAGATAATAATTAATTATATACTTTAAATGCGTGCATTCTCAACTGTTTATAATAGGTATCCACTCGTCTATGAAAACAACTCTATTATGAATAAAAACCGTTTCTCCTTTCTGTAGAGTTACAGCCAACAAAATATTTAATGTACTGATCGGACAGCTGTCTTTTTTCGTAATTCGGAGTTAGTTCCATAGTAAAATTTATCCATACTTATGAGTATTCACCCCATGATTGCGTCATCGGTACATGATGGAAATCCCACCCATACGCAATAAACGTTTTGGGAATACTTTTATTATGCGCACAGCAAAAGAGTGGAATTCCCTGCCGGTGTCTGTATTTCCTGATAGCTACAACCTAGGAGTCTTTAAGTCAAGAGTGAATAGGTTTCTTCTAGGTAAGTGTGCTTCATCTTCGACCACATCATCGCTTACCATCAGGTTAGATAGTGGTCAAGCGCAAGCCTGTTATTAATAAAAAATAAAATAACCCCTGAAAGATTGAAAATGAATAAAAAATCACTTTGTGTAGCTAAATAATAGTAAATAGTGATTTTGCTAAATTAAATTTACCGGAATATGCCATGAGTTAAGAAAAACACAAAAATAAGGAAGAACAATACGAAGCATACCAAATTAAATGAAAAAATAAAGCCTGGGTCTTTTCCTGTACAATGTCACTGATATTTAATAATAGTAAACTTTAAAAAGTCACTGAGAATTTAAAATTAAGAACGTGTCAAACCCTACCTTTAGTGTCAAAGATTGACATATTATTGACCAACGAATAATGTAAGGTTTATATTTTTACATGACTTTGACAATCTTGGGACCCTGGGGTCCCGGTCCTTTGAAAGGCGTGTGAGGGGCCGAAGCCAATTCGCAGAGGCCTTGTTAGGCATGTATCAGGAAATGTGACACCAACCGACGATTATCCCTGTATACACTGCGCAAGTGCACCCAAGGGCAATCCCCGGTTGGTGCAGGACTATTGCAATATATGGTGAAAAAATGTGTTGGGTTATGGGTCTGGTACGTTTAGTGGATCGATAAGGTTTATACATTATTAGTTGGTCAATAATATATGATTCTTGTCCTTCTCCATAAAAACCTACTTCTTGAACGGACAACTTTACAACTCAAGTTTATTTATTTATTTCAATTAGGCTTGTCTATTTAAGAATGACCAGCCTAATTGAAATAAATTCCTAGTTTTGTCTTTCTGTGATTTTCTTTTTAAAAACCTTTTCCTTACAAACCACGTTCATAGGAAGTTTCAGACACTGCAGATATAAATAAAATCAAGGGCATAATTAACTATTTTATTTTACACAACAATGTTAGGTTTAGTCTTGTATCAGGTAAAAACACAAATTCGAGTCCGGAATAAATTGTGTATTCATATTGTAAATGTTTAACAATTACGGAAAATTGTTACGTACTTTAGTACGTAGGTACCTATCTATTTACATTTGCGGAATGTGCGTTTTTCCTATATAAACTTCAGTTACTGTTAACCAAACTCTGTATACCTAATTGTAATTAATTTTCAATTCCTAATCGGTTGTTAGTGTTTTTTAGCCGCCATATTAGATTTACCGTAATGTCAATGAGGGCTCATCAGTTGGCATCAGTTTTTGTGCTCATCAGTAGGCATCAGTTTTTGTGCTCATCAGTTGGCACCACTGGCGAGTGAAATCCTTAAATATAGCTGTTATACGTTGTTATGACGTGCACGATAGCAAAGTTTGAATTAAAATCATGTCTAATGCCGTAGTTGTGTGATTAAATATAAAATTGAGTATGCTGCAGTTTTGCGCGAAACTTAAGGACCTCACTCGCCAGTAGCGCCAGCTGATAAGCACAAACACAGAAGCTCTCATTGCAGCGGAAGCATCATGCCGATAAAATTATCCGAAACATAAAACTCTATTACAGCAGCGGTTGCTGGTAAAACCCGTACCTATCTTAATGTGCCATATTTGGAAAATGAATAACAATATATCAAGGGAATTTAACGCGATGATTTCACCCGACGTACCGAACCGTTTCCCGTGATATATTGTTATATAATTACGAAACGCGAAAGTTTTAAGGTAAATAAAATTAAAAAAAAAAAAAAAACACAACAATAAAAAGTAGTAAATTAATTCGCGCTAGAAACAAAAAAACTATTAAATTTGACATTTGGAAGACCTCACTTTACATCAGCGTCCCCAGAGGTAAATTCTAACGCGGTAGGCCTCATTGGTATGCGAAGTATTCATAAAATACAGCGATACCTCATTTGACTAAAACCGATTAATAGTTTAGCAGCTACGAAGGACCAGATGAATATCCTACCCGAAGCTGCTATACTCATAACTCTCCCAGAGGCTCCAGGCAAAAGCGATATCGATTGTCGAAATCGATAAATGCCTGCATACCTAAATGTCATATGGTCAATTCAAAACAATTTGGCAATCTGCGAATCGCTATCGATATAATCCCACTTTGACGAGAACTCAAGTGTCCGGAGTAAAAACAAGATGCTTGCCAACAACACAAAGTTCTCTTGTATCAAAATAACATTGGATAGTTCACCGAACACAGTTAATTCAGGAATCCTTTGATATTAAAAACCTATCGTTTCCTTTGACATCGTAAACGAAAATTCCTGTTAGGCATCCCACAGTTTTGATTACCACTGGAAATACCCGACAGCAAGAATAAAGTGGTTACAAAAATATTTGCTTTGTATCTTTTTTGAAAACGGTATTAGCTATCAATAGAGATGGACCGACTAAGGGTAAGCTGACTATGCGGCCATGTTAAGAGCTCCTGCAAACTATAGTTTTTTTTTTCGGCCGAAGTTAGATTTGTTACGGAACCATTGTAATGTGCGCTTACATACTTCCTCATACTGATTATAGGCCCGACCAAACTATTGACCGATAAAAAGTTTGTTGTTTGCGGGGGCTCTAATAGTAGGCCAATTAGGCGGCAAATTATGCCGATTAGTAGGTAGTATTAGATAAGTAAAAACTCAGGAAATAAATCATCGGCAATAATAATCAGAAATAAAACAGTATTTACCTATTATATAATTAAGATTTATAATTTTGTTTTTTATATGCGTTACGGTAACCAGTCTTGCCAAGGGGTATTGTGCTACCCAGTTACTGGGTTGTGGAGGCCAGATAGGTTTCGGAACTCAGCTGGAACCGGTTTGACTGGAAGTCACCTCCAACATGGGTGGGAAAAATGGCTAGGCAGAATTATTGTCTTACAAGAACATACCCCTATTTGTCTACTGAGTTTTCCTATAGTGGCCTCCTTCACCAACCTTACGTTATGGAAAGCGGCACACTATACCAGGCAACCCCTTACGAGGTGTCTGGGACCATCTTCGGTAGGTCACGCCTCCTAGAGCACTCGCCCCTGGTACTCAAGAGAAAATGTGAGTTGCACCGTGATTACTCACAAGAACAGTGTATACTATCAAACTATTAAAAACAATGAATATAGATGGACCGACAAGTCACCGATTTGTCAAGAAAGTCGTAAAATAATCAGCCATTTAAGAGCCGTCGTATAGTGGTCCAGTCGGCTAGTTGGCCAAGCTCATAAGCCAGTCCATCTCTACCACCTATTAAGGTATTAAAATAATGACATTAATATTGATCAGAGCAGAGTGGTTTTAATTTGCTGTGGGCACTGAAACAGTAGCGTGGCGTGATCGAATCAGAAATGTAGAGATCCGCAAGAGAATCAGGGTTACCGACATAGCCCGAAGAATTGCCAAACTTAAGTGGCAATGGGCAGGGCACATTGCTCGCAGAACGGATTGCCGATGGAGCAGAAAAGTTCTGGAGTGGCAGGAGGTTGCGTTGGACGGCCTTCCACCAGGTGGCCGATGACCTGGTGAAGGTTGCGGGGATCCGCTGAATGCGGGACGCAAAGGACCGGTCAATGTGGCGACGCTTGGGGGAGGCCTATGTCCAGCAGTGGACCTCTTTCGGCTGATATGATGATAATTACTGCAACAGTTAAGGTTGAATAGGTTAGTTATATCTTGTATTAATTGTTACTGGGTGAATGAACTTTTAAAGGTTCATTCGTATTTAGAATGATAGATTGTCAACAATTTTCAGGGTGCACAGGTGCGAGTGATTTTATGATTTCGTAAAATATAGTAATTAATCCTATATCTGTCGCAAATATCGTATACTAGCAGACGCCTCGCGGTCTCACCCGCGTAGTACCCGTTCGCGTAGGAATACAGGGATAAAAAACTAGCCAATGTCACCCGGGGCTAGTGTAGCTTCCCAACGGTGAATGAATTTTTGTAATTGATCCAGCCGTTTCGTAGTCTATAAGGAACCTACATACATACTTTATCTCTTATATATCGTATATTATTTAGTAGAAGAGCATCTACCGTACTTTAATTCATAATTTTCGTTTATTACAGGCACGAGATTTATCCTTATACCATTAAAAAGGCACGTGAACATAATCAACAGGAAATAAGATCAGAAATTTTAAATTAATATAAAATGAGGTATTTTTTATTATTAAATTACCACGTTAATTAAATACACCCGTGCAGGACGTGTCTGAACCCGGCAATACTTATGTACCTATCTAATTGTGTCCGTAGCTTCACTCACTTCACTCCTTTGCAAGATATGGCACACTTGCTGGAGTGTCCCAACTGCCCATACACCTGCACTTTGGAAGCCTACTGCACCTACTGGGCCCAAAATATATAAAGAGTTTACCATCGACTCGAAAAGAAGAAGACTCACGTCAACACGATTGTGATTCACTGGCGGTTGACAATTTATTATTTATTTATTTGAACTTCATGTACAATGGTGATACATAGGCGGACTTCACTACACTTTTCTTTTTTTGGGTGACAATTCTCACAGTAATGTACCAATGTTGTTTTATTCAGCTATTCCTTTGGGTTTCCCCTATTTTTATTTGTATGAGCAAACAAAACAAAAAAAAAACAAATCGTATTTGAGTGTTAGCTAGACTAACGAACAACAATTGATTTTTAATTAGGTATATTGATTACGTCACAAATCATTTGCATTACACACCATTATTGCCTCTTTGGGAATAATTAGGTAACTTCCTTCATTAATATAGTACTTTAGAGCAGTGTTCTATTTTTGGTGTACAATAAATTATACTATTTTGACCACTAGGTGTCCCGCAATGGTTAAAATTTGACTAAAACTATACAAAATCTCACACACCTCCTAAGTAGTACCTTCACAGTAATTTTTTATTAGGTACTTGAAGCTGAGTACCTATTTGTCAAACTCTATTTTAGCCTTAAACCCTGTCAAACTGTGGCATTTAAGTTCACGGCACGTTCTCAAATCCAAATACTCAATACAGGAACCGGCCCTTAAAACGAGGAAACAAAATTTTCTCGTATAAAGATTCTGTCTATCTACTTTATCTATGAGAAAATAACTATCCCCAAGTACAACTAATACTTGAATTCCCTCTTGCAAAGCTTCAACATACGCTCGACTGGCTCACGTAATTACTTCGTACGACTAACAAGAAGAGAATTGAATATGGCGATAGTTGCTATCCTTTTGTGTTACTGTGAGTGCATACGCGGATCTAAGATGGAATCTGTAATCTCTGTCATACAGCCGTCTTCAAGCTAAAGTGGCGTCATCTGAAAAAATCATTATTTTGAGACAGGTTGTATCGAAAAGTTGTGATCATATTTATTTATATTTAGAAGGCTACTTCTGCCCACGAAAATAAATAACTTTCTTCAAGGAAGTCATAGGATACATATAAAAAAATCCATACAATTTGTCGTCGGACGATCAAAATTTCCCCTCTATGAGAGGAGGCCTGTGTCCCAGCAGTGGGAACATTAAAAGGCTGATGATATGATGTGATGTGATCAAAATTTAAATGGCATATACAATATTTTTTTGGGTATTGGCTATCTATGCATTACTTACTTGGAAAAATTTATATAAATAAAATACTTGCGGACGCCTCGCGATTTCACCCGCGTAGATTCCGTTCCCGTGGGAATACAGGGATAAAAAGTAACCTATGTTACCCAGGGATAGTATAGCTTCCCAACGGTGAATGAATTTTTGAAATCGGTTCAGTAGTTTCTAAGTTTATTCGTTACATAGAAAAACACAAATATACAAATCTTTCCTCAGTATAATGGTTCCCGAGGGCTCTTATAAAACTGTTAAACGAAAAGGAAAAGCTTAGAAAACGGTTTAAAAAATATAAAAATCCCCGCGATAACTATGAATACAGATTGTTAGGTGAAAGAGCTAATATTATGATAAAAACTAGCTACAATGACTACGTGGGGAAAATCGAGACGGGCATACCACAAAACCCCAAACTATTTTGGTTATTCGTTAAGGCAAAAAGATCCCAGTCCAATGACATACCGTCTGAGATGAAGCTTGATAGCTTAATGGCCACTACCGGGGACGGGGTCTGTAAGCTGTTTGCAGACCATTTTTCCTCAACTTTCGTCTCATCGAACAACTTAACACATGATTCACTGCAAGAAGGCCACATGTATCCCCAGAGAAGCTTGGGTCTGGTTGTGTTCTCTGAGAGGGATGTTTTCAGGGTTCTTAAAAAACTAAACGTGTGCAAGGGTCCAGGACCTGATGGTTTACCACCATTATTAGTTAAAAACTGTGCAAGTACTTTAGCCCTACCGATTAAAATAATATTAAACCACTCAATTAAAACAGCAGAATTCCCTTCTAAATGGAAGGATGCTAATGTAGTGCCTATCTTCAAAAAAGGTGAAGCGAACAACATTAAAAATTATCGCCCAATATCCATTTTATCAGTGTTTTCGAAGGTCTTTGAATCCATGATGTGTCCCATTTTAACATCGCACCTCAAAATAGAGCTAGCTTCTCAACAGCATGGATTTTGCACGAAAAGATCCACTACGACTAACCTAGCCCTTTATGTCAATGACCTCAGCAGACTTGTTGACTCTCGCACACAAGTTGATGCCATTTACACAGATTTTAGCAGTGCCTTCGACAAGGTGGACCACCGGATCCTACTTCAGAAACTTTCAGACCTCGGTATATTCGGCCAGCTTCTCCGTTGGTTCAAATCCTATCTGACTGAAAGAAAACAGAGGGTTGTAGTAAAGGGGCATCAGTCTCCCTTTTATTATTCTACTTCTGGAGTGCCACAAGGCTCTCATATGGGTCCGATATTGTTTTTAGTATTCGTTAATGACATCGTGAATTGCATCAAACACAGTGAATGTTCACTCTTTGCAGACGATGTCAAGTTCTACAGACAAATAAACTCGTCCAGAGATATTTCCTTACTGCAAGAGGATCTAGACTCGGTACACAACTGGTGTGTACTGAACAGGATGTCTCTTAATGTTGAAAAGTGTCACCACATGACCTTCACTAAAAAACGGAACACACTTCCATCCTCATATTCTCTGAACGGTCTAACGCTGCGGCGGGTTAACACAATTCGCGATCTAGGAGTATGCCTCGACAGTCAGCTCACTTTCGTTCCGCATGTAGACAATATCGTCAAAAAGGCAACCAAAATGCTGGGATTTTTGAAGCGTATCTGCCATGAGTTTAAATCGGTGCGCACCCTTAAACTTCTCTACGCCACCCTCGTCAGAAGTGTTCTGGACTACGCATCGCAGGTGTGGAATCCTACCTATAAGGTCCATATCGATCGTATCGAATGTGTGCAAAGAAGCTTTACCAGGTATCTGCGGTATAAGTCAAACAGCTGTCCTCACACAGCTACTTACCCTGAGAGGTTAAGTCACTTTAAACTGACAACCTTAGAAAACCGCAGAAAAAACATGGACCAAATATTTTTTTTCAAAATTGTCAATGGATTTGTCGATGTTCCTGGGCTTCTGTACAACATAAATATAACTGTCCCCCGCTTTAGTCATCCCAGGCCTGACCGTAAAGTAGATTTATTTGTACCACCTTCAGCTCGAACAAACCTAGGGCGATCAGCGCCATTGAGCCGTTTCATGACGACCTATAATGAGAGCCATTCTCGCACCAACGGCATTGACATCTTTTCCAACACTTTGGCTCAATTTAGAAGACAACTTTCTCAACAACTTGAGGAAATTAATTAATTAACTGTTTTATTCCATCATTGCCTAATTCCATGATTATTGTACCTATATTTTTGATGAAGATTATGTTTATGATTAATGTTTACGATTATTGTTATTATGATTATTGTTATTGATTAATTATGTGTTTTGATTTGTATATTGTTTATTATGATTTGATTAATTGTTAGTGATTATTGTAATTTTTTTTATTCTGTATCTTTTAATTTTTCTTTTATGTCTCTTGTTTTTTTTTTGTATCTAATCAATGTAAGTGCTGTGCACACCTATAAGTGGAAAGTTTGCTGTAGTTAGTGAAATAGAGATTATGATTTTATCATTGTTTTTGTGAACAATCCGTTGGAGTGCCATAATAAATAAATAAATAAATAATATTATTAGTATAGATGGGCAGAAGCAGGTTTTAAAATATGATCACAGTTTTCCGTTACATACTGTATTAAAAGACAAGTCAAAATCGCGACAATAAAAAATATGCTAATAATGCTGTTTAATCAATTATTAATCATATGCGAGAGTTTTCGGTGTCTAAAATTAGATCTAATTGCGCACTTTCGAATAGGCACGTTGTTAGTTTAGATCAATGACTTAATCTTATCGGAATAAGTTGGTAAACATAGCAATTTAGGACGTTTTTAACCGAGGGAAATACTGCTTATGCATAGGTTTTATGCAGATCGATGGAGAATTTTTTGCTGATTATGATGGCATAAAATAAATAAAATCGGCCAATTGTCAGATAGCATCACTATAGCTTGAGAGAACGGCAGCATAGTAACGGCATACGGCTTACAATAGTGCTCGAAAGCTTAAAGTGAATTTCTATTTGAGTTTTGAATAGTCTGTAGTTAAACTGGTTTAGTAACTATTGCTTGTTTGTAATTTGAACCACAGTTAACAGTAAAACTATCGCATAGGCACTAATATAATCAAATAATACTGTAGGTAAACTATTTTTAAGTACGGTAAGTTCCTGTTAGAAATACATAAAAATGCGTGTAAATAGTCGGTATATTCGACTGTTTCTGACGCTTTAATCAAAACATTTTTTTTATATTAAGTACTATTACGCACCTACCACTATTTGTTCCTGCATCACCCAAAGGTGGACTGGTAGAAAATGGGTCTACCTTTTATAGCAGAACTTTTTATGTCATTATATTATTATGAGTAACAACGCATTGCATAAACTTCACTACGCAGAAAAAAGTTTGGCATACATTCAAATCTCATAACTTTGTAAGTCAGAATCATCTTTAGGCATAAATTTCATATCATTAAAAGGCAGAACC
The DNA here is from genome assembly GCA_964057195.1 of Orthosia cruda. Taxonomy (NCBI): domain Eukaryota; kingdom Metazoa; phylum Arthropoda; class Insecta; order Lepidoptera; family Noctuidae; genus Orthosia; species Orthosia cruda. The sequence goes on from OZ059849.1 coordinate 10,772,416, forward strand.
AACATATCGCAGAAAGTTCACAGTCAGAATCGTTTTTTGGCATACTTTTCATATCCATATTAATTTAAATACTCATCTATCACATTACAGAAAATTCATAGTTGGAATAATTTTGTATTTTTACCAAAATAATACAATTAATTAAACACAATTTTATTTCTTTGGTTTTTATTTCGCTGTATGAAGCATGCAAACATGCAAACAAGCATACACCATGCATGCAGCAAGCATGCAACATGCAAACAAGCATACACCATGCATGCAGCAAACATGCAATATAATAATAATAATAATCTGTGGCCTGACTTGTCAAGAGTGACACTAAAATTTTCTTCGCTCTTCGAATTTTTTAGAATATATATTTATGAATCCGAACAATATCACCGTTAAAACTACATACAACTAAATTTAAATAATGTCTACATATATATTTAATAAAACAACCAGAAGAAAACAAAAACTATAATTAAAATGAACAACATACAATAAACCGGAATGACAAGCTGAGAAGAAAATGCTGACACGAAGCTAGGCCCGAGCCAAAAACACACGCCCAACATCTACGGGTTTGTCGCTCAGCTCCGCCTCGCAGCCGCCGGGATCCCCTACAACCGTGAGTCAAGCGATCCTGGACTCTGCAGTTGCGTCGAGCTCGAGCGACGAATACTTCTCTCCGCCGACGACACCACCACCTACGCGACGACGGGGAGGACGCCGGCCACCGAAAAGCCTAGGACCTCGAGGCCCATCGGCCTCTGACAAGGTCCCCGCTCCCGGTGGAAGTGTGCAGCGCATGCGAAGGACGCCATCTATTAACGAAAACGTCATGCGCGCATACTTTGGGGCTACAGAGGGGGGAAGTAACCTGACTGCGTACCGTGGTTGGATGCTCTCTCTGTTTCAGGTGCTTGAGCCAGCTGTCAACGTATCGGCCCAACGTCTATCGGATCAGGTGCGGGTCATCCAACGTAACCGTATGCTGGATGACGCCGTACTTGATAGACTGCGTGAGGAATCACAGTGTAACCGTGTCTCACCTGTTCTGCCACCGGCCGCGGTGCAACTGCAACCCAATGTTTCACCGCGACCCGACCATGTTGGCGAGGATGACGACGACGGGGCTATATCTGTGAGTACTCAATGCAATGCACGTTTGAGGAGCGTTTTGGAATGTGCATTCAGCGAGTATCACACCACACTGCCTGAGCATAGACCTCGACTACCTCGTTTGCCCATGCATAAGAAAAATAGAGCGCTGGTGTGTGCTCTAGATTCGCAGCTATCAAATGTTCTTGATAGCTGCAAAGACCTTGCCGACTCCCACTCGATCTTGTACTGTGCGGCTTCAGCAGCATGTCGTGTAGCTAACGTCAAGTTTCCTAAAACTGACAGAGCTACACGACCAGCTATACCAGTTTGGCAGTGCAGGATTGAGCGTCGTATCGGTGTGGCTAGAGCACTCATCGGCAAGCTTATCTGCTTCAGGGAGGGCAACACTCGCCCTAGAGTGATGCGCTTTTTGAGGCGGGTGTTCTCAGGCACTGATATCAGTTCTCGAGATTATGTCCCGCGTCACAGAGCGTATCAACTTCCTGAAGCAGAAGATCTATGCATGGGCAAACCGTATTCGTCGCTACAAGCGGCGAGTGGAGCGATACACTCAGAATCGCCAAGGTGTGACTGATACGCGCCTACCGGAAAATGACGCCATGATTGTGTTCGTTCTGGCGCGATATCTGGTTGGTGCCTGTCAGTCACACCGAGGGTGACTGGACTTGGGAGGTCGAACGAGCGTGCGATTCGATACCACAAATGGGGGCAATTACCATCAGCCCCCAAGATGTAGCTCGTGCAGTCCGCCCGTTGCCTAACTGGAAATCTCCTGGGCCGGACGGACTGCACAACTTTTGGATTAACTGGTTCCAAAGGTCGCACGCTCGTTTGGCAACTCAGTTCCAGTCTGCCTTAGAGTCAGGATCGCTGCCCCAGTTCCTAATGACAGGAATAATCCACCTGCTCCACAAATCAGGTAGTACTGCGGGTCCTAAAAATTATAGACCGATAACGTGCTTACCGACGGTCTATAAAGTTCTTACATCCATTCTGAGAGCGAAAATTAATCAACATATTGACAATAACGCCATCATGTCTGCTTCTCAGAATGGATGTAAGAACGGGTCCCGCGGTACTAAGGAGCTGCTCCTCATAGACATTGCCATTAGCCAACAGGTTCGCCGTTCCCGCAAGGATCTGGCGACATGTTGGATAGATTACAAAAGGCCTATGACTCAGTGCCACATACATGGCTCATAAGTTTTATAAAAATGATGCAACTCTGCGCGCCTTCCTGGCGTCATATATGGGGCAGTGGAGGACGGTCCTTCACTATCCAGGATGTCGACAGATTCAAGAAAACAGCGAACCTATAAGGATCGAGCGCGGAATATTTCAGGGCAATAGTCTGAGTCCCCTGTGGTTTTGTTTAGCCCTGAACCCTCTCAGTACACTGCTGGAGGGTTCAGGTCTGGGCTATCGGTTGAGGAGAGGTGGTCAGGTCATATCACACCTCCTTAACATGGATGATCTAAAGCTCTTTGCCCCCAACAACTTGCAACTGATGAAGCTACTGAAGGTAACAAAAACCTTCAGTGACGCCATCCGTATGGAATTTGGTGTGGACAAATGTGCAGTCCTCGTGAAGGCTGAGAGAGATAAGAAAAGCAAGTATCTTGATCTGGCTCGCGAGGTTGTCGACATGTGGGATGTGAATACAGCGATCATTGTGCCGATAGTCGTTACGGCCAATGGCATAATAGCCAAGAGCCTCGACTAACGTCTGAGGAGGCTCTCGTTGGGCAGCTGGATCAAGGGCTTGATCCAGAAAGCGGTACTCCTGGACACGGCGCGTATCGTTAGGAGGTTCCTCTCTCAGGAGCCCTGACCATCGGTAGCTTGGACCCTGTTCTCGATATCGGTGGGCTACTATTTTTGTATTTTTAAATGTTTTTTATTTTATTTTTTTATAGAATAATATTTAAAAATGTAAAAATATGTATATAAAATGAATAAATGGAATAATAATAATATTTATTCCGTTCATTTTTGCACAGTACAATATTAAAACAATAATACATAACATAGTAACCCTTAAGTGAGTCTCTTCCCGAGTAGGTAAGGCAAAAAAAAAATACCATGCAAGCAAGCATACAAGTGAGCTTGCAGCATGCAGCAGGTATGGTTTCTGTCACGGCTCCGGCGCTGCGGGGCTCCGATGGTTTTAACGCTCACCACCACAGCTTCGGCTCAGCCTCAGCCGCGGCGGAGAGCGTTATTAGACCAGCTGCTCCTCAACTCCATACGTGGGCTTAAATAAATTATACTCTAGGGTTAGGGCAGACAAGACTATGTGGAGTCGGTTTTGCAGCGATTCCTTTCTGTCACTATCTTTTGTAACACAACATTTATTGAATTTTTAAGACAGTATTTTAATTTAAGGTTAAAAATGCTATTTTATAGAAATTATATTAAATTTATTCTTAATGAATTTCTGCCATCTTCATAATATGCCAAATGAAATTATGGCAAATAAAATTCTTCCATCTTAAAAGTAAGCCATTGTAAATTCGGACCTACAAACATTCGGCCAAGCAATAATTATATTATTAAGAAATCATTTTTATGCCTTAAGAATATTCGTTTAAAAAAGATTATGCCAAGTGTGTTATGCCAAATAAATTTCGGAGCATCAAGATTCTGTCAGATACAAGGGACCCGTAGAAAATGCCGAAGGAACTAAGTCCGCCTCTGTACGTTTGTGTTCATGAAGTAAAAAAGTAATAAAAATATGTTGTTTCAAACTTTTTATAACTTGCTTCGTTTGCATGTGAAATCACTATTTTCCTTTTAGTTTTATTCCTCATTAAATACGCATCTGTTATCCTATTCCGATTTTATATAGTGGACAATAGAGTGGTTTATAGGTAACTTATTTTTCCTGTAATATAACTACTTATTTTAAATGCTGTAATAACTGTTTTTTTTTGTACCAAATAAATGAATAAATGTGACATCATCATCATCGAGGTAATTGAACAAATATTGATCAGACTATGCTAAAAACGAATACATAAAACAGACGACAGAAACAGACACACAAGCGCACACAAAAAAACACATACATACACATTTGAGCTGCTATTTTTTAAAAAAAAAATTTCTACTTTGCGTCTCACAGTTCGGTCTAGAACTGCTATCATGACAGTTTCATTTATATATATCATAGTTTTTAATTTGCATTCTGTTTTCTTTTCTTTTATATGTTTTATTTTTGTTTAGTTTATCAGTCCATTATGTAAATGTAAAATAGGGGAAGTAGCGAGTCGGCTCCAACACAATTATTATTAATAACTTAATGGGGCTGCCTCATAATACAATTATTATCATCAGATATCCACTGCTGTACATAGGCCTCCCCCAAGCGTCACCACATTGACCGGTCTCATGCGTCTCGCATCTAGCGGGCTCCCGACCTTCACCAGGTCATCTGCCCACCTTGTGGGAGGCCTTCCAATTCCAACGCAGCGTCTTCCGGTTCGCGGTCGCCACTCCAGAAGTTTTTGGCTCCATCGAGCAATGTGCCCTGCCCACTGCTACTTTAGTTTGGCTATTCTTCGGGCTATGCCGGTAACCCTTGTTCTCCCGTGGCTATCCACATTTCAGATCCGAATAAATGTGTTTACGTTGATTTTTAAATAAGTAATTTTGGAGTACTTCCTACTTCTTTTAAAAGCTTGGGATTATATAACTGTGGAGACAATGATACGGTAGGTACTATGAAGTTGAGTCTGATGATGCAGCCAGAAGGTTCTCAAACAAATAAGATAGTACCATCGTGTTTAATATCATTGGATAATATGTATTGACAAGTGATATTACATTAATTTTAGTTCTAATTGTTTAATTGATATTAGATTAAATCGTACTTCTTAATATATACTAATACTAGCTTTCCGCCCGCAGCTTCGACTGCGTGGACTACACAATATTGGCTGTTTTGTTTTTTTTTTTCAGTTCTGATGGGATATTGCAATTATTATCCAAACATAGATTTCCGCCCGCGTCTTTGTTCGAGTAGACTTTATTATTTTATCAAATTATTAAAATTAAGTGTAAATTGATATAAAATGAGCATAAACTGCACTGCCTTTCTGTTCTTATAGTTAGAGAGCCGGACATTCATTCCGGAGGTCTCATGGGATCGATTTCCACGGGGAGATACAAATAGTGGAAGACCACTTTGCTTTTAATATCTGAATCCTACTACCGACACGTTAGAAAATTTATACAGGGTTGCGCAAAAGTTATCACCCGAAGTTCTTTGGCAGTAATATTTTTTAAGAATTAAAAGGTTTCTTTCTGCTTTTGGATAATATTTATTTTGTGTCTTAATTTATGTTCCATTTATTCGAGAAAATGTGTGAAAATGCTAAGTGAACAAGAATAAGATCACAGTGACAGGTAGTGCTCCTTTACCAGTCTTTTAAAGATCGGTAGTGATTGCGCGCGTTTTATTGTCACAGGCAAGTGCATTCCATAGACGAGCGGCCTGGACAGTAACAGATTTGTCTAGGCAGATAGTGGAATGCATTGGCATTTTAAGTTACATGTTATCCGATGACCTAAGAACTTTCGTGTGCGAGTCACATAAAAACTGAAATCGGTTTTTGAGGTAAAGAGGGGTAGACGGGAAAAATAGTATATTATACAGGAGGGATAGAATATGAGCATTCCGGCGAAAGCGAATTGGCAACCACTTGAGTTTTTCGCGGAATTCAGAAACATGCTCATATTTGCTCAAACCGAATATGAACCTTATACAAACATTTTGAAGTCGCTCAAGTTTATCAAGTTGTACTTCAGTGAGGTCAAGATAGCTGGCATCAGCGTAATCAAGGATGGTTAGAAGAAGAGATTGTGCAAACGCAATCCTGGTAGCAGTCGGCAGAAAATTACGCAGTCTTCTCAGAGATCCAGCAGATGCGAATAGCTTGCGGCTAATTTCCTGTAGCTGGGCAGTCCAAGAGAAGTTCTTGTCAATAAATATCCCCAAGTTCTTCACCTTCTCGCTAAAGGGTACAACAGGATTATCAAAATAAACTTGAGGAAGAGTCGTCCAGTCGATCCTTGAGACCAACCGTGAACTGCCCACCATCAGAATTTGCGTTTTTATAGGGTTCACCGTAAGTCCATACCTCTTGCTCCAGTCGCATATATGGGCCAGATCAGTATTTATAGTCAAGATAGCCTCAGATAGATTACCAAGAGGAGATCGCGTGTAAATTTGAAGATCATCTGCATAAAGGTGTTAGGAAGAAATTAATTCGTTGGATATTGAGTTAATAAAAACTGCGAAAAGTAAGGGGGATAGAACGCCGCCCTGAGGTACCCCGGCAGATGTACTACACCAAGAAGACAAGGTCTCTCCGATGCAAATACGTTGTCGGCGACCAGACAGGTAACTACGAAACCATTCAACAACCGATGAAGATATGTTAAAAGAGCGAAGGACGCCAAGTAAAACATCGAAATCCACGGTATTAAAGGCGTTACTGAAATCTAGTAGAGCCAAAACCGTTAGATTGCCCATCTCCATGGCAGACCTTATATCTTCCGTAAGATTCAGAAGCGCTGTAGTTGGGCTATGACCAGGGCGGAAGCCGGACTGGAAGGGGTTAAGAAGATTATTTTTGGAGAGAAAGGTGCTTATTTGGTTGTGGATTAACCGTTCAAGGACTTTGGATAGGAATGGCAAGGCGGATATTGGACGATACTCAGAGAAGGATGTGGGATTGGACCTTTTAGGTAAAGGAATTACTTGAGCATCTTTTCATGAGCTTGGAAAGACACTGCTAGACGCAGAGAAATTGAGGATATGGCAAATGACGAGAAGGATAATGTCCAGCACCGGGAGTAGCATATTACGGCTGATATAGTCGCTTCCTACTGCATTTGACGAAATCGATAGTATGCTCTTCTTAACATCACATACAGACAATTGACCAAAAACAAATGGAGAATAACTGGGTGTTGGGAAAGATGATTCAATGTATTTAATTTAGTTGTCCTATCAAAATTGGACGAATCAGTAAAATGATTATTCATTGCGTCAATGTTTACATCTTTAGGGATAGTTTCTTGTCTCGACTCCCAATGATCTAGGAAATTTCCAAACTTTGGAAGCGTCCCCAAATGCTAAAATCCAAGTAATTTATTTAATATACAATTGATATTTCATACAAACTTTAACACCCGTTTTTACCCTTTTAATGGATGAAATTCAAAAAAAAGGTTATAGACGTATTTTATATTTAGAGGCTAAATACCACATTTCATTAATTTCAAATAAATAATGACAGAGGTTCATCCCCTATTTCACCCCTTTAGAGGATGAATTTCCAAAAATCCTTTCTTAAATGACGCCTACAGTATAGAATCAACATCCCCTAAAAATTTCAAACTTCTATCATTAGTGGTTTAGGCTGGGCGTTGATATGTCAGTCGGGACATTGCCTTTTATATATCGCTCAAGTTTATCAAGTTGTACTTCAGTGAGGTCAAGATAGCTGGCATCAGCGTAATCAAGGATGGTTAGAAGAAGAGATTGTGCAAACGCAATCCTGGTAGCAGTCGGCAGAAAATTACGCAGTCTTCTCAGAGATCCAGCAGATGCGAATAGCTTGCGGCTAATTTCCTGTAGCTGGGCAGTCCAAGAGAAGTTCTTGTCAATAAATATCCCCAAGTTCTTCACCTTCTCGCTAAAGGGTACAACAGGATTATCAAAATAAACTTGAGGAAGAGTCGTCCAGTCGATCCTTGAGACCAACCGTGAACTGCCCACCATCAGAATTTGCGTTTTTATAGGGTTCACCGTAAGTCCATACCTCTTGCTCCAGTCGCATATATGGGCCAGATCAGTATTTATAGTCAAGATAGCCTCAGATAGATTACCAAGAGGAGATCGCGTGTAAATTTGAAGATCATCTGCATAAAGGTGTTAGGAAGAAATTAATTCGTTGGATATTGAGTTAATAAAAACTGCGAAAAGTAAGGGGGATAGAACGCCGCCCTGAGGTACCCCGGCAGATGTACTACACCAAGAAGACAAGGTCTCTCCGATGCAAATACGTTGTCGGCGACCAGACAGGTAACTACGAAACCATTCAACAACCGATGAAGATATGTTAAAAGAGCGAAGGACGCCAAGTAAAACATCGAAATCCACGGTATTAAAGGCGTTACTGAAATCTAGTAGAGCCAAAACCGTTAGATTGCCCATCTCCATGGCAGACCTTATATCTTCCGTAAGATTCAGAAGCGCTGTAGTTGGGCTATGACCAGGGCGGAAGCCGGACTGGAAGGGGTTAAGAAGATTATTTTTGGAGAGAAAGGTGCTTATTTGGTTGTGGATTAACCGTTCAAGGACTTTGGATAGGAATGGCAAGGCGGATATTGGACGATACTCAGAGAAGGATGTGGGATTGGACCTTTTAGGTAAAGGAATTACTTGAGCATCTTTTCATGAGCTTGGAAAGACACTGCTAGACGCAGAGAAATTGAGGATATGGCAAATGACGAGAAGGATAATGTCCAGCACCGGGAGTAGCATATTACGGCTGATATAGTCGCTTCCTACTGCATTTGACGAAATCGATAGTATGCTCTTCTTAACATCACATACAGACAATTGACCAAAAACAAATGGAGAATAACTGGGTGTTGGGAAAGATGATTCAATGTATTTAATTTAGTTGTCCTATCAAAATTGGACGAATCAGTAAAATGATTATTCATTGCGTCAATGTTTACATCTTTAGGGATAGTTTCTTGTCTCGACTCCCAATGATCTAGGAAATTTCCAAACTTTGGAAGCGTCCCCAAATGCTAAAATCCAAGTAATTTATTTAATATACAATTGATATTTCATACAAACTTTAACACCCGTTTTTACCCTTTTAATGGATGAAATTCAAAAAAAAGGTTATAGACGTATTTTATATTTAGAGGCTAAATACCACATTTCATTAATTTCAAATAAATAATGACAGAGGTTCATCCCCTATTTCACCCCTTTAGAGGATGAATTTCCAAAAATCCTTTCTTAAATGACGCCTACAGTATAGAATCAACATCCCCTAAAAATTTCAAACTTCTATCATTAGTGGTTTAGGCTGGGCGTTGATATGTCAGTCGGGACATTGCCTTTTATATATCGCTCAAGTTTATCAAGTTGTACTTCAGTGAGGTCAAGATAGCTGGCATCAGCGTAATCAAGGATGGTTAGAAGAAGAGATTGTGCAAACGCAATCCTGGTAGCAGTCGGCAGAAAATTACGCAGTCTTCTCAGAGATCCAGCAGATGCGAATAGCTTGCGGCTAATTTCCTGTAGCTGGGCAGTCCAAGAGAAGTTCTTGTCAATAAATATCCCCAAGTTCTTCACCTTCTCGCTAAAGGGTACAACAGGATTATCAAAATAAACTTGAGGAAGAGTCGTCCAGTCGATCCTTGAGACCAACCGTGAACTGCCCACCATCAGAATTTGCGTTTTTATAGGGTTCACCGTAAGTCCATACCTCTTGCTCCAGTCGCATATATGGGCCAGATCAGTATTTATAGTCAAGATAGCCTCAGATAGATTACCAAGAGGAGATCGCGTGTAAATTTGAAGATCATCTGCATAAAGGTGTTAGGAAGAAATTAATTCGTTGGATATTGAGTTAATAAAAACTGCGAAAAGTAAGGGGGATAGAACGCCGCCCTGAGGTACCCCGGCAGATGTACTACACCAAGAAGACAAGGTCTCTCCGATGCAAATACGTTGTCGGCGACCAGACAGGTAACTACGAAACCATTCAACAACCGATGAAGATATGTTAAAAGAGCGAAGGACGCCAAGTAAAACATCGAAATCCACGGTATTAAAGGCGTTACTGAAATCTAGTAGAGCCAAAACCGTTAGATTGCCCATCTCCATGGCAGACCTTATATCTTCCGTAAGATTCAGAAGCGCTGTAGTTGGGCTATGACCAGGGCGGAAGCCGGACTGGAAGGGGTTAAGAAGATTATTTTTGGAGAGAAAGGTGCTTATTTGGTTGTGGATTAACCGTTCAAGGACTTTGGATAGGAATGGCAAGGCGGATATTGGACGATACTCAGAGAAGGATGTGGGATTGGACCTTTTAGGTAAAGGAATTACTTGAGCATCTTTTCATGAGCTTGGAAAGACACTGCTAGACGCAGAGAAATTGAGGATATGGCAAATGACGAGAAGGATAATGTCCAGCACCGGGAGTAGCATATTACGGCTGATATAGTCGCTTCCTACTGCATTTGACGAAATCGATAGTATGCTCTTCTTAACATCACATACAGACAATTGACCAAAAACAAATGGAGAATAACTGGGTGTTGGGAAAGATGATTCAATGTATTTAATTTAGTTGTCCTATCAAAATTGGACGAATCAGTAAAATGATTATTCATTGCGTCAATGTTTACATCTTTAGGGATAGTTTCTTGTCTCGACTCCCAATGATCTAGGAAATTTCCAAACTTTGGAAGCGTCCCCAAATGCTAAAATCCAAGTAATTTATTTAATATACAATTGATATTTCATACAAACTTTAACACCCGTTTTTACCCTTTTAATGGATGAAATTCAAAAAAAAGGTTATAGACGTATTTTATATTTAGAGGCTAAATACCACATTTCATTAATTTCAAATAAATAATGACAGAGGTTCATCCCCTATTTCACCCCTTTAGAGGATGAATTTCCAAAAATCCTTTCTTAAATGACGCCTACAGTATAGAATCAACATCCCCTAAAAATTTCAAACTTCTATCATTAGTGGTTTAGGCTGGGCGTTGATATGTCAGTCGGGACATTGCCTTTTATATATATAGATATAAAAGGGATATATAGATATATAAATGCGAAAGTTGCGGATGGATGGATGTTTGTTACTCAATCACGCCAGTATGGCGGAACGGATGTGGGTGAAATTTGGCACAGAGATAGATTATAATCTAGAACAGTACATAGGCTATTATTTTTTATCCCGGTACTATTATTACTTGTAAATTTTAATTTTTGACCTTCAAAAGTGCCAGTAATGGCCTAGTTGAAATAAATATATTTTTTGACTTTGACTTTGTATGTTCCCGCAGGATAATTTCCGACTGACACGCGGGAGAAACCGCTGTCAGAAGTTAGTTTAGCTAACTTATATTTATTTGAAAATCATATAGGTTGAAGAAAATACGCTGACCCCAGGCAAGAGGATAGTTCCTTAGGAATAGAATCTTTAAGCTTCGGTGGTCAGGACACCAAAAGGAAAAACAATTTTATTTTTTGTGTTGGCAATCATCCAATGACTTCTTCCGCTCTGGGTGAAGCGGGAGGGCGTGTCAGACGTTTACTGACTAAAACCCACCCGTGTTCCTTCAGTTGCTTGTGCCAGGGCTGGGGTAGCCACAACGTGATATGAATCAGACTGCACTTTAACAACAGCCTCTGGATATGATACTGTTGGCAGCCTCTGAGGCTCAAGACAATATAAAGCGTCCGATAGCGATTGGGAAAATGTCAAAAATTAATGAGATCAATAAGCGCAATCAATTAGTCACGTGATCAATCCCTTACATTTTGGCATTTTGACAATTGAAAGAAAAGAAAGAAACAATATTTATTTGTGACCCGCACAGGAGACACGAGAAATATGCATAAAATTTAACAATAATATAAAATAAAAAAATTAAAACCCTATGCGAGACCAAAAAGGTTCCTATCTCAGCATGTTCTGTCCGTTCCACAAGACGCAGTGTGGGCAGACCTGTGAAGTTCTAAGATCGAAACGATGGTGAGGGCCACAGAAGTCTGCGAGATGCGAGAAGCACAGCATCTGCAGCCAAATTGACAATCTACAATTGTTGACAATGACACCTTGTCTCACCATCAAAAGTGGACAATGAATTCATTTGATCCTGCGATGTTGGATTTCGACTCTCAGCGTCTTTTACTCGTGCTCCGACTGATCGAAAATTGAAATGACTTAATCCTGTGAATTTTCATAATGATAATATCTATGGAGAGCGTGTCCCAAAAACGTGGCCTGAAATCAAAAACCATTCACTCTGATAAAGCGTCTGATACCAGTAACAGGGAAGTTGGTATATGCAAACGGTTTGGTCTGGGAAAATTCCTGAAGCAAGTTGACTTTTTCCCTGAACTTTCAACTGCATTTGGATCCTTAAAAGGGAACAAAATGTGTTAAAACCAGAAGGGGCATACCTAGTCATTTTAACCCAGCCGGTATCAAAATGTTTTTGGCACAAACAACAGGAAGTAAGGTAACTGCGGTTTTAATTAGTAAAATTATTAATAAACTGAAACGAATGGCTGCGATAGCAACCAAATTATCAAACTGTTTGTCACGGAAAACTGATACTTATAAATATCAATATTCTAATTTAATATTTCTGTTCAACTGCGCAGTACACGTCCTTGATAAATTAAACTAATTAGTACCTACCGACAGGTTACTACGTCAACTAAATGCAGATAAATGAATTATTACTAAAGCAACCGAAGAAATGCCAAACTTTATCGCATGGCAGCGGTTGGTCGATGGGGCCGAAAGGTCCTGTTGTGGCGACCGCGTTCCACAAGAAGCAGTGTGGGCAGACATCTGAACTTCGAAGATAGAAACGATGGTGAGGGTCACGGAAGTCTGCGAGATGCGAGAGGCACAGCATCTGTAGCCAAATTGACAATCTACAATCGATAACGCTATTAGAAAACGAATCAATGCAAGGGAATGACTCATCTGAACCACGGGGTCCCAGAGCTAACGAAGAAAACTTGGTTCAAATAAATGTCACTAGATGGTGCGATATGCATCGATTCGTTATTGAATTCCGTGTAAAATTAAAGATATTTTTTTTCTAGAATTGATCATAAAAATTGTATGTTCTTTTTCAATCAACTCTCCTAAAAATTATATGTTCTTTTTCAATCAACTCTCCTAAAAACAATATATCAATTGATTCCAATCGATGGCGCGGTTTTATATTTCTGAGGCATGCCACTCGATTTTTAATTTTGTATTGTAACAAGTTTTGGAACAATGAAATTCTAAAAACGTGCAAAAATACTATAAAAACAAATCGTCACTGTATTTAAAGAAATAATTTATTTATAAATAAAAATATGTTTATTTCTCACCACAATATTACACAATACATCAATTATAATGTTTTAAAAAGCTAATTATTACTATTGTTGGAGACTGGTGCCTAAACTAGACTGTAAGCCTGTATTTCAGGACACAGCCGGGCGAGTACGGTCTCTGTGATAGGCTTGAGTCACGCCAAGTCACGCCAAGTCATTTTAATACGGATTTTTCTCCCAAACTGTGATAAAAATGTGTGACTCACGCCTGTCACAGCAGGCCGTGCTCGCTCGCCTGCCGCCCTTAACACAATCATTATCTCTTGGTGGCCCAGTGGCTAAGACCTCGCCTGTCGTGCTTGAGGTCGTAAGTCCGAATCCGGGCATGTACGAATGTGACTTTTTCAAATTCATATGTACTTTCTAAGTTTATCTTGGACATCACAGGCAACGGTGAAGGAAAACATCGTGAGGAAACCTGGACTTATATAGTTAAAATTTAAGTCTGAAATAGCCAAGTCAGAGGCTTGTGGGGTTTCCCAGAGGCGGCTTAAGGGGCTGAGGACGAACAGTTGACAATCGACATCTGAGGTTCTAAGCCACGCCCACTGTCATCGATAGTTTAGGGGAAACTTAAATTGGAGCGAAAAGTATTTGAAAATTAAATACACAAGGCCGACCACAGAGGCCCATATAATAAACGGACTCTTCCGATGGTTTTTTTACAAAAATATAACCGCGCAAGTTCTTATTTCAAACTGGCTAGCATCTGACATCAGATCGTTCACTGTTTTTTTGCCTATGAATGCAACCTTATTGCTACGAAAATAAAGATCACTAAAATAGGTAATCTGGCTAGTGTCATACGAGTCTTTGCCGTGCAAATTGAATAAATATTATAATTATGTCTGCTTCTATGCGACTGCCACATATAAGAACACAGTACGTTACATTTTTTTATATTTGTTTAATAGCTAGATAATTTTATTTATATTATTATAATGAGTTTTACTATACTGAAATGGACTGTGCAATATTAAACTGGAAACTTTAAATTTGAATTGAGATTTAGTGCTTTCAGTAATCAATTTTATTATTATTTACAATAGGAAAGTCACATCAAATTGTAAAGACACCTTAAATTAGCAAATATCCAAAATTTACTAGGTTTGGAATTGTCTTTTTTAGGCATGTTTAAAATATGCAATAGAATGTATGACGCTATTAATATCATTTGTACAATTAGTAGGTTCATATTCCTTGTTTAGTATTCTCTTGAAATCTTAATATATCATTTAGTTACTAATACAAGATGACTTTCCGTTCTCCTGGAATATAATAATTACAAAGTACGTACTGGGTTTTGATATACATCAGCCCTCTGTGGTGAGGTCACGTGGTGCCGCTTTTGTGTATATTAGAGTTAAAAAACAAATAGACAGGGCGCAAAAAACACGGTCATGTAAACTTTATCTATCTATATAAATAAAAAAAACCGGCCAAGTGCGAGTTGCACTCGCGCACAAAGGTTCCGTACCATTATCGCAAAAAAAAACGGAAAAAAACACGTATGTTGTATGGGAGCCCCACTTAAATATTGATTTTGTTCTGTTTTTAGTATTTGTTGTTATAGCGGCAACAGAAATACACCATCTGTAAAAAATTTAATTGCCTTGCTATCACGGTTCATGAGATACAGACTCGTGACAGGCGGACAGACAGACAGGGAGATAGACGGAACCCTAAAAATGTTGTATGTGATTGTAAGCGTCTCACTAGAGAACGGCTGAAACTATTTGTTGCTATGTTTGTTATATATCAATCAATCAATAAATCATTTATTTGCTATAAGTATTGGTACAGTGTAGGTGTTTAAAGATAATATAGAAAGAAAGAAAATGTTTATATGCGCCAGGCACAACGAATGCCATAAAAAACCGGCTAAGTGCGAGTCGGACTCGCACACGAAGGGTTCCGTACTTGTTAAATTGTGGTTTACGATTTATGACGTATTTAAAAAAAGCTACTTACTTGATCTCGTTCAAACCAATTTTCGGTGGAAGTTTACATGGTAATGTACATCATATAGTTTTTTTAGTTTTATCATTATCTTATTTTAGAAGTTTCAGGGGGGGGACACATTTTACCACTTTGGAAGTGTCTCTCACGCAAACTATTCAGTTTAGAAAAAAATATATTAGAAACCTTAATATCTTTTTTGAAGACCTATCCATAGATACCCCACATGTACAGGTAGGATGAAAAAAAAAATATGTTTCAGTTTTTTTCTATTTTTGTTTGAAAATCTTAATGCGGTTCACAGAATACACCTACTTACCAAGTTTCAACAGCATAGTTCTTATAGTTTCGGAAAAAAGTGGCTGTGACATACGGATGGACAGACAGACAGACATGAAGAATCCATAAGGGTTCCGTTTTTTGCCTTTTGGCTAGGGAACCCTAAAAAAGAAAACATAAATACTAAAAACAGTGTATGCCTCACAACCACGTATATGTTACTGGGAACTGTTGTTTCAGTTTTAAAAAAAAAGCTATGATGAAACTTATTATTTATCGGTAAAACAGATTTACTAAGTCTTACCGGTAAAAGTCTGAAATCATCATCATCATCTACCTGCCCTTGTCCCATGTTACTTGGGGTCGGCGCAACACATTTTCTTCTTCCATATCGTTCTGTCCCGCACCACGCTATAATTGACTCCCTTTTCTTTAATATCACTCCTCACACAGTCCATCTATCTTTTCTTTGGCCGTCCCCTCCCTCTTCATCCATCCCCAATTAAATTCATAAGAGTACACCTAAGTCATTCCAGACATACTTTTCCCGCACCGTCTAGAACCAGCCCTCCCGGAACGCGTCCAAATCATCTCGGCACCTATTTCTGGACCGGCCTCAACGGTGCGTTCCATCTTCAAGATTGTGGAGGCTTGCCCAGCGCTCAATTTGCATGCTACTAACGTGAGCCGTAATGGCATTGGCCCTTTTGTGCCGAACAGCCTTTTTACCCACGTCTATTCCCGTTTGGGAACACAGCGTGATCCGTATTCGGTCTGTTCTTTTTACATCCAGAATGCTGCGTAAATTTTTGGCAATCCCCAAGTGTAAGTCTTTGAGTTTACTCTCTCGTACGCAAAATACGCGCTTAGACGTGGAGTTGCGGACACCAGCCCGTCTTAACCTAACCTACTCTCTAAGGCGATCGGCGGATTTTTTGTTAATAAATAAGAATTGTCAGTGCCGATTTAGCAAAATGATAAGATCAATTAATAATTAGCTTAACAATATTAATAGACTAACAAACTATTATTGTTGCCCGTTATTGCAATTGGGATAGTTAATTGCGAGAATAACAGGACTGATCAATGTGATGATTCTTGGTGTGCTTTATGTCCACATGTGGACGATTTTTGGTTGAAACGACGAAAAATGTCAAATTCGTGAGAAATAGATTATCATTTCTCACGAATTTGAAATTTTTTGGTCAATTCTAGGTGCCGTATGTTAGAAATAAACAAAGATTGAAACAAATGGATACGAAGAATTTTATTAGTTCTGTCATTTCGAGACACTGCCAGCGTGGTTGGTACGACCATTCCATGTTCTGTGTTTTTTGCTTCTATTGTTTTCACATGAACGAAGAAGTTTAAAATAGTATTCGACCTTACCTACATTTTAAATATTGTTTAATTCAAATTGAGATAACATTTGTTGTATTTTCAAAGAGGTTCAAATACTTTTTAGTTATGGACTTAGTAAGTAAACTAAACGACGTGAGTCGTTTATAATACAACAAAAATATAGATGCCAGTGACAGCGGTAGTGCCAAAAAATAAAAATAATACAGACTTTGACAATATTACTTGTGATTTCGTTAGTTCCAATTAAAGCCACCAGGCTACATGATCTGGCTGCATTATACCTGATATTTTTTTGACAGATTGAATTGACGAGAAATAAATTGAATATGGAATACGTCCACCTAGCAACGCCGCAAAGCGGTCACTGTCGAATTGCACTGGATGGAAAGAGAAGCACGATGGAATTTGTATAGACTTTTTTACAAAACATAATAATATGAATTACTTAAAAATAATGAATGAAACTTCAATATATAAGACAATGAAGTTTTGCGTCCTTTTATGATACGTTATTGGTGTTAATTTTACAAATGTACGCTGGTCAGTATTACCGGAAAAATCTTTTGAAGATCACGGTAAGAGGTTACTTTGCCATTCAATTGTATCGAGGTTTTTGTGCGTAAACGTGTTTCGGCGACAACAAAGTTTTCGGAAATATGTTCAAGATTAACATATCTTTTTTCTGCTGCCACATCTTCAATAGATTTGGCTAAATTTTTTTTAAAAGAAAGCCCATTTTGAGTATTCAGCCCCTTAATTAACTCTGACACCAGAGGTGGCCACACCTCACACGAAAGGAAGAATTTCTCGTTTTTAGGTAGGTATTGAATCTAGATCGGTGAACACGAACATATTAGTTATTGACAAGTTTTTGTTAGTATGTGAGTGTGTGATTGTGAGTCTTTGTGATGGTGCGTGTGTGTGTATGCTTTTAACATTAGTAGTATTACACTAAAGTAGCAAGTAATTTTTCGGTGTCGTCATAATTAAATTATTGTAAGAAGAAAGTTATTTTCTTTTTACACATGTTATGTTATTATTAGTAAGATTAACTATCGGTAGCATACTATTAATTATATTGTAAAGAAAACCACCTAGATGGCAGACGAAACGCTTTGAGAACTGGGTTGAAAGACGAATGTCTGGGCGATCTACGGGGTTGTATCGTCTATTACCTTGTGAAATCAAAGGGTGATATTTTAGCATAGAATGTTGTTTTAAAATTATGCTTTTAATGAAAAGTTGATTCACTGCCATAACTTTGGCTTCTTTATATAAGAGCTCTGTGGGGTAACGGTAAGGTAGAAATGAAGACGCTTTCAGTATGGCTATTTGCGTTCTCTCCAGGACAAGGAGTGTAGACTTTGGAGCTCCACCCCATACATTGATACAGTAGGTTAACAATGTCACGAACCGTTTTACATGCAAGTTGCAACTAACACCATCTATAGCCGAGGGAGGTATATTTTTACGTTGACAATTGGCATAATTATAACACTTATTTATCGGCTGGTTTAATTTATGAACCTCTAACAAATTGTTTAGAAGGCGACAAAGCCGAAAAACTGTTGCTTGTAAAATATAATTTGCCTCTTCTTTATTTTGATTACTAAATTGTTTAAGGGCTCTGCTCATTAAGACGCCATGGCGACGTCACCAGCGGCGCAGGCCTGGCTACTTCTGGCTTCCGAAGGTCACCAAGTCGAGTGGACATGGCGTCTCGACAGTCAGTTCGTTTACGTCGTCAGTAATGGATTTAGAAGAAATCGCACTTCTTTGTTATCTACGTCGCATAAAAATGGAAAAAGAAAAGAATAAAAAATAAACTATAGTTTAAACTTTTTATATCAGATCGAAGCCGAAGTGGTATTTTTTTAAACTATATGGAGATTTACGAAAATATCCTGAAAAAAAATTCTATTACACGAGAATGTCAATAGCATCTTTTGACGAATTATTGAACAACATCAACTACTATTTTCCGAGCGAGCATCTAAAATGGCAGCAGAGTCACGATTGAGTGACAAATAGCTCACCCAACAGTTTATACGTGTACATTATAGTGGCAACCTGGCCATGCCGCCAGAGTATCCAGAAGCCACGTAGTGAGCTGTAGCTCGTGGCCACACTTCCAACTTGGCGACGTTGCCAAACCGTCGCCAGGTGAGTTATGTAATGTCCCATACATTTCAATATTAACTGCTTGGCGACGTCGCCATGGTGTCTTAATGAGGCAGAGCTCTAAGAAATTGTACTACCTATGTTGATTGGACTAAATAAACATTTTTGACTTTCATAAATCAAATCATGATTTTATACCTTTTTTTGTTCACTTCCAATTTCACCTCCGCCTCCGTTAAAGTCCGCATTCGTGACGGCGAAGCTCTTTGCCTCTGCAACCCCTCCGCCTCCGCTAAGAAGGACTCCGTTACAACCCTACTCAGTAAAATGTAAATAATTAATGAATAACTTTCAAGTTGGAGCTATACTATTGTATCATTCTCTTTGTCGACATTCTACAAAACTTATATTGAAAATGTTGGATACGCTTTCATTTACTTTGGTTACACTGGGGGATACGGCGATGGAATAAGTTTTTGCTTGATTTATAATATGTTATCTGTGTCTTTGTAGTAGTTTTAGCAATGATATTACTTTAATGATAAAATTGCAAAGCTTTATATTGTTTGTAGGTTTATAATAATTTAATTGTACGCTCTTTCTTAGTTTATATTAGGCATGCTGAGATAGAAGCCTTTTTTGTTCCCGCACGGGGTTATTTTTTTTGATTTTTTTATTATTGATGTGTTTTGCCTATCTCGGGTCTCCTGTGCGGGTCACAAATAAATATTATTTCTTTCTTTCTTTCTATTTATTTATTTAGACTTCATGCACAAAAAGGTACAAAGGCGAACTTCATGCGGCATTCTCTACCAGTCAACCAAGGAGAGATAACAAGGCAGGTGCATTATTCAAAGAATTTAAAAAGAAAAAGTTGTTATTAAAATACTAAAATAGTTAAAATACACGTACATATATATTGAATATAATATATACTTATATTAAATATATATTTATGAAGTAACAGAGAAGAAGAAAGTGAGATGACTCTTCTTAGTTGTGCTGAAAATAAAACCGCAATTTCCGCTTGAATGCAAATCGACTTGTAGCCGTCCTGATCTCGAGAGGAAGCTCGTTCCAGAGAAGAATGGACTGAATATTGAAGGAAGAGTGAACAAAATCACTAGTATGAGAAGGACAAAGCAAGAGGAGATTATTGGAAGAACGCAGATCCCGAGCATGTGAAGAACATAGATATTGGAATTTAGACATAAGATAGGAAGGAGGGGTGGGAGAATTGAGTAGGGTGAAAAGCGTGGTCAAAGCGCGTAAACTTCTTCTCTGGCGAATCGGCAACCATTTTAGCTCAGACCTGTAGTATGACATGGTCATACTTTCTGAGGTTAAATATGAATCTAATACAGTTGTTCAAGACCCTATCTAGCTTATCCAGTAAGACCGCGCTAATGTCAAAGCAGCACACGTCACCATAGTCAAGAACTGGGAAAATTAAAGTCTGCACAAGCATAATTGAAAAAAAGGGTGACTGGTAGAGAATGCCTTGCGGCATTAAGTCCGCCTATGTACCACTATTGTACATGAAGTTTAAATAAATAAATAATTTTAGTTTTGGCTGGCAGAAACCTCCTCAAACGATACAAGGATCGCAAAGTAGTTCTATATTGGACATCGCTGACATCGGTGAACAAAACATCGCTCGTGAGGAAATCTGGACTTTAAGTTAATGTAATTTTGAAATCGCCAGCCCACCTTGAGCAAACGTGTGTTGCGTGGTGATAAATGATCGTGCCTTCTCTGTATGAGAAGAGGCCTTTGCCCTTCAGTTGACAGTATCAGGCTGGTTTTACCCATACACACTAATATAATAAATGCGAAAATAACTCTGTCACTAACAAATTTGGAGTGGAAATAATTTGAAATCCTGGGAAGGACAAAATATAGTTTTCATCACGCTTGCACGTAAAAAGTATCTAAACATACAGGTTAACTTGGCTGTAATGCCCCATATAAAACCCTCGGGCTTTCTTTTTGTCATGAAACCCTAGAGCGGTAAGTAATATTTTTTTAATTTATGGCACAGCACACAGGCCATGCAAGTTCAAGCAAGGAGTTTACACGAAATTGAAAAATTGTCTTAAAATGTTATCTAAACAGGAATTTCTTTGCAATTTCGCTACATGTTACTTAAATACTCAACTAATGTTCTTAATAATCGATTTTAATAGTTATAGTATGAAAACGTCGAAATTATTTAATTCTTTTTACACTCCGTCATGACTGTATACCTACGTAAGTATTTGCCCTTAAAGTTTCTGAACGAAACACTGTATAATCTGTGGTGTGGGCAAAAATTCGCCAACCGCTTCAAAAAAAGTTCACGTATTTCGTAATAACAGCTGTGCTGACTTGCGTATTAAAGCTTATAATTCATAATTATTACTCGCAAATGTAATGAAAAACATTGTATGTATTACGGGCGGTAAGGGAATTACGAACCTCGACTCAGAAAGCCCTCAGTCTTCGACTTCGGGCTTCTACTAGAGTCTCGATCGTAATTCCTTACTTACCGCCCTTAATACACAATGTACTATTTAATCCCTGAAATCATCATTAAGGTGGCGGAAAGGGGGTGGAAATTTGTATGGATAAACTAAAATATTATTGCGGTATATATCGGTATATTCGAAGTAACAGCTACTTAATTATAATAATTAAACTAGTTTTCCTACTACTGTCACTGATGTGTTTGCTTGTATGTCTGTTCGTCTGTCTGTCTGTCCGTCGTCTGTCATTCAGACGGCGGACGACGGTTTGAGCAACAGTCTTCAAATTTGCACGGTATATGCATTTTATTAAACCAAAGCCAAAAAAAAATATATTTAAGGGGGCTGCCATACAGCTAAAGGTGCCCACGAAATAAAAATTTGGACTATCCCATCGAGTCGGGTATCATTGTGTAGAACTCGTTAAGTAGATAAATGCTATATCTTTTGTTTTACTTCCCATTGACCTATGAATTTGAAATTTGGTGTTAATGTTTATTATTACGTATATTTTAATTACAAATACCAATATAATGATAAATCAGATATTTTCGTTGAAATTCCCTCATATTTCATATTACAACTAACTTGATTTTGCGGTTTGGTACGGAACACTAAATGTGCGAAGTCCGACATGCACTTGGCCATTTTTTTTTAAGTCAATAATGTTACTAATGTAAATAAACTATAATTTCAAAGAAAGTTGACGAAATTTTCTATAAAACGTGTATTATTTCAAAACTCTGACTTCTACAATATTTTAGCAGAAATTGCAATTATAAAAGTGTGGAACTATGTTTTGATGGCCAGTGTAAATTTGTGAAAGTTAATCCGATTACGATAATTCTTTTTACTCAAACAATCGGCATTATTGTACCGGAAACACTACGCTTCCTGTGGTATTGGCCACAGTAGCGAAGCCGCGGAAAAAACCTTTTAATAATCTGTAAACGTTCAACCAATAACTTCATTACTACCTTGTATTACAAATTTAAAAGGCTTGTCTATCCAAAGGAACGTAGCTTACTGAATCCTTGTCTGAAGTTTGAAATTCTGAGCTAAGTAGGCAGGCACCACAGAGTACAAGACGTCTCCGCTGCCATTAGGTACTATAATCGTGACAATCTAAGAAAGCCGATGACTTTCGCATTTTACATGCCGCGATAACATTGTATGAACGTTTTTTAATGTGTCTGCTAATTAGCGGTTGACAGGTTATTAATAAACGTAGAATAAGATAAGATTAACTTTACTCCAAGCAAGCGACTACAATTATTATTATTTTTGATTGACATTTTGATAGCTGTGATTTGAAGATGGAAACTTTTAGTTAAAAGTAATTAAATTGTATTTATATATTCAACAATCATTAGTTTGGTACTAACTAATTTCCGTATTAATAAACACGGAATAAGGATGAATAATACTAAACTGACTCTAGTCTCGGACTAAAAGTTACACCATGGTGTGAGCTAGTTTAAGGTGGCGACTACAATTATTATTATTTTTGATTGACATTTTGATAGCTGTGATTTGATGATGGAAGCTTTTAGTTAAAAATCAATATATTGTATTTATATCTAAAATCATTTCTTATTTCTGAGCGATTGAAGTTTAAATTGTTGAGATAATTTCAAAATTGCCTCCTTCACTTTCAAATCTGTATGATAGATGTCACTCTGTCCGCCAAATTTGTCGTTTTTTTTCAGCTTCATGTCATCAAGTTGCTTGGTTTCATTCACTGGTTCATTCTTTTCAATTTTATATTCTACTGGTTTGCCATAGCTTACACGTAAGTCCAAGAATAAGGAATGAACAGTAAGTCCGAGGTTATTCCAAGTTTATTAATAACATTGATAAACACAAGTTAATCCTTAGGTACTCTAGGATTAGCTAATCCAAGAGTAACTTCGGAGTATGCTGGTAATAAGCCATTTTTATTAATGAGTGAAATGTAAGTCGATGACGCGATTGCGCGTGACGAGAAACGGAGTAAAATTATGATCAATGATCGTAATTAGAGATTTTCATTTAGCATTATCGGCACCGGAAATCTAGAAAAATGACTTTATATGCCATATTGAGCTATAATGACTGTAAAGAAAAAGTTGGCCGAGGCATTGGAAATATTTTATTTCATTGGTAAGTAAATTTGTTTTTAAATTGTGTGTGAAAATGTGGCACGCTTGGTTTTCATACAGATGGAGGGACTTGCGTTATCTAGGTAGATTTATGTCTGCGGTGTCAATGTTAACTCATTGAAATTGGGGGCCCTTGACAATTCTGATTAGGGCTTTGAAACCAAAACTCATGCTTGGAATGTATTACTTTATTAGATTAGAATAACTATAGTTAGTTTAATTGCTAATAACTATTATTAGCAATCAAATTACCTCTTTGGTCTAGTGATCGCAAGTGCTACTGGCTACGTATGTGGATTTTTTGGGACTTTCCCACCGCACTATTCCCAAACCAATGCAACTCCTGAAAGCCAGAATCAACAGTGGCGACCAACAGAAAACCGCCGACGCAATAAAGCTCGACGAAGTCCCGGAAAATGAATTTAACTGTTCTCTAATTTTAATTTAATCTAACTCTTGGATCCCGCAACGAAATTAATAATTTCCACTTCCCTCCATATCAAGCAGGAGACAAAACAAACAAGACCAATAGGCACAAAGGGTCGTTTACAAGTGGGATAAGCCCAGTTGCCAAGCACCACGGATAAAAAATAGCATTAATATTAACATTGTGTGTGTTATATTTGGTTCCAATAATAGGTATGGCAAAAACGCTTGAACGCACGGAAATTTGTACTAGTTTCCACAAGGTTCGTATAGTAAATAGCTCCTGATACAGCCTGTACATTATTCAACATAATATTGTGTTCATTCTGCCAAAGAATACACTCCCATAAGATATGATGTGCAGATTGTACATATTCGCAGTCAGATGTAGAACACTGACATAAAGGCGAGGCAACAACCTTGAAGGCAAATAATTTACTTTTAAAGTTACCATGCCCTGTGAGAAATTGGGCAACACAGTGATCCACCTCCAGCCACGTCCTGGCCAGCCGCAGGCGAACGGATGGAAAGAATTGGTTCGCGTCCATGGTCACTTTTGCGGAATAGTACATAGCAGCACGTCGCTGCACTTCAAGGTCGACCGGAAGTACGCCAGCAAGTACCGGTAAGGCCTCAGTACTAACCGTCCTGTATGCTTTGCACAAGAATATCAAAGCCAAACGCTGACTCTGAAGTAATTTACGTCCTACCGCCCCTATTGTGGCCCTATCAGCCCAAACAGGCGCCCCATAGCAGATACAATCCAAGTAAGTAGCCCCATAAATAGTCTTTAAAGTCAAAAAGGACAGGGTACGTATTAGGATCTGGGTTTGATACACGGGTTGGGCAATGTTTTATTGAGTTTTCTGTATAGGATCGCAGGGGTGATTAGAAACAAAACTTTGAAGGGAGAATTCACGTTATTAAAAAAAATATTTATATAATTTTAGTAGGTACTCCAATATATTAAAGTATTACCTAAAAAAACGATGCTTTGTTTGAAACCAATAAAGTGGTATCAGTTAAAATTCTAATCAAAGTTGTGTTTCCATTTACCCCTGCGGTCTATTACCTATTCACCCCGTTGAGCGGTACTTTCTAAAAGTATACTCCTTAGTAACGGCTACGTTAATAGGTTTGATTTTTTTTATTTATTATTGATTTATATACATTATTTGTGAAACACGGTTTTGGTGTAACTAATATTGAAGGTATAAAAAAACAAATTACATCACGAAATTGTTTCCCTACTTTTGGATACTCCTCCAAAACGACTTGAATGTTTACAGTACGGAGTACAGTTATGAAGAAATTCTAACTAATGTAAATCAAAGAACATTTTGCAAACAAAACTGTCCAAAAGAAGTTTCAATATTGATATTCTGGCTCCGAGCGGCACACGTTCAGGATACTGCGTTAACATTGGGGAATAAATAAATAAAAAAATAAATAGGAGAATATATACGCCTTAATCCATCAGGAAATACAGCATGCGATGTTATGTTATGAATGTATTTATTAGCAATGGCGTCATTACCATCGCGGGTGCGGCGTTCTGTGCTCTGTGTTAGGTACAGAAGTACGGAGGATAAAGTTCTTTGAAAGGGAAAATTGCCCGCAACTTGACGCTGAAAATAATTTAAAACGATATAGGATTTACGACATTTTAAGAGGCTCTAGACAAGTGGCATTCGATGACAATAGTCACAATTTAAGGAGGTAATCACGTGACATTCCATTAGCGTTTGACAGTCCCATAGGTACATTTTTGTCATTTTTCCAATCACTTTCGCCGCGTTTTTTTGATAGAATGTCACTTGTTTAGGGCCTCAGGGGGGTGACCATAAGCTCTTAGAGAAAGGTAAATTTGATTGTACATAAGGAACAGATGTATACAAGTCATATATATCTGTCGCTAACACACACTCAAAATAACCTTACTCTAAGATCTTATGGTCACCCGCCAGGACCGATCGCATATACACGGCGATTGCTCCTATGATCTAATCCATGAGAACCGTACAGTTTGCCCATACAAAATTACTACGACACTTAAGGATAGTGTAGTCCTATCAGAGAAAACAATCAGTAATTTAATCGAGATCAATTAGCTTTTTTAACCGACTTCGCAAAAAGGAGGAGGTTCTCAATTCGGCTGTATTTGTTTTTTTTTTTATGTGTGTTACCTCAGAACTTGTTACTGGATGAACCGATTCTAATGATTCTTTTTTTATTTGAAAGCTGGTGCTTGTCATGTGGTCCCATTTAAATTTTATCAAGATCTGATGAAGAACTTCGGAGATATACATCAGAACTCTTCAATAAATGACGCCAAATCACTCGGGATAGCTGCAATCGCATGGCTGTTTATTGTTTACACCATTTCAAAAAATAACATCACACTAGTACGCTCTAAAGGGGTACGCAGGTGTAAACAGTTCACCTTGATATACTTTTATTCCACCGGTTTTGTTTAAGTTTCATGTTATTGGGTTAATCTATTCTGGCTTCACTTTGGGCCATATTGGTATCTAGCCTATATAACTGGTTCTCTATGTACCACAACTAAAGAGTGAAACATAAAAAAACTTTTTATAAAAAAAAACAATTTAAAAAAACATTTTATTTGGAAGTCGGTTGTTTTTTTTATAAAAAGTATTTTTTTATTATTGATAGGCTCGGTAAAAAGAAAAAATGTTGCTTCCTTTTACAAACATATAAGTAACAAACAATTTCTATAGTTTGTTTTTTTTCTATTTAAGATGGGTTTGTCAAAAGACGGGTTTGGCCCAAGATTAGTTTAAAATAAAATTGCCTGTTACCTACAATTTTGAACTATAATAATAATATGATTAAATATTCTGATTTTCCTCTTGCAAAGCAAACTTTTATAAAAATTATTTAAGTTGGTTACCTTATAGTTTTCGTATCTCGATAACCCCTGAAAGTCACTATTCAGGTCTAGAAATGTTTAAAACATGAAAACCGAAACTGTAATCAGAAAATAGTGGTTGTAGAACAATGCTCCTTCGGGAAAAGATAGCACAAAACTGTATAGTTGTCCTGTGCTTTCGGGATCACTACGACGCTGTTATCTTATTTTAAGCTAAAAATATATGTTGAAGGTTACCTAGGTACATATCATAGTTGTCAGTTTTATAGATGACTAGTTGCAGTGCGCGGCTCCACCCCCGTGGAATTGTCTATATGTTTTCTGATGTATATAAGTTAGATTATTAACTAACGGATGCCTCGCGGTATCACTCGCGTAATTTCCGTTTCCGTAAGAATACAGGGTTAAAAAGTAGCCTATGTCGATTGGGGATAGTGTAGCTTCCCAACGGTTAAAGAATTTTTGAAATCAGTCCAATAGTTTTTAAGTTTATTCGTATCATACATAAATACAAATCTTTCCTCTTTATAAAATTAGTATAGAAAAGTTCTATCAAGATCCATTCAGTACTTTTTGTATGAAGGAATAATAAACATCTATCCATCTATCCGTAGCGTTTAAAATAGTTATAGTAGGATACAATGGGCATTGGGCAGGGCACATGGCTCTCAGAATGGTTTTTGATGCGGCTGAAAAATTCTAGTGTGGCGACCCCGTACCGGTAAGCGTAAAGTTGGTAGAAATCTGCGCAGGAATACGCTAGATGCAAGAAACAAAAGACTGGTTGTTGGGAAGAGGCTTGGGAGAGGTCTATGTCCAAAGGTATATGGGATTACTCTTTATAATAATGATGACCATTGTGCGTACGGCTCATAAATGGAATTCCTTGAAGGATTTTTTTCTTGGTAGGTTCTCGCTTGCCCGCTACCTCGCCTGATGAGTTTGTATGTTTATCTCTAACCTGGGGTTCTATTAGTTAAGAATAATTAGGTTAATTCTAGGCAAGCCGGCTTTATCGTCCGCATTATCATCGCTTACCATTACATTATATGCTAGTGAAACGCGAGTGGATTATCAATAAACACCAAAATACAGTGACATACATTGTACCGATAGACAAAAACATTCATGAAAATCATTTGCTAAAATGCTGGTGAGTAAGAACTAAAGTTCGCAGCGCTAAAACATTATTTATGTTTTCTAACTAATCAAACTATTAACACATGCAGCGCTAGATCGCTTATACAATTTAATTTAATCGCGATCAAAACGTCGTGAAATTTATGTCGCTTATGCATTTTGTTCAACATAGTGTTACAACAAGGTGTACGGATTGCAGTACAGTTCAGTCGAACAAAGTGATCGGATTCGGATCGCCAAACCTAGTGCGTTTTTCTATCTTTCTTACATATATATCGATGCCAAAATTAAATAGAGGACGGCTCCTGGGGGCCTACTCCCTAAGCACGAAGTCCGTACTTTCGGCCTTCGTTACGGACCGTTCGATCGGGACCCGAACTAAGAATGAATGGCAACACAATTTGACAGTTATACCTTTATTTTTGATAGGCTTGCGCTTGACCACTTTCTCATCTGATGGTAAGCGATGATGTAGTCGACATTGAAGCACGCTTGCCTAGAAGAATCCTATTCACTCTTGAATTTAAGACACCCAGGTTTTAGCTATCAGGTAATACAGACTCCGGCAGGGAATTACTCTCCCGATGTGTTTTTACCGGTCGAAAAAATTGAAATTAACACTTGTTTTTTTCACTCTGAAGTTTCAGAACACTTTTGGACGGGGTCCGTAACTTCGTTGATGGAGATGGGGAGTAGACGCTGTGGTATTCATTCCACATCGTTTAGTCTACTTAAGTTTCATAAAACTGTACAAACCATACCTTTTTATCTTTTGATATTGTATCAACTCATGTGACTCATTTTTATGAATTCTTTGAGACTGTTTACAACCTGAAAAGCATATTTTTAGTTATCTCTGATTGTTTTAATATCTACAACTTAAATTATATTGCTAATTTGTGAAATCTTGGAATATTTTAGCCTGTAACATTTTCATCTGATATGACGTCTGTCTGTCTATTTTATTTTCTTAAGCCATAAACATAACACATGGACTACCTAGACCTTCCTTATGCTAGTTCTACATTATTGTAAGGACAGCTGCAGACTGCCCCTCTCTGTAAAACCGTTTTTATTCGTTCTGGTCTTATTTCTTCATTTAGATTTGAATTCAAAATTTAGAAGGGATCACAGAACGAGGAAAAACGGGCGTCTCCTTTTTAGTTTTGAATCTGGA
The DNA here is from genome assembly GCA_964057195.1 of Orthosia cruda. Taxonomy (NCBI): domain Eukaryota; kingdom Metazoa; phylum Arthropoda; class Insecta; order Lepidoptera; family Noctuidae; genus Orthosia; species Orthosia cruda. The sequence goes on from OZ059849.1 coordinate 10,801,706, forward strand.
CTGAACGCCGAAAGTCGGTTTAGTACTGAGTATTACAAAGTGTATCTTCTTATCTGAAAACTCCTGGAAAACTCTCTAAACTGTAAAACCCAGCTTGTGAAAGAGTGATATAATTCTCTGAAAAAAAACATAAATTAAACAAATTTGGTCTCTCATATAAGTGTACTTTTACTGCTTATAATAACCGATGTGCCAGTCCGGTACGTGTTGAAAGAGTTGCATCAATCAAGTCTACAGCGACGCGCGTGGCCACAGCGCGCCCGCCAGCAGCACGCTCAGATTCTGAACCCGCCTACTTGACCGTCTGCCTGAGACGCCAGAGCCCAGCTCATACTCATACCTTGCTGCCTGCCTTCCTGTCCGCTTGAATACTAGCTTATCCGGCTACCTGCCTGTTTTGACCGCTTTTCCGTCGAGGTACCTGTTCACCACCTGCCTACCTCGAGCATCCCGCGACTTTTGAAGAGTTCCTGTCCGTCCTGCTGCCTGCCTAGCTGTTGACCACAAGCAACCAACGACGTTTGAAGTCAACTCTTAGAATTTTTATTCTCAATATCCTTTTACTTTATTATAATGTTTAATAATTCTTATTTTAAATAACGTGGCTTACTATGAGCTCTCCGGAACTAAATGTAACGCTAAACGCCCAGAATGCCTCGTTGGTCTAGCGGTCGCAAGTGCTACTGCTGAGCACGAGGTCCTGGGTTCACTTCTCGGGTCGGGCAAATGTTTTTTCCATCTTGAATTAATCAGTAGCCACCCGGAGTCCGGACTCGTGGCCGGTTAATGGCATTAGGATCACCCTCTATTACATGGGACTTTAACTTAACTGGCGAAATATTGGGTTTACTATAGGCAATTCTGCCTAACCTCTCTGGCGTTGTGTTATGTCAGAACGCCGGCATGTGTCACTGTTTAAACTTTTTTCAAAATGTTTGCCTAATCTGTTATTAACAGAACAATATTTTCCTGTTAGGTAGGTATGCAAATAACAATGATTTATAGAACAATGTTTTCCTGGCACAGAGTTTTTACTAATTAACTCGAGTTCTATAGTGTGATCACGTTTTTATATGAGTTGTATATGTTTAGTTTTTTTTTTTAAACGTTGCCCCACACTGTAATTTTTCCTGTATCGTGGGTACGTTTCATTATCATCATCATCATATTAGCCGAAAGACGTCCACTGCTGGACATAGGCCGCCCCCAAGCCCCAAGCTGTCGAGTGGTACGATGGCGGTGACCTGCTAATTTGTGATGTCTTAGAGGACGCCCTGAAGCTCACATTTCAATGATCATTATTTTGCTGGGTCGGAGCGGTGTCGTATAATTCGGCTATACCAAAGACAAGACAAAACACTACAAAGCAAAAAATAACTTTATTTTTGAAAGTTGGTGTCAAAAACGAAAAAACCGGCCAAGTGTGAGTCAGACTCGCGCACATAGGGTTCCGTACCATTATCGCAAAAAACGGAACTATACTAGAACGGAATAGAAATATTTCGTGAAACGACACAATCTCAAATCGACGTCGTTTCTGAGACAGATTTCCGCTTGGGTGCCAATGATGAGATAGATTTCCAATGCATGTGATTTTAAAGAAATTTTGTACCAAAAAATGTTTTAGGATAACGTTCGCTTGTTCAAAAACTCATGTAGAACAATGCTTTTGCCTCTGTCTAGTTCTTACAATGTATAAATCTGGCCAAGTGCGATTCGGACTCGCACACGAAGGGTTTCGTACCATTATCGCAAAACACGGCAAAAAATTACGTTTGTTGTATGGGAGCACCACTTAAATATTTATTTTATTCTGTTTTTAGTATTTCTTGTTATAGCAGCAACAGAAATACATCATCTGTGAAAATTTCAACTGCCTAGCTATCACGTTCATGAGATAGAGCCTGGTGAGAGATGGACCGCGGAGTATTAGTAATAGGGTCCCGTTTTTACCCTTTGGGTACGGAACCCTAAAAGAGGTATCAAAGACACCGACTTCCGTTTTTATTTTTCTGTTTTTGGTTTTGTTACCTTATAATACCAAGAAATTACATAAATAAATGGAACCACATGAGAAGCACCAGCTCTCAAAAAAAAAATGAATCATAAAAATCAGTTCATAATCGGCGGAGCAATCGTGTAAAAAACATACAGTCAAATCGAGAACCTCGTAACTTTTGAAATCGGTTGATAAATTCACAATTGGTGTTAGCTTCCTATGCCTTGATTTAAATTCACAGTTTAATCAGCTTTGAAATTGTTTCAACAACCACAACGAGGTAAACTAAAACCAATTTACCAGTACCTACTATTCACAAAGGCAATATAGTTATTATTATGTTATTATTTACCCTGTAGCCCTGTTTCAATGTTCAGGAACGGCTCTCCTTTATCAATAGTAATATTATTATAAATGCGAAAAAACTCTGTCTGTCTATGTGTTATTTATTCGCATCTTAATGGCTGAAAGGATTTGGATGAAACTTGGCACACAGGTAGATCATATTCTGGATAAGAAAAAGTAATACTTTTTGTCCCGGGAGTAGGTACGTTGCCCTGGGATAATGTCAGACATTCACGCGGGCGAAGCTGCCTCCAGAAAGAAGGTACGTGAGGTAGGTAAGTAAGCCAGCTAGCAGGCAATGCGCTGTCCACGCGATTAAAGCTGTGTAAAAATAAAAATAAAAGTAAAATTGTGTAATTGTATTCCAAATTATATACTACCAAATACGTTCAACCATTAACAAATATCCAGCCAAACAGACTTTCATATCTATATAGAATATTAGTAGGATCCACAAGAAAAAAAAAAGGTTACAACGATGAAAATGTGTACAGAATTTGGCTTTTGTATGATTCGATTTAGGTATCAGTACAATAAAGATGATAAAAACAACATTATAAGTCTTGTTCATTTATTATTATACAGACAGATATTATATTGTTCGTCAACACATATTAAAACACAGTCCTCCTTCATAATATCCGACATATATCCAATGGGGATATGGGATGAGGGTAGGTGCTGACTTGGTACCCAACAGTCGTGTTTTTATACGCTCCACAAAAATATAATTAGCAAATAGTGTTTTTGGCAATCTTGCGCTTTTAGGAATCGCTTAACTTAAAGAATACCATAATTTTGAGATGCGTGCGCAAAATCTCAGGCATAGAATCTGTGACAGTGATATTTGTTGCTAATTTGGAACAGAGAAAAGGTGCAAAAAGTGACTATCGTATTGGTGAATCTGTGTAGTACCCACGAACTGTAAAATAAATGTAATCATCCCAGCCGTTACGTCAAAGTCACCGAGTTCTTTTACAAAGAACAATAATTTCACCATCGTAACTACAAGCGCAGACAGTGTGTCTCCGAATTGACTGGACTTCGGTGTCGAGTGATCCAAGTTCGAATCCGAACACCGAAATTTCTTTTTTATTTTAGTTTATCTAGTTGGGCGGAAGGGTACCGCTGCTGTGCCGTATCAGCCGCCTCACTGAGGTACTCTGTGAGCCTGGATGTCTCCTGATCTCCGCTGTGCGAGCGGTAGACACAGGCATAGATAATCTTATCCAGCCCAGTGTCCACCAGAGCCCACAGCACTGAGAACCTGGAGTCTTCAAGATTACGGAGACGCCGAAAGCAAGTGTCGTCGCGGGCATACATGCATACACCCGCGCGTGGTTTGAAATTGTGCTCCAGGGTAAACCCTGGGTAGGATAGGTACGACACGTCTGACGGACTTCCTATCTGCGTCTCCGCAAGGAAAAACAGAGCTGGCTTTTCAGTCTCCAGGTGATGGTGGACTGAGGTGAGATTGGAGTGCACCTCTAATATTAGTGAGATGCACTTTGTGGGGGAGGGGGTGCAGCCGCTGTTTAACTCCAGTTTTCTTTTTATTTCTTACCATTATTTTGTTCAAATAGAGTGAAAGGAGAGGAAAAGGAAGTGAGATGAGGTTCCACGCTACTAACCTACAGACACGCACTGAAAGGACACCATCATTGGGGCACTAGTTTGGAGACTGCGGGGACGCCCGAGCCCCCCCCGGAGATGTCCATTTGGCCCTCCCATCTGGTCGCCAACCAGCACGATGGTGCATTCAGGGATTTTTCGACAGTTGGCGGGGCAGCCTTTCGTGTGTGGCTGGCACACTACTTGGGCCCCCAACTACCTGCGGTCGGCCAGCAGCGCACCGTGCCTCGGATCCCGCTATCCTCCGCGACTAGTCTCCCGATACGCCCAAAACAGCGCGAGTCAGACTGGTCAGCATGCAGTGGAACAACTATCTCGGCCCAACTCCTCTAGTGGCTACACCGAGCATCGTACCGGAACACGGCTAGGCCGCTTGGCGGTACGTCTTTGCCGGGTGGGTGGTCACAAGCCTACGGCCGAAGCCTACCACCAGTTAGTGTCACCTGATTAGCATCACCCGGGGACTACGTGTAGGGTAACATCAATACGGGTAACTCTCCTAGGACGCGGGTGACTCAGCCCCCAAAAACCCGGATGTTGTCCAGCAAGATGGACATGGCAATGTATTGCACAATGAAATTGCAGCAAGAGTATAAATTTCAAATATACTGAGTATCTTAGCCATGTCTACAAGCTGTTTTCAAGAGTCATCACTAATCGTCTCGCACGCATGTTTGACGATTTCCAGCCTCCCGAACAAGCCGGATTCCGTAAAGGCTTCAGCACCGTAGACCACATACATACGCTGCGGCAGGTTATACAGAAGACCGAAGAGTACAACCTGCCTCTCTGTTTAGCGTTTGTGGACTACGACAAAGCCTTCGATTCGATCGAGACTTGGGCTGTACTGAAAGATTTATAAAAAGAAAAGGTCTAAATATGGAAGAAGTTATGGCAGCACTACGCAAGATTCAAAAAGTCTTGGACGAACAAAAACTTGCCATCGCGATAAGTGGATAAACTGTGACGGAGAAATTAACCGAAAACTTGAACAGAATGCTGCAAACAAGATTTACAATATGGGAAGAAAATCAGAAAATAATAGAGGAAAACATTGAAAATCAAGAAAAACAATTACATTTTTTGGAAAGGCAGGTAAGACAGAGAAATCTAGTCAGAGGCATTGAGGACAATGAAACATCGTATTTACAGCTGGAAAATAATCTCACTGCCTGTATAAACCAGTTTTCCAGAAAAAAATAAATTGTAATGACATACAAGAACTAAGAAGAATAGGCAGAAAAACTGAAAAGCCCAATTGTTGTAACATTCACAACCTTGTGCAAAAAAGTCGAGATTTTGAAGCAAAAAGGCGTACTAAGAGATACTGCTTACTATATAAAGGAAGACTACCCACCACACATATTAGAAATAAGGAAGAAACTGCAGGAACAGGCAAAGGCAGAGATAGAAAAGGGGCATAAAGTTATTATTAAGTACGAGAAACTGATAATACTAAGTAAGAAAACAAAGATTGAATCTATATCAGATATCAGAAAAAGGAATCTCTCTATTTCTCCACAAAATAACTCAAAAGCAGAGGCAATTATTCCACGCAGTAATCAGGTCGCTAAAAAAACTAAAACCAAACCAGCGCGAGGCACAACATCCCAGAGATCATCTAGCTTTTCAGATGGACTGGTGAAGCCGGGTATACTCAACTTCCTAGTAAACAAAAAAAGTAAAAACCAAGAGCAAGAAAATACAAACAAAAACATCAGTCACATGCTACCAACAGCCCCTCTCTCGGAAAACGCACACCAAAAACAGAAAACTAAAAGTACAGAAATACATCTTCCAAGCCGGTTGGTCACCGAGGAAGATTATGACCAAAACTCTCCAAAGAAATCATTACTTACTTCAAACTCCCCATCTGGAACAACTAATAAACTCTACATATTAACTTACAATGTAAGATCACTGCTTTCGTACGAGCGCTTAATAGAATTAAGAGAGGCTATAATAGTAGATTATTGCATCGAGCACAAAGTAAATTATTATTGCACCGAGTGCCTGATTTAGAGCCCGAGCGTTAGCGAGGGCTCTAATCTAACAAGCACGAGGGTAAAATAAATTACTTAAGGCGAGGTGCATAATCTGCTTTTCTTTCAACTATTACCTATAGGAATAGTAGATAAAAGAAACTCATATCAAATAGTTAAAATAGAAGTTTAATTATTGAAATTAAAAGATTTTCTATAACACTGTCCGCTTCATTTAGAATGTTTTCCGGAGTTAATGTGTCGCTAGATGATTCCATTTTAATTCGAAGCCGAAGCACTCAAAATCAGATAGTATCACACTTTATCGTTTCCAAAAATATTGTCAAGCAAAATTAACAAAGTGCGCACCTTCATACTTATGAAAAAAAGACAAGAACTACAAAAAACTCCAAATAAAACTAGATCACAAAAAAAAAGAACTCTCAGCACTTTATAAGCTAATGAGCAAACTCAAAAAACAGGACTACACAAGATATAGATATAATACCATCGGAAAACACCTAGTACAGGCAGGCAGCTCAAAAAAAGCATTTAAGGAGATACAGCCATGCAAAACATGGATCGACGGCCTAAAACGGGCCAATAATATATTGAAAAGTCGAATTGAAGTTTTAGACGTTGCTACGGAATTTTATAAAACCCTATACAAAGCCAAAGAACCAAACCCTACAGTACAGAGTTTCACGAGCGCCTTAGATCCTTATAACAATGAAGCTACAACACAATTCGACGTAATAGAAATAGTTGAAGCAATTAAACGGCTGAAATCAGATAAAAACCCAGGCTCAGATAACCTAACAAATGAAGCTATAAAAACAGCCTGCACCCAACTAGCTCTACCTCTAACTCGCCTGTTCAACCGCATACTGGAAACTACCGATACACCTACTCAATGGTCAGAGTCAAATATAATATTAATTTATAAAAAGGTGACCCACGCTATATAGGCAATTACAGGCCAATAAGCTTATTACCATGCTTGTACAAACTCTTCTCTTCGCTAATAAACCAAAGAATAAGCATCACATTAGGTGTGGAACAACCCATTGAACAAGCGGGATTTAGAAAAGGCTTCTCAACTATAGACCACATTCACACCTTGGAACTAGTGATTGAAAAATATCAAGAAAGAACAAGACCTCTCTATGTCGCTTTCATAGATTACAAAAAAGCCTTCGACACAGTGTCCTACTCAAGTATCTGGAAAACGCTGAAAGAGCAGGGTGTAAACAATGTTTATATACAAATCATTAAAAATATATATTTGCACAACAAAAGTAGAGTGAAACTGGAAAAATCGAACCAGTTTTTTCCATAGAAAGAGGAGTAAGACAGGGTGACCCCCTGTCCCCGCAATTATTTATTGCCACCCAACGAGTCAATAATAAGGAAATTGAACTGGAAAAAATATGGACTAAATATCAACGGCAAATACCTCAATCATCTCCGCTTTGCCGATGATTTGGTTCTGCTATCAGAAACAGGCACACAAATACAACTCATGATCCATCAGTTGAACGAAGTCAGTAAACAAGTCGGTTTAGAAATGAATCTGTCAAAAACAATGTTAATGACGAACAGTACAGAAACCCCAATATCAGTCGACAACAATGTACTTACCTACACAGAAAAGTACATCTACCTGGGTAAACAAATGTGTTTTGACAGGAAAAACAATGAGTTGGAAGCAGAACGAAGAATACAAAGTTCTTGGAATAAATACTAGAGCTTAAAATAATTATTTAAAAGCAATATGAATGTAAAAATAAAAACTAGAGTGATGAACACATGTCTCCTACCATGCCTATCCTATGCCTGTCAGACCTGGCGATACTCTAGCAAACTAAAGAACAAAATCATCAGCTGTCAACGCGTATGGAACGCAGTATGCTAAACATCAGCAAAAGACAAAAAATAAGACACACGAAAATAAGAAATATTTCAAAGGCTACAGACGCTCTAATCCACGCTCAAAGACTTAAATGGAAATGGGCGGGGCATGTAGCGCGACTACAAGATGAGAGATGGACTAAGAACATTACTTCATGAATCGGTCCAAAAGGGAAACACTACAGAGGAAGACCTCATGCGAGATGGCAGGATGACATCACAAAAACAGCGGGCCCAAATTGGTTACAAATAGCCAAAAACAGAGACCAATGGCAATGGCCAATGACCAATGGGGAGGGCTTCACCCGAGAAGGGGTTCTTACAAACCAAATCAACTAGTACTAGTATAGCATTAAAATATTATTTAAATTACAAATACATAATAATAATACCTATATATACAAAATATACAGATATACATTTATAATAATAAATAGTAGTATAAAAAGATAAAAACTAGATAATACATAGTTAAATTATAATATATAGAATAGATAGATATATACAAAATAGATATAATCATAAGTTATACTTACTTACATTGGATAAGGTCAATTCACAAAATATTAATATTATATATAAACTAGATTTAGGCTAGTTATCTAAAATCATCAGGAAGATGCAAATTATAAAGAATAGATATAATCTTAGGCTATATAAATACATTAGAAATATTAAGTTCAACTGTATTTTTCAACTTTCTGTTTGTAAGAAATAAAATGCTTTTTTATTTTATTTTATTTATCCAATGGCACCGACCCTGGCTAAAATTGTTTTCCTTCGGAGGCACTTCTATGGCTAGCAAAGCCAGCCGTCTTGAAAACCCAGGTCACTCATTAAACATTTCATCACAAAAGTCCACATTTGGTGGTAAATCACAATTGCCACCAGATTCCAATGCAGATGCACGAATTCTGTGTGTGTGTCGGATATGTTCCCTCTTGAGAGATCTTGTGAAATTCTGAGTAAAATATTCTGTAGTTCTATGATGTATCATAAGAACCAGCTGCTCACTTTGAACACATTCACTTCTAGTAATTGTAAGCTTCTATTCGTGATATCGGCAATAACAAATTTTAGATATTATTTTCTTTCGATAAGACTTCTAAGTAGTCTGTGGACTTCATTGACAAAATAAATACGGTTGCCATGACAATCTTGAAGTAATTGACTACTGATTCATTTTATAGTTTCATAATAAGGTTGTATACATTTCAAATAGGTTTCATATTTAATTGCTTAAATATGAAAAATCAAGTTACTTGATTTTTTTAATACTGAATGAAGTATTATAATACTAACGTGCTTTTTATAGCTGTATAAAATTTATATTAGTAAATTTTATGCAATCTTGCTATGTCTTAGATTTCTTTTGTAAAATGGAACGCAAGGATGAAAGAGAAAGTTGTTGCATGGTTTATTGGGACACCAGAGAAAGATAGTGATTGCTTGGAGAAACCTTTTTAGTTAATATAATTGTTACACTCATAACATACCGCCATTGCTACGGAGAATTTCTATCATTGAAAAAACCACAGACTAAGTCCTCTTAAAAATAGTGATGCTACATTGCAATCTCTTAACCTGTTGTATGTAGTTTAGCTACTGGAGCATAAATCTCCGAGTGATCAAACTTATCTTCTTGTTTAAAGCCTCTTACAACTAATCTGGCTTTATAAAGATCTTTATTTCCTTCTTTCTTAATCGTATCATTTTGTGTTAGAGATTGCAATGTAGCATCACTAACAAAAGTGAATGGAACTTTGACAGGTCCATACTTATGTAGGTACTTACTTAACTGATTTAGGTACATTTTCAATTGTGAAACGCAAAATACTCAAACGCTTCCTAAATTATTTGACACTGATTTGACAAAACTCAACTGATTATTGCTGTTTTACTTCTCAGAAATCGGCCCGGGACAAACGCACTGTTCTACACAATGATATTCAAATAGACAGATTCGTTATACACTCACAAAACAATTGAAAAAAGTGTTCCGCTCTCACACTTTTCATTCATCTGACATTTCAATACAAGTCGAAAGGGATGCCTTGATAAAACCAACAAGAAAAAAAGGGACAGCTAGGGTTTGTCACTTACGTGTGAATGTAAACAAACATTATTCTGACCACCAATGTTGTTATCTTTTTCTAACCTCCAAATATCTGAATATAAGGAAAAAAAAAAGAAAATAGTAAATTGAGGCGTATTGCGTACTTACATATGGTATGTGTGCGGGACGGACGTGATCGCTCGAGGCCGTAGGCACTCCGGAGGTTGTAAGGCTCCAGCTCGAACGCGTTGACGCCCCTTGAACCTATTGTGTCTTCGAGCAAATACCGACCCTGCAGTGGTTGGAAGGCTGCCAAGTATGTTGAGGGGAAGCCGTAATGTCCAGGTAAATCAAAGACTTTTCATGACCAAAAGCGACGCTTCTTCATGGTCTTCGTTACGCAAAGTGACGTGGATTTGACTAGTTGAAAAATAATGGCTACGAATCGGACGGTGCCGCTGTGCACTATCCTCCTACCGAACTCGACCGTAACGAGGACCTCAAATTAGCGTGCGCGCATAAACTTTAATCAACAAAATAATTATTATAACTATTCGCTGGAAACCGACAGAAACTCCCCTTCTACTGAACCGATTTTGATGAGACTTGTGGTTCTGGATAGGTCTCGAAAAGACCTTCCCTCCGGACCTTAGTCCAGGTCCATAGCTGCTACCTTCAGGGAGCTCTTGCGTGAAGAACTCTGAATAAGGGGAAATTCTGTCAATTTATAGCTTTACACGCTACTTTCTATAACATTGGTGCACTTTAGTGCCAGGGTACCAGCGAGGGACTTATAGCCCTACTCTTGGACCATCGAACTGTGACAGTTTCACAGCTTCATCTGTAACTTTCACGGCCACGTGAAAGTGCGAAAGCATAGCTTCTGTGCCTGGTTTCGGCATATAAAGCGAGTTTGTACTCGAGCTGGTGGGCGGATCCACATCCACCAACCATCATCGGATAGCCCTTGCGATGGGCCATCCCATGGTGGAAGTCCGGTGGATACAACTCTAACCCTCGATTCAGTATTCACTCTGATGTGGTCGACGATGCGAGAAAACCATGGAACCTCGTACTTTGTTAAGTCGGTTAGTTCCCTAACCACCAGAGCTAGGCTCCTACCAAAAATGTGGTTGGGAAGCTGGAGAATTGGGCTATCGAATGGTGGTACCCTGATGGGTGTACCACCAGCCCTTCTGGTTCTTAAGTTGCCGGGAAGCGGCGAAATAGGAAATGTCATGTTGTTCCACGGCTTTAACGCCTCTGTGTGTGTATGTGTAGCTATATATTAGCTTTGTGTTGTGACTGAGTCCAGGCGCCTGCCTGAGGGTCCCCGAAGGTAATGCTTCAGATAGCATATCGATAGTCCTTCAGGCACCAAGTGTGTCTGAAGGTAGTGGGCCCTCTGACAGACGCATAGAAACTTCCATGCTGGCACATACAGACACATTATTTCAAGTAAGTTAGGTCTATGTACTAGAACTACATAGATGCCATCTATATATAGGGCCCGGACATAATTCCAGGTTACCTAGAAGCGCTAGATCGCTTATAACGAATTTTCTATTTACTTACTTGAGCAAAAATGCATGTATTTACCATCTCAGAATGAAACTGTTCTAAACCTGGCTATGTACTGTTGTTATGTACAGTTTATAAGTCATAGCACCAAGGTATACTATCTAGAACACCTAGATGGTGTTTTCTAACAAAACTAATGTGTAAGGAAAATAATACAATTGGTAGGTAGACAGAGCGCACCTATCGATACTTGCGACCCAGCCATTTTAGGGGGGTCCAAAATAAGTAAACAAACATTTTTTATTTGCTTAAATCACTACTTACACATTATATCTAAAGTATATCAACTATAATACTACTAGATGATCGCTATTTGCGTACTATAAGCTATAAAAGGGCCCTCAAAACACTATTCTAAATTGCCATTTTTGGCTGCTTACGCGCAAAACTATATAAACAAGCGCCGCCATCTGACTGCTCATCTTACCCGATTTCTAAGGGAAAGGAACATAGCGTTTCATACCTACTCTTTACCCGACGAAGCGCCCATTCGTGTTGTTATCCGACGTATCCCTAAAGAGATACCTATCGAAGACATTCGTGCCGATCTTATCGCACAAAAAGTCCCTGTCCTCGCTGTACACCGCATGCATAAAGCACGCGGAGGTGAACAGTATGATATGGTAGTGGTTGAGTGCAGCCCTACTGAATTCCACAACCCGATATTCAGAGTTACCTCTGTTTGTTCCCTGTCGGGTATCTCAATTGAGAAGCCCTACCGTCCCTTCGTAGTTGGTCAGTGCCATCGCTGCCAACTTTATGGACATAGCCAAAAGAACTGCTATGCCACCCCCAGGTGCGTAAAGTGCCGAGGGGACCATGGTACGCAGGATTGCCCCCGCCCGAAAAACCCCGCCGAGTGCTCAGAGCCCCCAAGCTGTGTGCTATGTGACCAAGTCGGTCACACGGCCAATTACAAGGGGTGTCCCCGAGCCCCCAAGCTGGCGCCTAAAATGGCCAAACGTTCAGGGGACCGCGAATCACGCGCAGCTCCCCCTCCCCCCAGGCCCCTCCCCGGCTAGCCACAAAAAAGTGAACTAAACCTAAACCACCAAAAAGTGGCTCCCCAGACCAACCAGCAGACCATCCCAGGTCTGATGGATCACCCCATCCCGGCGCCAACCCTAAACCCGGCCCATCAGGCCCCAGCCGCCCCCATGCCCGCTCAAGGTCGTCAGGTGGCCTCCACCACTGCCGCAGCCGCGAGCCCGTCCCCAATCACGCCCAATACCGGACGCAGCGTCGCCGACATTATCATCGGTGCGTATGCATTCTGGATGACAGAGTCACGATCGCTGGCCGCTGAGATCACTAAGATCGAAGCTACAGGTATTAGACCTAACCCAGCTGAGTCCCAAGCCCTATTTAGTAGGTATCCGTCTGTTACTAGGGAGCTAGACAACCTAGTATTCAGAAACGGCCAATGGGTACGCAAATAGGAGTGCGACCCTTGCCCTTTCAATTGTAAGTTACGCAATTAGGGCGTAATCTTCAAAATTCCGTCATTTCCGACTAAGGCATATTCTCTGAACCTCATGACCCCTCCACAACGCTCCTTAAGAGCCTTAGGGAGTAGTATACATAATGTAAATAAACAAACCGATCCGTACCTACCTCGCCGCCGAGGTCCGTCGCGTGTTCTTTCAGTAAAATCACGCCAGCCCGCGTCAGCTGTGCAGTAGTTAAATGTTAGATTTAAAAGGAGTTTCTTATCCGTTCTTCTCCAAGTAAGTTGTTTACGAACGGACAGTAAATTCATTAATCTAGATCCAGCCTTAGTTGTCCCACCAGCGATGCCCTGAGCCGAGGTCCGACCCCAACAGGGGTAGCCCTTAGCGCAATCGCTTTAGATTTTAGAAAACTTGTTTGTGCCTTGGCTGGAGGCTATAATATAGCTTAGTCTCCACAGGTTAGCCCGGTTAAGCAGTAACCAATCACTTTGATTGAACTGCGAAACGCCATTTAGGAAAAAAAAAAACTGACTGCTCATTCCCCCTGGTACGCTCGTAATCAGGAACTCCACGTCGATCTGAGAATCCCCACAATCCCACAATTCATGAAACGCATTACCAAGCGTTTCTTTGACTCTGCTGTAAATCACAGCAACACTCTAATTCAAGCGGTCTCCCGCTATGAAGCCTCCCAAATCTCTAGAATTCGCCGACCAAGGCTCACCCTCTCTATCCCCGATGACGCCACTACCCTGCTCCAAGAGAGCAAAAAAGAGACAAGCACAATTCGCAGACAAAGACCGCCTTCGTTCCGTCCTCGCCGCCGAGGCCCGCCGCGACTTCCCCGTCGGGATACGTAAGCCAGCCCGCGAAATGCTGTGCCTTAGTTAAATTCTAGTTAGTTAATTGGAGTTTCTTATTCGTTCTTCTCCACGTAGGCTTTTCCGAACGAATGGTAGAATCACTTTAATAAGATCCAGCCCTAGTGTTGTCCCCCCAGCGACGCCCTAAGGCGAGGTTCGACCCCACCTGGGGTAGCCCTTAGCGTAGTCGCTTAGGTTTAGAAATTTGTGCCTGGCTGGAGGCTATATAGCTTAGTCTCCACAGGCTAGCCCGGTTAAGCAGTGGACGGTCACTTTGACCGAACTGTGAGACGCCACGTAAAAAAAAAAACTGACTGCTCATTTCGTACTAAACCGTCATGGCGACCGGTCGTTTTTACGGAGTTTGAATTTATTTTTCTTTCCGTAACTACTGCTCTCAGTATGTATGTAATGATTCTAATTTACTAGTTAAACCCCATATTAACCTAATACATACTGATATACACTAAAACATAATGTTTAGTGCCTCAAAAATGTGAACGAAATTCTATGTTCGAAAAAACTATAAAAGAAAATTTCTCGTTTAAAATTGTTTAGTACGAGATAGCGCGCTGGGGTAAGCAGACGTATGTCTGTTGATATATTATTATATTTACTAACTATACAAATTGTTTGTGATGCCTCGTCGCGAACAGTATGAGATCCCTTCTGTTTTATGTACTTTGGTGTCATAATTGGTACAATTTCTAAATACACACGCTGGCATTTTTTTATTTTGTTTTTGTTTCAACAAAGCGTATCGCTCTTCGCCATGCATGTCATAAACTAAAGACTAAAGTTCACAATTGTGACCTATTCGAGTCTTCACAATGCACACGCTCATAACATATCTGTTTATTTGAATATCATTGGTTCTACATGAGTTGTTGAGCAAGTGAACGTTATCCTAAAACATTTTTGGGTACAAAATTTCTTTGAAATCACATGCATTGGAAATAAAACAGCTAGCATCATTTTCAGCACTACCGACTCAAACAACTATTTCTCGTAAGGTGCGGAACCCATGCGGAAATATATCTCAAAAACGACGTCGATTTGAGATTGTGTCGTGTCACGAAATATTTCTATTACATTCTAGTCTGGTTCAGTTTTAGCGAAAATTTTGCCGATTTATCTACGACTAGCTTTTACCCGCGGCTTTGCTCTCTTAGTCCAACTCATAGGAACCGTGTTCTGTCAGGATAAAATGTCTATGGCACTCAGGGTTAGTGTAGCTTCAGAATCAGTGCATTTTTTTTTGTAATCTTATCAGTTCTTTCAGACTGAAGCCGATTAACTAAAATACAGTTTTTAGGGTACCGCTACTGAGACTCCGCGGTCCGTCTGTCTGTCTGTCACCAGGCTGTATCTCATGAACCGTGATAGCTAGACAGTTGAAATTTTCACAGATGATATATGTCTATTGCCGCTATAACAACAAATACAGGATAACATTAATATTTAAGGGGGGTTCCCATACAAAAAACGTGATTTTTTTGCCGTTTTTTGCGATAATGGTACGGAACCCTTCGTGCGCGAGTCCGACTCGCACTTGGCCGGTTTTCCTTTTTATAATATAAGTTCTGTGGGATTTATTTTGATTGCTAACTGAAAATTTTTTCGTTCAAGTGGGACTGTATTATTTAAGATTTTGGACGGTTTATTTTGAGTGTTACATATTATATATAAGGACATTTGAAAGGCTGATTTCTGGTGCGGAGCGAGCGGAATAGTACATAAGGTACCTGCAACGCGAAAAATGTACCAGATATTTGAACCAGTTCCATCATCAACATTGCATCCAGTAGGTATGTATTTTTGAACATCAATACCATGGCTGAATCACTAGCCCACAAAATACAGGCCCAGGCCTAGTTTGGGAGTTCAGCATCATCATGTACTTGAAATGCACATGTATGTGGCCATACTAAAATCAAAGACTGTAATTTTTACGTAGGTATTATCCCCTTGAGCGTTAATTAGCAGATACAATAGAAAACTATTGTTTTAACTACCATTAATTATGTATCTTTTAGAGCTCAAGCGCTTATCTTTGTGTCAATGTTTTTTTGCTAATATTTGTAGATCACACACACATACACACTTCAGGTCGCCAGAAGTCGGAAAATCAGAAAAGCAGTCTTACCATGTAACACAGTAAATGGGTTGATGTGGAGGGCAGATATACAGTCACTGTATGTAAAAAATATTAGCATTTAGTTGGATGTGGTTAGATATCTAACCCCAACATAGTTGAGAAAACAAAGGCAAGGCAGATGAGGTTGCAGCTGAAATTCGTCTAAAATAAGGATTTTTGACTAATATCAGCTGCAAACTTATCTGCCTACCATTTATTTTATACGAATATCAGTTGTAGCCTTTGCTAGGCAGATGAGGTTGCAGCTGATATTCGTGGAACATAAAGGCTAGGCAGATAAGATTGCAGCTGATATTCGTGGAAAATAAAGGCTAGGCAGATGAGGTTGCAACTGATATTCGTGGAAAATAAAGACTAAGCAGATGAGGTTGCAGCTGATATTTGTCTCAAATAAAGGCTAGATAGATTAGGTTGCAGCTGATATTCGTCTAAAATCAAGATTTTCGACTAATATCAGTCGCAAATAATGCATTAATTTCGAACAAATTTGATTATCATAAAAAAGGTTATTGTGAGTCATCTTAAAAGATAGAAATATGCTGTTGCAGACTTTTTTAGAACTTTTAAAGAGGAACAATTCCATCATACATTGTATTTGCGTAATTTAAACCGTTTACGCAGAGCACGCAACGGAAGCTCTCAAAAGGAATATTTTTGCCCGTTTTTGCAACATTTTTCATTTATGCTACGCTCCTTTTGGTCGTGGCGTGACGTTATATAGCCTATATCCTTCCTCGATAAATGGACTATCCAACACAAAAATAAATTTTCAATTCCAACCAGTAGTTCCTGATATTAGCGCGTTCAAATAAACAAACAAACAGATACACCAATGATACCCCTAATTCTACCAAAGTTGCTATTTGCACATTATTCTTCCGAACGTTATATGAAAATCGCCAAAATAGCCCATTGCGAGTTACTTTAACTCGGAGATTTAGGTAAGTTGCTCCATTTGCGGAGCGCCTTAGGATACCTTGGAACACATAATTCTTTGCACTATCCGAGACCTTATCTCTCCCCGTCGTAGTTCTAAAGCTCTAAGCAGGAGTTCTTCAAGAAAAGATAAGCAATTCGATTTCTGTTGCAACTTATCTTTAAGCTCGTTCTTTATGGATGGGCAGAGCTACCTCTTAAGAAGAATCAGGGGTAACATTAGTTTCTCTGCTCTAAGTTTCAACAAGATAGTAAAACAAATCTTTTCAATATTTTTTATAACCTTGCTACCCGAAGGGGAGCCTGCCTACTCAAACAAATTTTAGCAACCTTTTTTAGGGTTCCGTACCCAATGGGTAAAAACGGGACCCTATTACTAAGACTCCGTGGTCCGTCTGTCTGTCTGTTTTTCTGTCTGTCTGTGACCAGGCTGTATCTCATGAATCGTGATATTTCGACTTTTGAAATTTCTGTTGCCACTATAACAACAAATACAAAAAACAGAATCAAGTAAATATTTAAGTGGGGATCTTTCAAATAGATTCCTTACCTACCGTACCTTTGGTACGGAATTCATCGTGCGCGAGTCCGACTCGCACTTGGCCGGTTTTTATACCAATGCCATATTTGGAATGATTTTAGTACGTATATTTTCATTTGGTAAAATTTTACTTGGGATAATATTATCAAGGATAGTGTCATTAAGGCATTTGGTCGTTAATCAAATGATTTATTACAGCAACCAATTTTTAAACAATAAACGACTGGTCAAATGATTTGAAAAAATATAAAGGCAAAAACATGTTTGTTTTTTTTTTAATGTCATAAAAAAATGCAAAGTTATTTTAATACAAAATATTTGTTACTTACAATTTTAAATTTTTTGTAATGGACATTAGCAATTTTGCCGCGGCAGCGATCGACCGAGCGCCAGATTTCCTCTTTTTAACCCCCGCCGGAAAAAGAGGGGTGTTATAAGTTTGACGTGTGTTGCTGTGTATCTGTGTATCTATGTGTCTGTCTGTGGTATCATAGCACCTAAACGGATAAACCGATTTTGATTTAGTTTTGTTTTGTTTGAAAGGTGATTTTGTCGAGAGTGTTCTTAGCTATGTTTGAATAAAATCGGTTTAGCCGTTCAAAAATTATGGGCGTTTTACTGTTTGAATCGGGGTGTTTTCGCAAGATATTGAGTCATAATTACGTGTTCAATAGATTGCCGATCGAAGTTTATCTACTATGTACTAGATATATTGTGTAGTATAAAATAAAAATATGTCGGGGTTTTTTAAATTTTACTTGTGCCAAAGTATGCATGCATGGTAGATTAATGGCAATTCGAGAATTATCGTTAATTTTTTATTTATTTTTTTATTTATACAAACAAGTTGTCCTTAGGATTATACAAAGCACACCATTAGACCCCTGGGGTCTGTCTTAGCATGCCATGTTCTGGAATTTGATCAACGCACTATTAATAAATTAAGGTTTAATCAGGTCGATGTAGTGTTGTTTCAGCTTGCGCTTCACATTTTTACTGCTCATTGAGTCTCTGATGTCTAAGGGTATTTGGTTTAGTAGATTAGGTATTATGACAGATGCGGTGCGTCTACCATAAAAAATATATTTGCGTGGAACTTGAAAGGATTTTGTTTTTGCTTGTCGAGTATTCACATCATATCTTACTGGAACTTGAACATCAGTGTTATCGAAATGTTCTATGAGGAACAGGTACTCAGCGCGGGCTAGAACAGGTAACACTTTACAATGTTTGAATAGACCTATATAACTTTCGCGGTATTTATTTTTGACATATTTTGGTACTACCAGCTTCAAAAACCGTGTTTGCAAATTATGTATTTTGTCGAGGTAAGTTTTAAATGTGCGTCCATAGCTGGTAAGTCCATATGAGATTATCGATTCCGCAAGGGCTGTGTACATTTGAAGGAGGGTTATGTAAGGTATATTCCGCTTTATAATGGAAAATTTGGTGAGTATTGCACGCAACTTGCCGCATACAGATTCCACCTGATAACTCCAGTTGAAGCGATTGTCAATTATAAGTCCCAAGTAGGTATGGTATGGGACTTGCTCAATAGTCGAACAATGGCAGTTTAGCACATTTTTATGCAGACAATCATGACTATGAGCTTTGATTTGAAAAGAAAGGGATGAATTTATATGACTTGAGTGTACGTGCATCACTTTAGTTTTTTGTGGATTCAGAACAAGTCCCATATCATGGGCCCATCTGGCCATAGAAGTAAAATCCTTTTGCAAACATTCTGCGGCCATATGAAGGTCTTTGTTAGCAGAGACTATACAAATATCATCAGCGTATTGGTAGAGGGAACAGTATTTTTTTGTATTTTTTGGTATAATAATTATCAATTGTTTATAGTCAATGTTTTTGCAAATGTTGTATACTTTAGATATTACACAAAACTGCACACAGATATTCGTAAAATTCACCGATTTTATTTATATAAGCGCGTTGACCTTCCCGTATATACGGTTTAAAGTTAACTAAATTAATGAATTAGTCCAACAGCGAGCGAAGCGAGCTCAGGAGTTTAGGGCGCTGAGAGCGGAGCTGAAGAGAGCGAGCAAAGCGAGCGAACTCTGCAGCTCCCGTCATCTCTTTCATGTTAGGTTACTTTAGACCCTGCAGACAGAAATAGGAGCCCCGCAGCGTCGACTTTGTTGCTTAAATAGTAATCGTACTTACACAATGTAATTTAATTTGTATATTCTGTGCAACTGACATATATATGCATTTTTTTTCATTGACCAAGCAATTGACTGAATAGAAATGGTAAATTGAAAACTGACTATACTCAATATTTGGCTTATTTTATTTTGCGTATAAGGTGTTATTCCAACTGAAATATTTGAGTACATGAACATTGGTAAAAGTACTTGTTGCGAAACAAGTTATTGTTTAAACGTTCACTTGCCAAACATTAGGTTTGCGTTAAAATTATTTGTAAAGAGATTTTTTGCTAAGTAAATGTTTTGCCAAATAAAATTAAAGTAGGTAATTGTTTGGGAAGTGATGATTTGTCAATTTCTTTTCGATGAAACAAGGGTACCTCCCCCCCTTACTTGTAAAACATAAAATCAAATAAAACCTTATTTTTCCCGGGTTAGATTACCGAATTGACCGAAGCTTTATTAGGTTTCTCTATCTAGTATTGCCTAGTAGCAGCCCGGCGACTGGATCTTTGTCCAGTAATTCAAATTCAAATGATTTATTTCAATTAAACCATTTAAAGGTACTTTTGAATTGTCAAGCAATAGGTGCCGAATTTAAACATAACTGACGAAATTATGGTGTGCTTATTAAACTGAAGTTGGTGTACTCCTACCTAATCATCGGGGAGCTTTTTACTACGAGATTTTACTACGAGTATCTAGTCGAAACTTGGAACAGAGAAACCAATGTTAACCCTAATTCTTCTTAAGAGGTAGCTCTGCCCATCCATAAAGAACGAGCTTAAAGATAAGTTGCAACACGAATCGAACTGCTAATCTTTTGTTCAAGAACTCCTGCTTCTAAAGCTTTAGAACTACGACGAGGAGAGATAAGGTCTCGGATAGTGCAAAAAATTATGTGTTCCAAGGTATCCTGAGGCGCTCTGCAAATGGAGCAACTTTGATCTCGGAGTTAAAGCAACTAGCATTAGTCTATTGGCGATTTTCGTATAATGTTCAGAAGAATTTCGAAACTTAAGTGGACAGAACACATTACTCGCAGAACGGATGTTCGATGGGGTCCAAAATTCCTGGAGTGGCAATCGTGAACCGAAAGACACTGCGAATCGATGCCCTGATTAACGTTGTGGGAATCCGCTGGATGCTTTTGTTCAGCAAAGGAAGTCTTTCGGCTGAAATAATGAAGATGAGCAACATTGAAATCGATATTCTCGTTAATTGCAGGAATCAAAAAAGTTTATCGATTACCGAAACTCACAACTATGTTGCTATATCTGCGCGATTTCTTCAAATTAAGCATATGAAATTCATCCTAATCAAGTTGTAGTTGTTAGTTACTGAAACTCGACGATATTTGGCGATCTAAGTGAAACTTTTGACACGCATACAAGAACATGTCCTGTATCTTAAGTATCAGCGTTCCTTATGTCTGACTATCAAAGATCTTCAAATGACAGCTGGGACCAACGGCTTAGCGTGCTTTCCTTGAAAAAGAAAATAAAGATAAAAAATTGTATTTGACTCCAAGATTTTGTATAGTTAGAGCGTTTGCGTTTGTGTTTTTTTCACGAGTGGAAACAGACCCAAAGCAAGGCTTAATTGAATTCCTTGAATTCTCTTAAGTTTGCCCAATTTATACCCAACTAGCCGACCCCCGCGGCTTCGCTCCCGTCAACAGGCTACCTACCACCTACCTACCCTACCTACCCACCTACCTTACCTACCTACCAACCTACTCACCTGCCCTACATATCAACATACCTACCCGACCCTACTTACCCTACCCTACCTTCCAACCTACCCTAACAGGGTCCTATCTAGTATCCTATCCTATCCTATCTACCTACCTACCAATTTGTTAAACTATTCATTTGAAAAAGATTAATACTACAATACGTAGAATCAATTTCGGTAGAATCAATTTTTATTCCTTGTAAATTTTAATGTATCTAACGTTCAAAATCGCCGCTTGGGGGCCTAGTTGGAATAAAATATCTTTGTCTTTGTCTTCGTATGTAACCAAAGTTTGTTTGTACCGGGGCGGCGGCTATCTAATTAAATTTTAGAACACAAAAGCTGCTATTGTGACTTAACTATGATAGTTAGACATATTGCTTGTAGACTTTTTTGTAGGTACTATTTAGTATTTTAATCAGGTAGTAGTTCTTGAGACATATGACCTCTTCGAAAGCCAACTGACGAGAGATGTGAATTATGGAAACATACACATCCTACTTCACACTTCATCACTAAAGCAGAGAAACTGCCCTCTCAAAACGAATTGCAGTGGCCAATCTGGCAATTCCTAAACCGATTGCGGGCCCAGGTGGGCGCTGTAAAAACAACCTGGCCAAATGGAATATCATAGACCCATCCAGAACACAGTGCCAGTGTGGGGCCCCTTCGCAAGATATGGCCCACCTCTATGTCTGCCCTTCATGCCCCCTTTTTTTTTAATATTGTAGCCTATGTTACGCCGAAATAATGTAGCTTTAAGGTCTATCCGGGTACGGCCCTGATGTGTGGTGGACGGACCGTGCCCCGTCAGGGTCTCAAAAAATATCGCTGTGTTCATTTTATATGAACTCGTTCACACACGTCCGTGCACGGGCCAGTGACGGAGCTTCAATGCCTGGGCCTGGCCCTATCACGTCCCGGGCACGGCCCTGATATGTGTGGATAGACCTTTACAAAAGTGAAAGAATTTTTAAAATCGGACTATTAGTTTTGGAGTCCATTCGGTACAAACAAATAAACACACAAACAAAACATTTTTTCCTCTTTATAATATTGGTATAGACAAAGGCTTTAAAGGCAGTGTGTATGAGTGTGTGGGTCGTAATAGGATGGCCATGGGTTTTGCCTCATTTAACGATGCCAAATTTACCTGTTTATTGCAGACATATCTAACAGCAAATAACCCAGTTCTAAATATAAACAATATTCATAATAATACAGCCAGCCACAACATCAAAGGCGAAGGTTTCCCCACATTTAGTCTCTTCATCTGAGTTTCTTCACAAGAAATAATATATTTTGGCAAATGTCCTCATGATGGGCGGTAAGAAGGTCTCACACTTATAAATATATACAGTGAAACCTGGTTAAGTGAGACATCAAGGGACCTGCAATGTTGTTTCACTTATAGAGGTATTCCACTTACCCAGTGTCTCAGATATCCAGGTATAAATAAATATCTGTCTCATTTACAGAGGGTTCCATTAATAGAGTTCAGAATACAGTATACAGGTTATTTCAGTTATAGAAGTGCGATTATTAGAACATTGTGGTTGAATTTTATGTTCATTCTGAATTATTCTACAAAGAGCAGATTTTGGCACATTAAATTCGACACAAACTTCATCGCGTGTCTTCCCACTTTCATAAACGGATATTAACTTCTGATTTTCACGTACTGATAAAGAGCTTTCGTTTTGACATTTTTCAAATAAACATCCGTATGAAAAGCGAAACTAAAACTGGAGGTCATTGAGGCTCAAAATTAGTTACGTAGTTAAGTGCGGCATTTGCGGGTAGAATAAGTAAGTAAACAAACAAAACGATGTTATCTCAGTTACAGAGGTTTATTTATGCATATAAAATTCACTCGCTGTCTCTGTTATAGAGGTAACTATGATGATAAATCGAAAGAACGAATCCCAGATATAGAGGTTTGCTTCGTCCCACTAACAGGGGTAATTCAGTGCCAAAGTGTTGGGACCTCAGCATGAGTTCCAGTTATGGGGGTTTCTCACTTATCCAGGTCCCACTTAACCAAGTTTCACTGTAGTATGTATGTATATACAGCGCATCACTACAGAATGTTAACGCCGACCGTATTATAAGGACTGTGTTTGACTTGCGCTAATATTGCCAAAACGTGATATTATTTTGTTTGTTTTTGAAGTAATATTTGACGAGAGATTGGTCGGAGAAGGCAACACACTCGAAATAGTTGAAGACCTTTACCCAGCAGAGGTATAAAATAAACTGAAAAAAATTAAAACTACAAAGTGTGATCCGATTACAAACAAGTATGTGATAGGAAGACGGTGCGTTGGAAGGACTCCCACCAGCTGGACCGATGACCTGGTGAAGGTTGCGGGGATCCGCTAGATTTTAGTAAGTTAATTTATCAAAATCTTTTATTGATTTTATTACATAATCCGAAGTTCTAAACATAGTGCACTTAGATGAAAATAAATGGCTTAGTTGCCTTAATATGTGGTACAAATTATATAACCGAACAACAAAGAGTATGCTGTACAAAATCTGCCGTTCGCCTTTACTTTTCTTAGTCTGTTTGACTTTAGCTGTATGTCATCCATGTTATCTAAATAAATAAATAAACTCAAATTTATATCATAAACTGAAAAAAACACAGGTCTGCAATCCCTTGGAGCAGTGATAAAATAAAAAAAAATCGAAATCAACCCATATTTGACGAATCGCAAGGGATTCAAAACCTATAGAACCTGTTAACCTAGAATCATGAAATTTGACAAGAAGCAATGTCTAACAGTACAAGTAAAGTAAAGGAAAATATCCAAAAACGGTAAATATGAACTTACATAAAAATAACAATATGCCGTGTTAGCAGATTTATATTTTTTTATATTGGTTATTGTAAATCATCCAATGACAGAAGTCATTGGTTGTAGAAATTTCTAATGTTATTTCAAATGGAGTATAGGTGGCTTTATCTCGCAGCCTATCCTGCAAGACCTGTGAATTTTTCCAAACTCTTTCCAAAGGATAATAATATGATGTTAGACTAAAAACCGACCAACGTAGTTGAAAAAAGGGAGTTTTCTATACATGCAGATCTTGAGATGTATGATATTCATCTACGGGTTTTTATATATCTTGTCTTAATTTATCGACTATTTTGGGGGGATCGAAGTATATACTCATTACATACGTATATAGTAAATGTGGCTGACTTTCTAAAGTACCTACAATTTAACAACTTTAACTATGCTATCGTCTTTAAATAATCGCTGAGACAGAGAAAACGAGCTGTTTTCTGAAGATGATTTATTCACTCAGTTTTTTTTATAGATTGTAACATTACAAAGATTAAGAAAAAAAAATATGGGACACAGTAGGTCTGTTTGTTAAAAATTTATCGCGATTACGATTCAGAAAATATGTAGTTATTTCTCAACTTAGTTTAAAAAGGGCAATTTTCATAATGCCGAAATTTTAAACACATTTAAGGTATTTTATATCGAATCCAGTAAGATTCTTAATACAGCCTTCTTAACTTTTTGCATATTATCTTATATTTGTATTTCAAAAACTTATACTATTACCTAGCGAGGTAAATGCAAGGATATATGAGCGTAGCTACAGCGTCAGGTGTGGGCGGCGTTTTGCTCGCACTGCACTACAATGCTCTTCTATCTCAATCTCTAGCTTCAGTTGAAGGGACGCTCCGAAGACTTCAAAATAAGTAGTAATTAATATTTTCATGATGGCAATTTTGAGAGAAAAACTAATGTTTTGCATATTATATATGTAGTTTATTTTAAAACGGTATCGTATATTAACTTAACATATAATAACTATTAATATTACTTAATGTTACTGTACCATTTTGTTTAGTGAAAACTGTATAAAATTAATTTATTTATTTATTAATCACAAAATTGACAGCTCTCAAAAATACCTTAATGTCAGCCAATTACGGATTTACAATTTATTAACTTTACAAAAAAAAATGTTTGGTATGGCAAAAATATTTTAGAGTCGCATTTAATGTAATTAAATAAATAGATAAATAAGTACCTAGCTTTATTAAAACATCACCATTTTCATAAAAATCGGTTGTGAATAGTTTTTTATAAGTTTTTGTTGTTTTACAAAAAAACAGTACTGTGTTTTTACCAAAAAATTACCAAATAATTATATATAATATTCTCATTGAAATTTTGTTTAAAATGTTTGTTTGATTATAAAATTTATTTTAGTGTGTATTTTGCCAACTCACTTTTTATATAAACATTTTTATAAAGTTATAATGTTGGAATTAATATTATTTTATTCTATAAAATATCTTTATAAATCCAAATTCATTCATGATAATCCAACTCAAATGTATTAGCATTGTAAAACCGAATGAATTATCTTTAATTACCTTGCGAAACATTCGTAAGCGAATGTTGGTACAAATATTTATATTCATGAACAACGAAAATGCATACGAAAATATAAAAAAGGACTCAATTCATACAAGTAAGTAAGTATAAGAAACTTAAACAAGTAAACGTAATAACATTTTTTGTTTTTTTTTTTGTCTTGCACTATATTATTAAGAAACAAACTTATAAACGATTGATTCAAATACATTGATGCAAGGTAAATGAAAGATTAATAGCAATTAAACTCACCACGACTACAACATATAGAAATATTCTTACATGTCAAACACTTAATTACATATTTGAAATCTTATAGACTACGAGACAGTATTGTTGAGACTAAGGTTCAGTTTGCATCCACAATACCTATTTGTATAGATTTTTTTTAGATAAGCTTAAATGCAAACAATACTTGATTATATTTTTTTATATATGAAAATATGCAGCTGATAGCTGAGTCTCTTACCGGTTCTTCTCCATAGGAAACGACCAACCCGAACCGTGCACCTTTTGTAAGTTTTATAAGTGTCCATCTAGGCCAAAGTGAAAAAAAAAATATTTTTTTGATAATTTACGTTTTTCCAAATACTATAAACGCTTTTATAATACAAAACACTGTATTATAAACGGCTAATTTATGCCGTGTTGTAGATTGCTGGCTTGTTGGCGGAGTCGTCCATCTTCAAGTGGTAGCTTTGGATCACCAGATAGAAGTAAATGGTGACAAGAATATTGACGAGTAGGATGACGGCGATTACAGCTTCATCGAACATACAGAATAACTGGATGATGGACAGAATGATGATAATCCGGGTGAAGATCACGTAGGCCCTAACATGACCGCGTTTGTTCTGATGCAGCCCAACTAGCAGGACTATATTGAATGTTAGGAACAGGACGGCGAACACGAACATGGCCACAATTACAAAGAACATGAAGGCTTCAAGCGTCTGAACGTCAACCTTCGCGTCTTGGAACTCATTGATGTCAGCATTCGCTTTAGCCCCGCCTGCCGCGGCCAAGACAAGGATCAACTTCAGGATTAAGAAAATGTAGCTGATTAGATTCAGATATCCGATGATCAGGCACCCCGTTCTCAGCTCTATGCAAAAGCAGCACTTGTTGAACTCGACACCCATGATGATTCTTTGTTTTTTTAGGACAAACACTAGCACTGTTTATTAATTTATAAAAAAAAAACAATTTTTGGATATAATTACAAGATTGCGACTGCCTCAGGTACGCTCGCGAAATACACTGACACACAATTATAAAGAGTCGAATCATTCTATTATTCCATAGCTAAATGACGTAATTTATCCTAATAATAGAAAGAGGAAATATTGTATATTTATTTACACATACATTTGTTTTAACAGGTAAGACCCAAGCTAACAAAAGTAGTCATAAATTGCTAATAGTACAGTCCCAAGTAACGGGACTTGTGTTGGGATTTGTTTGTAATGGATAATCTCTGGAAGTATTATGTAATCTAATGGATATTAAGTAAGTCTAATTACAAAAGCCAACGTTATTGCTGCATGTGACATAAACTCACCATGCATTTAAGCAAGAGGATGAACAAAAGGTTAATTGTCAGCAGTCATATTGACGTGCACTGACCAAACGACCAATATGCTACCTACCTAAATTCATCCTCATCATCATTTTTACAGGCAAAAGCCCAAGATCCCCCCAAGCGTCGCCACGTTGACCGATCCCGTGCATCTCTCATCCATTGAATTCCCACAACCTCAACCAGGTCATCGGTCAACCTAGTGGAAAGCCTTCCGATGCAGCGTCTTTCGGTTCGCGGTCGCCACTCTAAAACTTTTCGGCCCTATAGACCATCAATTCTGCCAGCAATGTGCCCTGCCCACTGCCACGTAGATTACGCAATTCTTCGGCTATGTCTGTAACTTTTGGTCCTCCTGCGGATAGTTTTAGTTTACCTCAAATTCGAGGACGAGACCTTTTTGAGTATTTATCGCTATTCCTGAAAAACTCACCTGACAGATGTCGCAGCTTTATCGTATAACACGTCGTATTACAAATAGGCGCGGCCAATTGAAAAACGTCGCTGTTTTGATATGCGGCTATTTTCGTTCAGCCGGCTTTCAATTCAGCTGAAATAAAGTACGCCGCATTGTATGAGCACTTCGCGTTTGTCAAAGCGGCTTGGTAACGTGGCGCCCATACAAACGGGTGCACCTTCGATACGCCGCTTTGAAATCTGACTCACGCTGCATGACACAAAGTGAAAATAATATTGACTTTAGAAGTGCAAACGTTGAATCGAAATTGAACTTGACTTTTTTATTTTGGATAGTATTTAAACGAGCGAAAATAAATTCAAATTATAGGTGTAAAAAATACTGAATATGGCTCACTGAAATACTAAGTAGGCGACAAACAGTGGGCGAATACAAACGTTTATAACAGTGACTTGAAAATAAAAGTTTGTCGACGAAGCCCCGCTGCCCGGAGCTCCTTTTTCTGTCTGCAGAGTCTAAGGTAACCTAACATAAAGGAGATGACTGGAGCTACGTCCGCTTGCTTTGCTCGCTCACTTCAGCTCCCGGCATCCCCTTCGAACCTAACCTATCCGTGTCGGGGTATCCTAAGTTCCCGAGCTCGCTTCGCTCGCTCTTGGACTAATTCGTTGTTCATAAATTGATGTCACCCTACATTGCTTCTTTCTGACGATAAAGCTAACCGTTGAACGCCACTTTGTAGAACGAATCGCCACCACGATCCGGCTGAACGAAAGGTGGTTACCTTATTCTCTCTACTATTACTCCTGCCTATTTAATAACAGCGACGTTTTTCAATCAGGCTATGAGCATTTGTAATACGACGTGTTATACAATATGACTGCGACATAGATATCTCCTTGGAGAATGATATAGAATACTATTTAACCACCGACGGCAAAAGTGATGTGTACCTTTCTGTGGCACCATGTAGCTTCCAAACGGATAAACAGATTTTAATTTATTTTACTTAGGCCCACCGAACCATTTTTTGTTAGCATTCAAAAATGCTCATGCATGTTGCGCTACCACGGGGAGATAGTGCAGTTATGTGGGACTCCAACCCACTGAAACTCCACGGTGTCCTCATGTGCTAGTTATAGCGGGAACACGGGCGCGCGTTAGAACTCGTCTGCGAACCTGCCGCAGCTGTCCTTCACCGGACCCACCTCTGGGGATTACTCACCATCACCGGCGCAACAGAACACATTCCACGCCGTGACCACCCCAGAGACCAAACCAGCACATGGGCGCAGCAGCAGACGAACTCGTGTATGGCACCCTTGGACCCCCTATAACGGGTCAGGTCAGTGGGCCCACCGTACCCTGGGTTAACTTACTAACACCTAGTTAGTAGCTAAAACCGTTATTGATTATGACCTTAGTAGTTTAACCTCGTGTTAACATCTTTTTTTTTTTTTTTTGGGTGGGAAATCATCCAATGACTTCTCCCGCTCTGGGTGAGGCGGGAGGGCGTGTCAGACATTTACTGACTAAAACCCACCCGTGTTCCTTCAGTTGCTTCAGTCAGGGCCGCGGTAACTCTTTTTCAAATTTATCCGCGACCCAGACAGGCATCGGCCCTAGTGGACCCCGTCAGTTCTGCTGACATCTCTTTGAGGCGCGCGTGGAACACAACGCGCCGTCGACTCGGGCCTGGTCCTTATCGGACGGTGAGCTACCCATTACTCGCCGTCCGCAAGCCCGCGCCTACGGTGGCCGGGAATCGGCTTGCGACTCCCGACGCCCAGGGCGTCTCCTGCGGTGGCTAGGGGCGTGAGGTCGTCTCCGTTGCGTCTCCCTCACGCGTTCCGCCTCCTCCTTCGCGAGCATTACTGCTTCGCAGAATGAGGAGACAGCTTCCCATACCCTCTCGCTCCGTAACATGGCTTGAACCAGGGCCGGACGCGAGAGGTTGCCACCGCCGATCGCCTCCACGATTACACGGCGGTGCCCAGCCCAAGCAGGGCAGATCTCCACCGTATGCTCCACCGTGTCCTCCGGGCGATCCACACAATGGTGACACCCGGGCGTTTCCTCCCGCCTAATCCTGAACAGGAACCTCCCGAAACAGCCGTGTCCGGTGAGGACCTGCGTCAGGCGGAAGGTGAGGACGCCGTGGCGCCTCTCAAGCCACTCCTCAAAGAGGGGCCTTATCGCCGCAATTGTGGCGTGCCCAGCGCTGGGTTGCGACAGTCGCTCTCTCCATGTCGCCATGAGATCTTGCCGGAGCTCTGTCCGCTGAACCACGATTTGTCGCGGCCACGGAGTTTCGCCCCGGCGTTTCACCTCCTCGCGCCATTCCCAGATGTGCGCGAGGACTTTTGCCTCCAGATCCCATGGCGGCAATCCGGCAAGGAGGCTCGCCGCCTCACCAGAAATCGTGCGGTATCCCCGGACCAGCCGGATGGCCATGACCTTTTGGGACGCGTTCAACCGGCGGACTGGTTGTCGCCTCAGGGAACGTGCCCACACCGGTGCCCCATAAAGGGCCATGGATCGCACGACTCGTGTTAACATCTAACTCTGAATTAAGTTTTTTAACGCAAGTGGAAGACCCAGTTAAGTTTTTAATTGAATTAGCCCTTGGGATGACAAAATATTTTTCACGCCGCCCGCGCCGCCGTAAATAATGATGTATCTTCAATCTATACCAATATTATAAAAAGGAAATATTTTTTTTGTTTGTTTGTATGTTTGTTTGTTTGTTTGTTTGTTTGTTTGTATGTTTGTTTGTTTGTATGTTTGTTTGTTTGTATGTTTGTTTGTTTGTATGTTTGTTTGTTTTTACCGAATAGGCTCCGAAACTACTGGACCGATTTAAAAAATTCTTTCAGCTATGGAAAGCTACATTATTCCCTAGTAACATAGGCTTTAATTTTGACGGGAGCGAAGCCACGGGGGTTAGCTAGTATTCAATAAGAAGACAATTTCCCGACCCAGTTCTCAAAAATGGTAATATTACGATGTATTGGGATTGGTCTATTATCGATTCATCACCCTGAAATAGTGGTGAAAGACCAACTAGCTACAGCGTCGCGTAATTATTGAAAATTTTAGTTTTTATTCATTAGATTTAGATAGGCTCGCGCTTAACCACTAACTCACCTGATTTTAAGTGATGATGTGATCGACGGTGTAGCACGCTTGCCTGGAAGTAACCTATTCACTCTTGATTTAAAGACCACTTGGTTGTTACTATTTGGGCAACACACACTCGCAAACATATAGTGGTTCCTCAAGACGAGAACCTCGTGAAAGCTGAGAAAGATAAGAAAAGTTGAATACGAATTTATCGACATGTGGGATGTGAATACAGCAATCACTGTGCCGATAGTCGTGACGGTCAATGGCATAATACCCAAGAGCCACGACGAACACCAGAGGGGAGTTTTTTTTTTTATATAAACGTGGGTTACTCTAAAAGCCCGAACTATGATAAATCTAGGATTTACAGGTTAAACCTAACTTTTACCAGTAAGACTTGGTAAATAATCTTACTGGTAAAAGTTCCAAATGATCTGTTATGAATTATAATAATTAATTTCGAGCTTTTGCCAGTAATCACACGGGTAAATCTTAGGATGTACGTCGACTACTTCTAAATGTAAAAAAATGAGATGTATAAGACCCACTATGATACAAAATGATGAGAAAATATTAAGTACTGATTGATTAAAGTCACCAAAGTCGGTATAATGTTAGCTGGACGTTTTTTATAACAGGAAATGTTTTAAAATCATGTTTCTACGCATTTTGTAGGGTTCCGTACCACAAAAGGAAAATACGGAGCTCTTATAGGACCACTAGGTTGCGGGTGCTTGGCAGTTTGTCGCATTGAATCTGCGAAAATTTTATGGTGGGAAACTCGGGCGACTATTAGATGACATATTATTGACATTTTATAACAATTTGGTTTTTTTTTTTTCTTGACATTCTATTTTTATTATTGTTTATTAATGGGTAGGTATATATTGAACTTTTATTGATTTTTTTGTATTTTTTTTGTATCATTGACATTCTATTTTTATTATTGTTTTATTCAAACTTTAGATGACATATTGTATCATTGATCTTTTTATCACAATTAGTATTTTTTTTATCTTCGACCTATTTTTATTATTGTATTATTGATTATTTTAAATGGAATGTACATGATTATTGATTTGAATGTGTTACATTTTATTTTATATTAGGTTTCTATTTTTATTTTCTTTATCGATCGTAATGTTATAACGGTATTTGTTTATTTTACAAAATTTCTACACAATGTATATTATTTCGAAATAAATGACTTATGACACTTTGTTGTCTGTCTGTCTATCCGACGGTCTGTTAAGACCCTTTATCTCGGGAGCGCGTTGAGGTATTGAGTTGAAATTAATAGCGTATTCTTAAGTTTGCATTTCCTTGCAGCTGTAAAAATATCAAACTTTTAGATCAACGCTATCAAGAGATACAGCCATTAATTACTTATATTGGGAATCAAAATCTACAGGGTACTTCCCGTTGACCTAGAATCATGAAGTTTGGGAATGTAGCGGCACCAACGGTGCCACTTACGAACTAATGACATGACGTCACACAAATCCTGCATCGCGCAAGTAAAGTTTTCGGCACGATTAGAACACATACAACAGTCCGACAACAACCGTTGGGCAGTTGCCCGGACCAGACACAACACCCGTCTGGTCGGAGGATCCTCCCTTTTCTATGGAGGTATGTGGGACTTTACACCCTGTTCCACATACCCTCAAACTGGTGACCCCGAACGTGATCGTCAGCGCAGCCTTCGTGCAGAACTACTTCGTCGTGACGTCATCATCACTTTCTCAAGCTTTCGAGCAGAGAGTCACACAGCCAGCCAGTACCCACGGCATCTACGGGGGTATCCTGACCACTAGCATGCAGCGGACGCGCATTCCTGGTCATCACCCCCAGCTTCTTTCATCACCGCTCCGACCCACTGGAGCCAGCAGCACTTTCCCGACTCACTGGGACATCATCACCGCTCCGAACAACTGGAGCCAGCAACACTTTCCCGACTCACTGGGATTTCATCACCCCGACTCACTGGGGCACAACCGCATACAGTTCCGACTCACCGCGAACTCTGCGACTTCCGGTTCCGACTCACGGGAACCAACCTTCCACTGGCCAGGCACACATCACGAGATGTACGGACGACTCACCCTGATATCGACTTCCGGTCTCTGGAGGGGAGTGATGTAGCGGCACCAACGCCGCCACTTACGAACTAATGACATGACGTCACACAAATCCTGCATCGCGCAAGTAAAGTTTTCGGCACGATTAGAACACATACAACAGTCCGACAACAACCGTTGGGCAGTTGCCCGGACCAGACACAACACCCGTCTGGTCGGAGGATCCTCCCTTTTCTATGGAGGTATGCGGGACTTTACACCCTGTTCCACATACCCTCAAAGGAAGAAGCAATGTCTTATAGCACACGTAAAGGAAAATATCCGAAAACCGTCAATTTTGTTCCTAAATTAAAATAGTAGTTTATGCAACTGTTGCATAATGAGGGGTATTAAAACATGAGTGTGTGTTTAAAAACTGAGCCGTAGGCGAGATTTTTAATAGTTTTCACGCGAATGTTTTAATACCTAGTTATGTGCAGTTTCATACACTACTTTATCTACACTCATAAATTGGGATTGAACCTACTAAATACCTATTTTTGAATTGTCCATGCCAAAAAATCGTGAAAGCATTTGTCATATACTTTTCTCGACTTTGCTGGTAATAAATTAAGAGTAATTTCCTTCGCCACATCTAAAATATCGGGCGGAGACAAATTTTCTTCACATTCACTGATATCAGACATTTTTAAACAATAATTTTAATAACTCATGAAATTCAGTACAGCAAAACTTGCAAAACGTATGAATGGCGCCAAAACCCAGCACATCACCGAATTAACCGCGCATGCGCTAAGGCTTAGCACGCACTGCGATCTTTATTCGCGCGACTTTTTTCCGCCCATTCTGCGACCTATGGAATTGTATGAAGTTGTTCGCATTGCGGTAAAGAAATCGTGCGGAAATAATACCGCAAGAAAGCCGTGTTTTGCCACAGAATCCACCGCACCACGGCGCGAATTTTATTCGCCCGAATATTTTGAGCTCTATGATTGGTAAAAGGTAGAAGGAAACAAAATTCGCGCGAATAAAAATCGCAGTGCGTGCTAAGTCTAAAGCGGGCATTGTCATAGACAATTTAAAATTGGAATCAAATCTTTTTATCAATTTATACTATAAAATGACATTACAAAAAAAATATTGATGGAAACTGCTTAGTGATTAACTTCGTGGATTTGTCCTGTATCGTAATAGAAAAAAAAATGTTTTATAGCATTATTTTGTTAGCGAAATAGTGTTATAATAAGATTATATTTTTAAATTTCGGTATTGAGTTTATAAAGTATGCCAATATAAACTCGTTTTAAATTTTGTAATTCGAATATTACGAAATGAGAGTAGATAAAATATGATTATTAACTTATTTGAAGTTGGTAAACTAACCGCGACTAATATGCCAATGTATGGGGAAACAGTTTTCCTAAGGCAAAGTTAATTTTGTCCCTAAATTCTGTTTGTCTTATCGTTAGAGCTATGTTCGGTGCCCTCATAGTTTAGTTACGGAAGCATCAGTGCGCGAGTCCGACTTGCACTTGGGCAGTTTTTTGTAAATCATGTTAGTTTTCCCTTAATTATTCTTATTTTCTTCAAAAAGCTTAAGATTTAACGTGTGATTTCTGGTGAAAGTACGAAATTAGCAATTATTACAGAACATATCGGACTTTTACCGGTAATATTTGGTAAATCTTAGGTGTTACCAGTAAATCCTAGGTTTTTCCGTAGTTTGGGCTTTTACATTAACATATACATAGTTATTTAAAATGGCATAATTGGATTAATTGGATTAATAATACATGTATTTTACCAAAAGCCTGTTTTACACGCATTTATAGCTAGATAAGGAGGATATGACTGGAAAAGGGCATTTATCGGTTGGTTTCCCTGGTTCACTATGATAGTATAATAAAAACACATACAATTGTTAGCATTAATTGATTTCAAGTTTAGTTGTGCTTGTGTGTATCGACTATAACAGTTAAAATTATAAAAATAAAATCAAACTTAGATATTTAAAATCTATAAAGTGATAGAACAATATATTATGATGCAGTTCTCAATGGCTAATTGGTTTTTGATCGCGTTGTTTTTCTTTTTATCTGTTCGTTATGGTGAGTTTTGACTATAACTATAAAGGTCTCCACAACTATAAAGATCCACACATATCAGGGCCGTGCCCGGGACGTGGACGGGACGTGGATGTCGTCGGTGTGTACCTGTACATTTTATATGAACTCGTGCACGGGCCAGTGACGGAGATTCAATGCCTGAGCCCGGCCGTGTCACGTCCCGGGCACGGCTCTGATATGCGTGGATAGACCTTTACTGACATTATTTATAAAAATCTCTAAGGAGTTGATTTTAAATTCAAATTTTGTGCAAAATTTGAATTACCGAAACGATCGTCTAGATTTTTATAAAAAAAACCCTTATTCGTTAAGTATTTTTTATCTCTGGAGTACGAACATACAGTATTTTTAACCGACTTCCCAAAAAGGAGGAGTTCTATGTTCGACTTCATGTTTGTTTTTTTTTATTTTTTTTGTGTATGTTCACCGATATCTCCGTCAATTGTAGACTGATGTTGAAAATTATTTTTTTGTTTGAAAACGTATGTTCCGAAACTGGTCCCATTTTTTTTTGGTGGAGATCTGATGATGAACTCCTCAATAAACAACGGCAAATCTCTCGGGATTGCTGCAATTGCATGTCTGTTTATTGTTTATACCATTTCATAACATAACATCACGCCAGTATGCTCTTAAGGGGTACGCAGATCTCTCATTTCACCGGTTAAGTTCAAGTTTCATGAAATCAATTTTGGCGTTATAGTTACCTTACTAACTTGCCTATTAGGTAGGTACAACTAAAAAGTGAAAAATAAAATAA
This sequence comes from Orthosia cruda, assembly GCA_964057195.1. Classification (NCBI taxonomy): domain Eukaryota; kingdom Metazoa; phylum Arthropoda; class Insecta; order Lepidoptera; family Noctuidae; genus Orthosia; species Orthosia cruda. The sequence continues at coordinate 10,837,565 of OZ059849.1, forward strand.
ACATTTTTTGCAAAAAAGTACTACCGACTTCCAAATACAAAACTACAAAGTGAAAAATAACTTCATTTTTTGAAGTCGGTGTCCATAACGCAAAAAAAATTGGTACCTACGAAAGGCACCGACTTCAAAAAATAAAGTTATTTTTCACTTTGTAGTTTTGTATTTGGAAGTCGGTAGTATTTTTTTCAATTTTTTTTTTTTTATGTATTAAGGCCCATCTTACAGCACCAAACACTAAATGCATTTATCGCTAAACACATTTTAAGACATTGTTCTGTCTCCTTCATCTCCCTACTACAATAATAAATGCTAAACTTTGTAGGGTTGGATGGATGGTTGTTTGTTTCTCTCTTTGTTAAAGGTTTTCTGGTAGATATCGCTGTAAAGGTTATCTAGTAGATATCGCTGTAAAAGTTGTCTGGTAGATATCGCTGTCAGCGATATGACCGCCTTTGTACCCATATAATTATGATTTTCATATAAAATACATGTGTAACTTTTATGGTGTACAATAAAGTATACTCTATTCTAATCTATTCACGCAAAATCTACTAAACAGATTTTGATGAAACTTCTACCGAAATATAGCTAGAAACTACAGAAATATAGCTGATACATCAGAATAACACATATGCTATCTATACCAATATTATAAAGAGGAAAGATTGTTTTGTTTGTTTGTACCGAATAGGCTTCGAAACTACTGGACCGATTTCAAAAAAATCTTTCACCAATAGAAAGCTGCATTATTCCTGAGTGACATAGGCTATTACTTTTATCCCGAAAACGTAATAAATATATTCATAAATTCTACATTTCAGCCTCGTTAATTGAATGCTACGAGTGTGACACCACAACAAACAAGAAATGCGAGAATGATTACTTCGACTTAAAAATAAAATGTCACAGCCACATATCTCAGTGCAGCATTGTTCTGAGTGAGTATCAACTTTTATACCTTGGATCTTTGGGGAAAAGACCAGAGAGTATGGGATATTTATCTCACTAATACCACCCCGATGATCACCTCAGCACATGGAAGTTACGGAGCCCCCGTAACTTGTTAAAAACCACCACGGATCCCCCTCTGTGCAATGCCTGTTGGGGCATATCCTTGGGGAGACTGAAAAAGCTTCTCCCCCTGAGCCTCGTTGTGCACGGCAGCACGTGATCATTATGCCACCGTCTTACCTGAAGTCACAGTCCCCAAACTGAACGCCCGTGACCCTGGAGTCCCGCCTGTCTATGATGCAGGCGGGGTTTCAGCGTTTTAGGTATTAAAAAAATTATGTCATGTTATTGTACAAAAAGCTACATTGCGAATTCTGCAATATTCTCTTTTACCGATGCTGTTGAAAAAGTCCAAAAATATTTTAGTAGGTTTTAGTTCAGGATCATACATACCCTGATCTCGTGGTTATTTCTGAATGTGATATTTTCTTAGTTTTTAGTCGAATTACATTTCAAAATGGGCTTCATTATATTCTGATTAGTTCTTCTCACTGAGGGTACCCTGTTTTTACCCGACTGCGGGTGGGTAATGTTTTTCGAGCGTATGTATGTATCTAAGTATCAAGTATATTCTATAGCACGCTCTACAACCCAAACGGCTTGACGGATTATGACAACATATGAGGTGTCTTTGGATTTGTTTCAACTCCCCTTCCCTCCCCTAAAAAAGAGGATGATACAATTTCTTTTTCTATTTACGGTCCAAATTATTCCAAATATATATAAAAAAATGTTCTGGAATGTCGACCGCAAACCAGAAAACGAAACGTTGGAAGGCCTCCCACTAGGTGGACTGATAACCTGGTTAAGGTTGTGGGAAGGCGCTGGATGCGAGACGCACGGGGTCGGTCAATGTGGCGACGCCAGGGGGAGGCCTGTGTCCAGCAGTGGACGTCTTTCGGCTGAAATGATGATGATAAAATAAAAAAAACCCGACTGCTAAAAAAATATTAACTGAAAGGAGAAACACAAAAATTCGTTTGTCACAGCTGGCAGAACCTCATATATATATAAAATTATACCTAGTACTTGTTTTTATCTTTAAGTTAATAATTATTTATCTCAATTAGAAACCATCTCAATAACTTGCAAATAACCTAACTACTTGTATATGATCATTTTACATACTTAGGTAATTCGAGAAACCCCATATTTATTGTTTCATTACAGTGTTCGTTGTTAAGCAGATACATGTTAGCAAAGTTATTTTGTAACCAATTTTTTTATTTCTGCTCCATCTTAGTTAAAGAAACCGGTTTCTTAATACGGAGATGCGGCGAGATGCAACCATCGGAAGGTAGTGCGCAACACGGGAAACACACATCTCAATTTGCAAATGCTCTCTTGAGTAATTGTGACACCGATCTGTGTAACTGGGGGGTGATGAACAAATCCCATATGATGACGTTGGTTGTAAGTGCCATATTGTCTGTATGTTTTTATTTTAATTTTTAATGTCTTTTAAATAACTAGATAAGAGGCTCCAGACAAGTGTCATTTGATGTTAGCGATGGCGATGGTCTAAATGTCAAAATGTAAGGGATTCATCACGTGACATTTAGAAACTGTATGACATTCCCATACATTTTTCTTATCGCTATCGCCACGCTTTCATTGAAAGAACTTCCCTTGTCTAGGCCCTAAGATAATTGTAATTGCCTAGTTAAGAAACATAATAATAATTCAAGTTTTTTTGCAAATATATATTCCATTTGAAATAACATTAGACATGTTTACAATTCTTTTAAAAGTCCATTCAACCGACTTTGAGTTCTGTCCCGTAAACATAAGGATGACATAAAAAGCATAAACCTGTTACCAAAACCAACTATTTACTACAACTACCATATATCGTATCACCAACGCAATAGAAGTCAAAATCGGTTGAAAGGGCTGTAAAATAGGTTTATTCAAATGTCTAATGTTATCGAAAATGGAGTTTAGTAAACATTTAATGTATTATTATGATAGCCTTTTAGATATTGAAATAAATATGTTTCTAGGATTTACAGTGAAGACATAGTCAGTATATAATGTATTAATTTTGTTACAAAAAGTATTGTATAGCTAACCTCACTGACTCTCAAGTAGAAGGATGAATGACCACATGTGGAAGGGTTTAATTTTGGACCTGCATTTCCATCACAAAAACTAGTTCTGCATTGGGTTGGCAAGTGACATTTTACAGTACTAGCTGGAGCCCGCGGCTCCGCCCGCCTGGAATTAGTACTACCCTCAATATCTTTAAATTATATTTTGATTTTTAGCTATATTATCGTCAAGATTCATCAGAATCCGTATAGTAGTTTTAACGGACCACCTGTGGTGCCGCAGCAGTCCGAAACGAAACGTCTAAATTGAAAGAACAAGGGTTATTTCAATACTTATCCATCTTATGTCTAGATGGGTATACTATTTTAAGTAACTTGCCTAGGTTAATCATCTAAAGATGTTTAATTCGACAGGAATACAACATTATGTGAAAAAAAGAAGTAGAAGCCCAATACTATTATAAACGTGAAAGTTTGTGAGGAAGAATGCATGTTTAATACTCTTTCACGCAAAAACGACTGCATGGATTATGATGAAACTTTACAGCTTATACATCAGAATAATACATAAGCTATAATTTATAAATATTGGCAAACATACGAATACAACGCGGGTGGAACCGCGGGCGGCAGCTAGTAAAACAATAATAACAGGAAGTACACTGGGAGGTTTCGAGACATTTTCCTTATAAATATGGACGCCATAGGTCAGGCCCCCCTACACCACAGAGCATTTAGCACTAAACATATTGACAAAATTAATTTCGTCTCTGACAACTTTAAACGATTGACAAAAAATAATTTAAATAATCGTTTAATGCTACTCATCAAAAAATTGAATAGGTTCGTCTTGACGTTTCTGATTTTCATGGTGATCACGTGAAGAAGAAATCATGCGACAGCTTTTGAATACAGAACATGAATCAGACAAAATAAAAAGTGATTTGTGGGGCAAGTGAGCTTGGATTCTCTTCATGTAAATCTGAGTTAAGTATAAATAAGTATCTTGTCAGTTCTTCTTATTATATGTAACTTTAGAGAAACGATCTACTTGTGTTTCCACAAAATAAAGTCTATTAAAGCCGATTGCGTTCTTTATTTTACTATTTTTCACATTATGTTTTAAGTACCGTTTCATCTTATTCTTAAGGTATTCGTTTTTACTATCTAGGTCCATATTATCGTTACGGATTTTTCTTTAAGCTTAATTTATAGGCATGTCGATTTCTGTGCGAATCAGTGCTTTTTCTTTTTATTATTTTATTTGGTCTAATAGTTGATGGCGTTCAACACAGCATCCAACTTCCTATAAGTTGTGGTATTCTGCAGTTCAGATCGCTATCTTTGAGTCTATTTACGTTTTATAATATTATACAAACCACATCTTTTTATCTTTTGAAATTGTATCAAATCATGTGACTCACTTGTATGTATTCTTTGATACTGTTTGTACCTGAAAAGCATACTTTTAGTTATCTCAGATCCGATTGTTTTAACATCCACAACTTATTTTGTACTTATAATTTTTAAAATCTTTGAATATTTTATACTCAGACATTTTCATCTGAATTGCCATCTGTCTGTCCAATTTTATTTTCTTAATCCGTAGACATAACATACCATGGACACTTATTCTTCTAGACCTTCTATAAAGCTGGTTGTAGATTTTAATCTTTAAAATAAATATATCAACAGACTGCCCCCTCTGTAAACCGTTTTTTATTCGTTCTGGTCATGATTACTTATAATTGAGATTTGAATTTCAAATTCAGAAGTTATGACACAGAACGAGGAAAAACGGGCGTCAGTTTTTTGAGTTTGGTTTTGGTTTTTGGCTTGTGATGCCTACATGTTTGTTGCTTAAGTCTTTTTATTTAAATAATTTGTCTAAATACTTGAAATCTAGCCTGATTAGTTCAGTATAACTAGCATGTATATTTAACGTACCCACTGTGTGTTCAAACTTACAATACTCACTAAAATCTGACAATAAATATTGTGTGTCTGTATTACTGCGTATCTTTTGTCCGACGCCTTGCCTACCCCCGAAGGTGGGTTCGCTGTTCGGCGTGTAATCCCACAGCCCGGTTCTTCAACACTCTTTGCTGCCTGCCTACCTGCCTACCTTCCGGTACGTGGTGCATGAGCTGCATCATTCAAGACTACTGTGGAGCGCGCAGCCACAGCGCGCCCGCCAGCAGCACGAGCAGGTTGCGCACGCCGTTCACGTCGGCCCATTGCTCACGGTAGTGTTTCACTAGCCGTCCCGTCGCGCCGTACCACGCTGTACTGGAGTGGTTACCCATTAGCCAGCTTGGAGTAAGCGGGCGCTTGTATATACGACCATAGCGGGTCCCATAGTTGGACTTGTAGCAGGGGTGGTACGTCGTACAAAGCCGGCCCTAAGTTTTTATACCCAATCTCTTTTTTTATTTAGCTTTATTTCTTAATAATTCTTATTTTATTAACGTGGCTTACGTTTAGCTCCTCTAAGATAAACGTAACTTTTCAAAGTTAGTATCTGTTTTGAAAACAAGACATGTGTAATGCTTATTTTATTTGAGTTAGTTATTTCCATAATTGAATGACAGATTTATAACTTCAATTTATATTACTGTAACTAGGAAGCGATGAATCGCATGTGAGGCAAATGAGAATCTTTTTTTTTTTTGACTGCCTCGTTGCTCTAGTAGTCACAAACGGTACTGATGAGGTCCTGGTCGGGCAAAATGTTGCTGGGTTTTTTCATCTGGAATGTCTCAATAGCAGCTCAAAGTCTGGATTTATTTAGTTAGTGCAATTGGTTCCCCTTATTTTCGTGTGGAGTTGTGGCCGCGTTTGAGTTTTTTAAGCCGCTTCTGGGAACCCCACAGACCTCTGACTTGGCTATTTTACACATTAACCATATAAAGCCAGGTTTCTTGCACCGTGGCACGTGATATTTAAAATAAACTTAGAAAGTGCATATGAATTTGAAAAGTCACATAGGTACTTGCCCGGATTTGGACCCATGACATCAAGCATGAGTGTTCTTATCTTATATTATCTTGTGGAGGGGCCGAGAGACAACTCGGACACTTCGACCCATTGGAATCTATTGTGATCCCCTAGATAATTTACTCCTCCCCAATCTCGTTGAAAACTCTTTTCATGAGTTTTACAACGAGACTGGGAGATATGTGCCTATAGTCTTCTGGTCTTGGATATCCAACCCCTAAGAGACTCATTCGCTTACCAGCCAGTGCATTGCATGTGCAAATAAGGGGCTCCATGCGTTCCGTATGTTCCCCACACAACCTGCACATGGGTATCGCGGTTAGACCCATCTTCATGAGCATGTCGTTGGTTCCAAAGGCCCCACGCAGGTAGCGGATTTGCCCCCTGGTCATGTTCCAAATGCATTCCCGGGCTTTGAACGTAGAGCTTAGCATTTTCTTGGAGTGTTGTAGACCGGTGCTAGATAATAAGCATGAGTGTTAGTCTTAGCGACTAGGCCACCACGACATACATTATTAATAATTAATAAATTTGTTCCCATAAAATTTCTTATTGATGATATTTTATTAATTAAATTATTCTCGATATTTCTGTGTTTTACTGTTTCTTTGATTTCGATGTGTTATAATTATGTTTATCTACACTCACAAGATAATGTTCCAAATATAAATTCAAAAAATATTGTATAAACACGTACTTTATATTCGTGGATAGGTAAAAATAAAAAACATTACAGTGCAACATTTTGCTTCGATTTTCAAACAACTGCATCATAACATAACTTTTAAATTTATTGGCTTATTGACTTAATGTTAATAATTTGTGACATTGTCTATGCAGGCGCGCGCTGTGCAATAATGCGCAATGAGAATCTAAATTTCCCGCCATACCACATATTTTTTCCGTTGCCACTTTTGTTTGATTTCAACTATATGAGTGAAGATAAAATAGTGTATGCAACGGCATATAATTTAGTTATTAAAACACTCGCGTGTTATTATTATCACATTCGGCTTCGCCTCATGTGTTAAACCCACGCTCGTGTTTTAATAACCCCTATTATATAACCATTGCATAAACTACTGTTATGTTTTGGAAGATGATCTAGACACTGGAATTCTATCAGCGAAGGTGATGTTCGAAATGCCAAATTGTGAGGGATTGGTCCCGTGACAATTCGATAGCGCTTGGTCCCATACATTTAGACTCTTTTCGCTTTCGATGATAGATCGTCACTTCTTTAGGCCTCAGTAAGCAAGGATCGTAGCAGATGGTGTTCTGCTGTTACTGCCAACCATCATGAGAAAGAGGGGTGAGTTCATGTCACAGTATGTGAAGGTGATTAAATCGCAATTAATCGAACGCCTCGTGAGATACAACACAACACCACCCGCGACTTCGTTCGCGTGATTTTGACAGATGACTTTCAGTGCGATTGCGACGCGCAGTTAGAGAAGGCGACCAAAAATAAGCTATTGTTATATTAATTTAAATGGGATATCGTAGACATCTAGTGTTAATTGGTTTAGGACATAACCCGATCAAACTAATGAGATTTTCTATAGTGGCCACCTTTACCCACCTTTCGGTATAAAAAGGCGGCACACTATACCAGGCAACCCCTTACGAGGTGTCTGGGACCATCTTCGGTAGGTCACGCCTCCGAGAGCACTCGCCCCTGGTACTCAAGAGAAAATGTGAGTCGCATCATGATTACTCACTACCATTTGTCCAGAATGGTACCGGAGCAATAAAGCCGCTCACCACACGCACCCCAGCACGCCAGCACTAGTGCAAGCACCGGCACCAGCGCAGTTGGTGCTAGCGGATTCAATCCCCGTTCGGGACGCCAGAGAAGCTGGCTCCCATTTCTCCAGAATGGTCCCGGAGCTGTAATTGGTTTAGGACAGTTGGTTATTTGACTTAAACTGTAATCTAGACACGCGGCAGCATGTCAAGCCAAGTTCAAGCAAAAAGGAACTGGCAACGCAGCAGCTGTGTGTAATATTACATGAACCATTTGGAGCTACTTTTGTCATCTTAATAACTCAAAACCTATTTAACATAAAAACATGACATTTGGTTTATGTATTAAAATCCCCAAGATCAACTATAAACTAACATTTCATAAATATAGCTCAAACGATTATTTAGATACTAACGTCCAAAAATAGTCATTTATATCACTGACTGACCTATAGATCAAAACTCTAACCCAGTTCCAGATGACCTAGAAAGTTCAAATTTGGCACCTAGATAGTTAGTTGGGTGAATACAAAGGAATAAATCAGAAACTAGTAATTTTTTATCATCTCTATATATAAAAATCAATGCCACTTTTCGTTGTAATTTTATAACTCAAGAACGGGCTCACCGATTTCCCTAATTCTTTTTTTGTTGTGTTTGTTATTGTAAGGAGAAGGTCCATATGAAAAAAAAAATAAGGAAAGAAAAAAAAGGATTCCTTACCTACAAAGGTAGTTGACAGCGCTCTTCACGTCATAGGCTCCTCTATATTTAGTAAAGATCGTGCTTACGTTGGACTCTCCAGAGTTAAAACTATAGATAAAGTACATCTTATCAATTTAGATCCAAGTCAAATCAAGGCACAAGAGAGCTCTATTGTATAGTACAACCGGCTGCACACGTTATACCGCCCTGACTTGGCCAAATCTACGTATACCAATATTATAAAGAGGAAATATATTTTTGTTTGTTTGTTTGTACCGAAGAGGCTCCGAAACTACTGAACCCATTTTGAAAATTATAATTCATTATTCAGCGTGCGCTGAGAAAACTATTGATGATACATAAAAAATACGTACTACATGATTAAAGTACTCATTATTAAGTGCGAGTGCAAGAGATAATTAAGTCACAATAGCAGCTTTCATTTTAACAGTATTGATATTCTTTGTATAACAGAACATTGGCTTAAAAGCCACCAGTTATTGTTCAATTTTAATAATCACCAGGTTGGTAGTTCATTCAGCAGAGTTAATGCTATACATGGTGGCTCATTGATTTTAGTAAGTAACCAGCTTAAATATAAAGACCGTAAGGATATTGTGAGCCTATCTATCTATGTTGACCGGACAGTTGAAATAGCTTGTATAGAATTGGAGCAGTTTATTGTATTAAGCGTATACAGACCGCCTTCAGGATTGTATGACTGCTTTGAAAAGGTAATGGATGAAGTGTTACACAAGATTTGTAAGTTGAATAAATCCATTATCACTTGTGGTGATTTTAATGTTAATTTATTAGAAAATTCAGGTTCTTGTAGTAAAATAATAAGTCTATTTCAGTCCTACAATCTTGTAAACCTATTTTTGGAGCCCACAAGAATAACCCCAACTAGTGCTACATGCTTAGATAATATTTATACTAATGTTATACCAGTCCACAAAGAAATTATAAATTTACTAGATTCTGATCATTGCGGGCAGAGGATTACTATACCAAACCAAAACAACAAAGTGGCTAAAAAGGATATCACTGTTAACCCCAAAACTGCAAGTCGCTTGGCAGCTTTTAAAGTTAAACTCATTAATAAATTACCAATTTTGTCAATTGATGCTTCTTCTTTCTTTTTCGTTTCGATGGTACATTTGATCAAACAATTTGAGCCCAGTAGGTAGCCACGTTTATTGCAGCGTCAGATGCATTATACAGGTCATCCAAGGTGCAAGTGAATGGACAGTCGGGACACTCCAGCAAGTGGGGCATGGTCTGTACAGGAGCACCGCACTCGCACCCAGCGTGCAATGGACCAATATCAATGATGCTGATCCTAATCATCTATATGATGATTTTTTTAGTATATACTGTAAACAATTTAATTCGACCTTTGTTCCAAAGACTATCTCCGTTAATAGTAACGCATCATTCAGTGATTGGGCTACCATTGGTATTCATAAAAGTAGAACACGGCTTTATGAGCTGTACAGTGAAAGGACTTATGTAAACACTGCTGAATTTAATTTATATGTTAGATATTATTCAAAATTATTTAAAAAAGTTTGTTGTTTGGCCAAGTCACGTTATTTGAGCTCGAAGATTAAAAACAGTAGTAATGTTATTAAAACGACTTGGAATATTATTAATAGTGAAACAGGAAGATCTGGTAACCTAAATATTGACTACGGCCTGTCTATTAATGGCAACATCATAAAATCAGACTCACAAGTCGCAGTGGCCTTTGAAAATTTATTTTCAGATATTTCCATTTCAACTACTAAATACTTAAACTCATCACCTTCTGTTGCTGAGTCTTTGCTAAAAGAAAATGTTAATGTTTGCAATTCAGAATTTCTTTTTGAACATATTACTTGTAAAGACATGATTAAAACCTTTCACACTTTAAATGTTAAAAAAACTGCAGATCTGTGGGGTCATTCTGTAGAAGTTGCTAAGACTATTATTGACATTGTCGCACCTAGTTTAGCTATTATCTTTAATAATTGAATCGACTGTGGGGAGTTTCCTGATCTTATGAAAAATAGTAAAATAATACCTTTGTTTAAATCAGGTAGTACATCAGACCCTACAAATTATAGACCTATTTCAGTACTACCTACGTTTAGCAAAATATTTGAGAAATTAATTTTAGAGCAATTGCAAAGATTTTTTACCAAACATAAATTATTACATAGCAAACAGTTCGGTTTTACAAGGGGTCGTTCAACTACTGATGCCGGTGTTGAGCTTTTAGGACATATTTATAATGCATGGGAAGATAAGTGCGATGCCTTGGGAATCTTTTGTGACTTGTCCAAGGCATTTGATTGTGTTTTTCATGAAACGCTAATCAGTAAACTCCGCCACTACGGGATCCGGAACAGCGCTCTGGATCTTCTTACTTCATATTTGAGTAATAGGAATCAGACCGTTGACGTTAATGGAAAAAGATCTCCTGGATCTATGCCCAGTAGGGCTCAAATTGTTTGATCAAATGTACCATCGAAACGAAAAAGAAAGAAGAAGCATCAATTGACAAAATTGGTAATTTATTAATGAGTTTAACTTTAAAAGCTGCCAAGCGACTTGCAGTTTTGGGGTTAACAGTGATATCCTTTTTAGCCACTTTGTTGTTTTGGTTTGGTATAGTAATCCTCTGCCCGCAATGATCAGAATCTAGTAAATTTATAATTTCTTTGTGGACTGGTATAACATTAGTATAAATATTATCTAAGCATGTAGCACTAGTTGGGGTTATTCTTGTGGGCTCCAAAAATAGGTTTACAAGATTGTAGGACTGAAATAGACTTATTATTTTACTACAAGAACCTGAATTTTCTAATAAATTAACATTAAAATCACCACAAGTGATAATGGATTTATTCAACTTACAAATCTTGTGTAACACTTCATCCATTACCTTTTCAAAGCAGTCATACAATCCTGAAGGCGGTCTGTATACGCTTAATACAATAAACTGCTCCAATTCTATACAAGCTATTTCAACTGTCCGGTCAACATAGATAGATAGGCTCACAATATCCTTACGGTCTTTATATTTAAGCTGGTTACTTACTAAAATCAATGAGCCACCATGTATAGCATTAACTCTGCTGAATGAACTACCAACCTGGTGATTATTAAAATTGAACAATAACTGGTGGCTTTTAAGCCAATGTTCTGTTATACAAAGAATATCAATACTGTTAAAATGAAAGCTGCTATTGTGACTTAATTATCTCTTGCACTCGCACTTAATAATGAGTACTTTAATCATGTAGTACGTATTTTTTATGTATCATCAATAGTTTTCTCAGCGCACGCTGAATAATGAATTATAATTTTCAAAATGGGTTCAGTAGTTTCGGAGCCTCTTCGGTACAAACAAACAAACAAAAATATATTTCCTCTTTATAATATTGGTATACGTAGATTTGGCCAAGTCAGGGCGGTATAACGTGTGCAGCCGGTTGTACTATACAATAGAGCTCTCTTGTGCCTTGATTTGACTTGGATCTAAATTGATAAGATGTACTTTATCTATAGTTTTAACTCTGGAGAGTCCAACGTAAGCACGATCTTTACTAAATATAGAGGAGCCTATGACGTGAAGAGCGCTGTCAACTACCTTTGTAGGTAAGGAATCCTTTTTTTTCTTTCCTTATTTTTTTTTTCATATGGACCTTCTCCTTACAATAACAAACACAACAAAAAAAGAATTAGGGAAATCGGTGAGCCCGTTCTTGAGTTATAAAATTACAACGAAAAGTGGCATTGATTTTTATATATAGAGATGATAAAAAATTACTAGTTTCTGATTTATTCCTTTGTATTCACCCAACTAACTATCTAGGTGCCAAATTTGAACTTTCTAGGTCATCTGGAACTGGGTTAGAGTTTTGATCTATAGGTCAGTCAGTGATATAAATGACTATTTTTGGACGTTAGTATCTAAATAATCGTTTGAGCTATATTTATGAAATGTTAGTTTATAGTTGATCTTGGGGATTTTAATACATAAACCAAATGTCATGTTTTTATGTTAAATAGGTTTTGAGTTATTAAGATGACAAAAGTAGCTCCAAATGGTTCATGTAATATTACACACAGCTGCTGCGTTGCCAGTTCCTTTTTGCTTGAACTTGGCTTGACATGCTGCCGCGTGTCTAGATTACAGTTTAAGTCAAATAACCAACTGTCCTAAACCAATTACAGCTCCGGGACCATTCTGGAGAAATGGGAGCCAGCTTCTCTGGCGTCCCGAACGGGGATTGAATCCGCTAGCACCAACTGCGCTGGTGCCGGTGCTTGCACTAGTGCTGGCGTGCTGGGGTGCGTGTGGTGAGCGGCTTTATTGCTCCGGTACCATTCTGGACAAATGGTAGTGAGTAATCATGATGCGACTCACATTTTCTCTTGAGTACCAGGGGCGAGTGCTCTCGGAGGCGTGACCTACCGAAGATGGTCCCAGACACCTCGTAAGGGGTTGCCTGGTATAGTGTGCCGCCTTTTTATACCGAAAGGTGGGTAAAGGTGGCCACTATAGAAAATCTCATTAGTTTGATTGGGTTATGTCCTAAACCAATTAACACTAGATGTCTACGATATCCCATTTAAATTAATATAACAATAGCTTATTTTTGGTCGCCTTCTCTAACTGCGCGTCGCAATCGCACTGAAAGTCATCTGTCAAAATCACGCGAACGAAGTCGCGGGTGGAGTGTTTATCTGTTATATTTAAATGGTAGTTTTAAGTATGATCATTGTACTCAACATTTTGTTGATGAATATTTATTTTGAATTATTTTGAAATTCATATAATAAAAAAATCTTATAATATTATAACAACCAGTTACTTTCCCACTGTAGGACAAAAGCCTCTCCTCATGCTGAAAATGAACGAGCATTAATCACCACACATGCTCAAAGCAGTTTGGTGACTTTAACCTTAAAATACCTACTACCATCAAAAAGTCGTAAATGTTTGTGTTGTATCTCACGAGGCGTTCGATTAATTGCGATTTAATCACCTTCACATACTGTGACATGAACTCACCCCTCTTTCTCATGATGGTTGGCAGTAACAGCAGAACACCATCTGCTACGATCCTTGCTTACTGAGGCCTAAAGAAGTGACGATCTATCATCGAAAGCGAAAAGAGTCTAAATGTATGGGACCAAGCGCTATCGAATTGTCACGGGACCAATCCCTCACAATTTGGCATTTCGAACATCACCTTCGCTGATAGAATTCCAGTGTCTAGATCATCTTCCCAAACATAACAGTAGTTTATGCAATGGTTATATAATAGGGGTTATTAAAACACGAGCGTGGGTTTAACACATGAGGCGAAGCCGAATGTGATAATAATAACACGCGAGTGTTTTAATAACTAAATTATATGCCGTTGCATACACTATTTTATCTTCACTCATATAGTTGAAATCAAACAAAAGTGGCAACGGAAAAAATATGTGGTATGGCGGGAAATTTAGATTCTCATTGCGCATTATTGCACAGCGCGCGCCTGCATAGACAATGTCACAAATTATTAACATTAAGTCAATGAGCCAATAAATTTAAAAGTTATGTTATGATGCAGTTGTTTGAAAATCGAAGCAAAATGTTGCACTGTTATGTTTTTTATTTTTACCTATCCACGAATATAAAGTACGTGTTTATACAATATTTTTTGAATTTATATTTGGAACATTATCTTGTGAGTGTAGATAAACATAATTATAACACATCGAAATCAAAGAAACAGTAAAACACAGAAATATCGAGAATAATTTAATTAATAAAATATCATCAATAAGAAATTTTATGGGAACAAATTTATTAATTATTAATAATGTATGTCGTGGTGGCCTAGTCGCTAAGACTAACACTCATGCTTATTATCTAGCACCGGTCTACAACACTCCAAGAAAATGCTAAGCTCTACGTTCAAAGCCCGGGAATGCATTTGGAACATGACCAGGGGGCAAATCCGCTACCTGCGTGGGGCCTTTGGAACCAACGACATGCTCATGAATATGGGTCTAACCGCGATACCCATGTGCAGGTTGTGTGGGGAACATACGGAACGCATGGAGCCCCTTATTTGCACATGCAATGCACTGGCTGGTAAGCGAATGAGTCTCTTAGGGGTTGGATATCCAAGACCAGAAGACTATAGGCACATATCTCCCAGTCTCGTTGTAAAACTCATGAAAAGAGTTTTCAACGAGATTGGGGAGGAGTAAGTTATCTAGGGGATCACAATAGATTCCAATGGGTCGAAGTGTCCGAGTTGTCTCTCGGCCCCTCCACAAGATAATATAAGATAAGAACACTCATGCTTGATGTCATGGGTCCAAATCCGGGCAAGTACCTATGTGACTTTTCAAATTCATATGCACTTTCTAAGTTTATTTTAAATATCACGTGCCACGGTGCAAGAAACCTGGCTTTATATGGTTAATGTGTAAAATAGCCAAGTCAGAGGTCTGTGGGGTTCCCAGAAGCGGCTTAAAAAACTCAAACGCGGCCACAACTCCACACGAAAATAAGGGGAACCAATTGCACTAACTAAATAAATCCAGACTTTGAGCTGCTATTGAGACATTCCAGATGAAAAAACCCAGCAACATTTTGCCCGACCAGGACCTCATCAGTACCGTTTGTGACTACTAGAGCAACGAGGCAGTCAAAAAAAAAAAAGATTCTCATTTGCCTCACATGCGATTCATCGCTTCCTAGTTACAGTAATATAAATTGAAGTTATAAATCTGTCATTCAATTTATGGAAATAACTAACTCAAATAAAATAAGCATTACACATGTCTTGTTTTCAAAACAGATACTAACTTTGAAAAGTTACGTTTATCTTAGAGGAGCTAAACGTAAGCCACGTTAATAAAATAAGAATTATTAAGAAATAAAGCTAAATAAAAAAAGAGATTGGGTATAAAAACTTAGGGCCGGCTTCGTACGACGTACCACCCCTGCTACAAGTCCAACTATGGGACCCGCTATGGTCGTATATACAAGCGCCCGCTTACTCCAAGCTGGCTAATGGGTAACCACTCCAGTACAGCGTGGTACGGCGCGACGGGACGGCTAGTGAAACACTACCGTGAGCAATGGGCCGACGTGAACGGCGTGCGCAACCTGCTCGTGCTGCTGGCGGGCGCGCTGTGGCTGCGCGCTCCACAGTAGTCTTGAATGATGCAGCTCATGCACCACGTACCGGAAGGTAGGCAGGTAGGCAGGCAGCAAAGAGTGTTGAAGAACCGGGCTGTGGGATTACACGCCGAACAGCGAACCCACCTTCGGGGGTAGGCAAGGCGTCGGACAAAAGATACGCAGTAATACAGACACACAATATTTATTGTCAGATTTTAGTGAGTATTGTAAGTTTGAACACACAGTGGGTACGTTAAATATACATGCTAGTTATACTGAACTAATCAGGCTAGATTTCAAGTATTTAGACAAATTATTTAAATAAAAAGACTTAAGCAACAAACATGTAGGCATCACAAGCCAAAAACCAAAACCAAACTCAAAAAACTGACGCCCGTTTTTCCTCGTTCTGTGTCATAACTTCTGAATTTGAAATTCAAATCTCAATTATAAGTAATCATGACCAGAACGAATAAAAAACGGTTTACAGAGGGGGCAGTCTGTTGATATATTTATTTTAAAGATTAAAATCTACAACCAGCTTTATAGAAGGTCTAGAAGAATAAGTGTCCATGGTATGTTATGTCTACGGATTAAGAAAATAAAATTGGACAGACAGATGGCAATTCAGATGAAAATGTCTGAGTATAAAATATTCAAAGATTTTAAAAATTATAAGTACAAAATAAGTTGTGGATGTTAAAACAATCTGATCTGAGATAACTAAAAGTATGCTTTTCAGGTACAAACAGTATCAAAGAATACATACAAGTGAGTCACATGATTTGATACAATTTCAAAAGATAAAAAGATGTGGTTTGTATAATATTATAAAACGTAAATAGACTCAAAGATAGCGATCTGAACTGCAGAATACCACAACTTATAGGAAGTTGGATGCTGTGTTGAACGCCATCAACTATTAGACCAAATAAAATAATAAAAAGAAAAAGCACTGATTCGCACAGAAATCGACATGCCTATAAATTAAGCTTAAAGAAAAATCCGTAACGATAATATGGACCTAGATAGTAAAAACGAATACCTTAGAATAAGATGAAACGGTACTTAAAACATAATGTGAAAAATAGTAAAATAAAGAACGCAATCGGCTTTAATAGACTTTATTTTGTGGAAACACAAGTAGATCGTTTCTCTAAAGTTACATATAATAAGAAGAACTGACAAGATACTTATTTATACTTAACTCAGATTTACATGAAGAGAATCCAAGCTCACTTGCCCCACAAATCACTTTTTATTTTGTCTGATTCATGTTCTGTATTCAAAAGCTGTCGCATGATTTCTTCTTCACGTGATCACCATGAAAATCAGAAACGTCAAGACGAACCTATTAAATTTTTTGATGAGTAGCATTAAACGATTATTTAAATTATTTTTTGTCAATCGTTTAAAGTTGTCAGAGACGAAATTAATTTTGTCAATATGTTTAGTGCTAAATGCTCTGTGGTGTAGGGGGGCCTGACCTATGGCGTCCATATTTATAAGGAAAATGTCTCGACACCTCCCAGTGTACTTCTTGTATTATTTTTTTAGTAGTGTCTGTAAAGTTTCTTCAAAATCCATTCAGTAGTTTTTGCGTGAAAGAGTAACAAACATGCATCCGTCCTCACAAACTTTCACGTTTTTAATAGTTGTGGGATTCTGCTTTTTTATTTCACATAATCTTGTATTCCTGTCGAATCAAACATCTTTAGGTGATTAACGTTGCCAACGTTAATCACCTTAAAATAGTATACCCATCTAGACATAAGATGGATAAGTATTGAAATAACCCTTGTTCTTTCAATTTAGACGTTTCGTTTCGGACTGCTGCGGCACCACAGGTGGTCCGCTAAAACTACTATACGGATTCTGATGAATCTTGACGATAATATAGCTAAAAATCAAAATATAATTTAAATATATTGAGGGTAGTACTAATTCCAGGCGGGCGGAGCCGCGGGCTCCAGCTAGTACTGTAAAATGTCACTTGCCAACCGGATTCAGAACTAGTTTTTGTGATGGAAATGCAGATTCAAAATTAAACCCTGCCACATGTGGTCATTCATCCTTCTACTTGAGAGTCAGTGAGGTTAGCTATACAATACTTTTTGTAACAAAATTAATACATTATGTACTGACTATGTCTTCACTGTAAATCCTAGAAACATATTTATTTCAATATCTAAAAGGCTATCATAATAATACATTAAATGTTTACTAAACTCCATTTTCGATAACATTAGACATTTGAATAAACCTATTTTACAGCCCTTTCAACCGATTTTGACTTCTATTGCGTTGGTGATACGATATATGGTAGTTGTAGTAAATAGTTGGTTTTGGTAACAGGTTTATGCTTTTTATGTCATCCTTATGTTTACGGGACAGAACTCAAAGTCGGTTGAATGGACTTTTAAAAGAATTGTAAACATGTCTAATGTTATTTCAAATGGAATATATATTTGCAAAAAAACTTGAATTATTATTATGTTTCTTAACTAGGCAATTACAATTATCTTAGGGCCTAGACAAGGGAAGTTCTTTCAATGAAAGCGTGGCGATAGCGATAAGAAAAATGTATGGGAATGTCATACAGTTTCTAAATGTCACGTGATGAATCCCTTACATTTTGACATTTAGACCATCGCCATCGCTAACATCAAATGACACTTGTCTGGAGCCTCTTATCTAGTTATTTAAAAGACATTAAAAATTAAAATAAAAACATACAGACAATATGGCACTTACAACCAACGTCATCATATGGGATTTGTTCATCACCCCCCAGTTACACAGATCGGTGTCACAATTACTCAAGAGAGCATTTGCAAATTGAGATGTGTGTTTCCCGTGTTGCGCACTACCTTCCGATGGTTGCATCTCGCCGCATCTCCGTATTAAGAAACCGGTTTCTTTAACTAAGATGGAGCAGAAATAAAAAAATTGGTTACAAAATAACTTTGCTAACATGTATCTGCTTAACAACGAACACTGTAATGAAACAATAAATATGG
Source organism: Orthosia cruda (assembly GCA_964057195.1). NCBI lineage: Eukaryota > Metazoa > Arthropoda > Insecta > Lepidoptera > Noctuidae > Orthosia > Orthosia cruda. Next base: position 10,856,275 of record OZ059849.1, read on the forward strand.
GGTTTCTCGAATTACCTAAGTATGTAAAATGATCATATACAAGTAGTTAGGTTATTTGCAAGTTATTGAGATGGTTTCTAATTGAGATAAATAATTATTAACTTAAAGATAAAAACAAGTACTAGGTATAATTTTATATATATATGAGGTTCTGCCAGCGGTGACAAACGAATTTTTGTGTTTCTCCTTTCAGTTAATATTTTTTTAGCAGTCGGGTTTTTTTTATTTTATCATCATCATTTCAGCCGAAAGACGTCCACTGCTGGACACAGGCCTCCCCCTGGCGTCGCCACATTGACCGACCCCGTGCGTCTCGCATCCAGCGCCTTCCCACAACCTTAACCAGGTTATCAGTCCACCTAGTGGGAGGCCTTCCAACGTTTCGTCTTCTGGTTTGCGGTCGACATTCCAGAACATTTTTTTATATATATTTGGAATAATTTGGACCGTAAATAGAAAAAGAAATTGTATCATCCTCTTTTTTAGGGGAGGGAAGGGGAGTTGAAACAAATCCAAAGACACCTCATATGTTGTCATAATCCGTCAAGCCGTTTGGGTTGTAGAGCGTGCTATAGAATATACTTGATACTTAGATACATACATACGCTCGAAAAACATTACCCACCCGCAGTCGGGTAAAAACAGGGTACCCTCAGTGAGAAGAACTAATCAGAATATAATGAAGCCCATTTTGAAATGTAATTCGACTAAAAACTAAGAAAATATCACATTCAGAAATAACCACGAGATCAGGGTATGTATGATCCTGAACTAAAACCTACTAAAATATTTTTGGACTTTTTCAACAGCATCGGTAAAAGAGAATATTGCAGAATTCGCAATGTAGCTTTTTGTACAATAACATGACATAATTTTTTTAATACCTAAAACGCTGAAACCCCGCCTGCATCATAGACAGGCGGGACTCCAGGGTCACGGGCGTTCAGTTTGGGGACTGTGACTTCAGGTAAGACGGTGGCATAATGATCACGTGCTGCCGTGCACAACGAGGCTCAGGGGGAGAAGCTTTTTCAGTCTCCCCAAGGATATGCCCCAACAGGCATTGCACAGAGGGGGATCCGTGGTGGTTTTTAACAAGTTACGGGGGCTCCGTAACTTCCATGTGCTGAGGTGATCATCGGGGTGGTATTAGTGAGATAAATATCCCATACTCTCTGGTCTTTTCCCCAAAGATCCAAGGTATAAAAGTTGATACTCACTCAGAACAATGCTGCACTGAGATATGTGGCTGTGACATTTTATTTTTAAGTCGAAGTAATCATTCTCGCATTTCTTGTTTGTTGTGGTGTCACACTCGTAGCATTCAATTGACGAGGCTGAAATGTAGAATTTATGAATATATTTATTACGTTTTCGGGATAAAAGTAATAGCCTATGTCACTCAGGAATAATGCAGCTTTCTATTGGTGAAAGATTTTTTTGAAATCGGTCCAGTAGTTTCGAAGCCTATTCGGTACAAACAAACAAAACAATCTTTCCTCTTTATAATATTGGTATAGATAGCATATGTGTTATTCTGATGTATCAGCTATATTTCTGTAGTTTCTAGCTATATTTCGGTAGAAGTTTCATCAAAATCTGTTTAGTAGATTTTGCGTGAATAGATTAGAATAGAGTATACTTTATTGTACACCATAAAAGTTACACATGTATTTTATATGAAAATCATAATTATATGGGTACAAAGGCGGTCATATCGCTGACAGCGATATCTACCAGACAACTTTTACAGCGATATCTACTAGATAACCTTTACAGCGATATCTACCAGAAAACCTTTAACAAAGAGAGAAACAAACAACCATCCATCCAACCCTACAAAGTTTAGCATTTATTATTGTAGTAGGGAGATGAAGGAGACAGAACAATGTCTTAAAATGTGTTTAGCGATAAATGCATTTAGTGTTTGGTGCTGTAAGATGGGCCTTAATATATCTAAAAAAAAAAAAAATTGAAAAAATACTACCGACTTCCAAATACAAAACTACAAAGTGAAAAATAACTTTATTTTTTGAAGTCGGTGCCTTTCGTAGGTACCAATTTTTTTGCGTTATGGACACCGACTTCAAAAAATAAAGTTATTTTTCACTTTGTAGTTTTATATTTGAAAGTCGGTAGTATTTTTTTGCAAAAAAGTTTATTTTTATTTTTCACTTTTTAGTTGTACCTACCTAATAGGCAAGTTAGTAAGGTAACTATAACGCCAAAATTGATTTCATGAAACTTGAACTTAACCGGTGAAATGAGAGATCTACGTACCCCTTAAGAGCATACTGGCGTGATGTTATGTTATGAAATGGTATAAACAATAAACAGACATGCAATTGCAGCAATCCCGAGAGATTTGCCGTTGTTTATTGAGGAGTTCATCATCAGATCTCCACCAAAAAAAAATGGGACCAATTTCGGAACATACGATACAAACAAAAAAATAATTTTCAAAATCGGTCCTCAATTGACGGAGATATCGGTGAACATACACAAAAAAAAAATACAAACATGAAGTCGAACATAGAACTCCTCCTTTTTGGGAAGTCGGTTACTAATACTGTATGTTCATACTCCAGAGATAAAAAATACTTAACGAATAAGGGTTTTTTTTATAAAAATCTAGACGATCGTTTCGGTAATTCAAATTTTGCACAAAATTTGAATTTAAAATCAACTCCTTAGAGATTTTTATAAATAATGTCAGTAAAGGTCTATCCACGCATATCAGAGCCGTGCCCGGGACGTGACACGGCCGGGCTCAGGCATTGAATCTCCGTCACTGGCCCGTGCACGAGTTCATATAAAATGTACAGGTACACACCGACGACATCCACGTCCCGTCCACGTCCCGGGCACGGCCCTGATATGTGTGGATCTTTATAGTTGTGGAGACCTTTATAGTTATAGTTAAAACTCACCATAACGAACAGATAAAAAGAAAAACAACGCGATCAAAAACCAATTAGCCATTGAGAACTGCATCATAATATATTGTTCTAGCACTTTATAGATTTTAAATATCTAAGTTTGATTTTATTTTTATAATTTTTACTGTTATAGTCGATAGACACAAGCACAACTAAACTTGAAATCAATTAATGCTAACAATCGTATGTGTTTTTATACTATCATAGTGAACCAGGGAAACCAACCGATAAATGCCCTTTTCCAGTCATATCCTCCCTATCTAGCTATAAATGCGTGTAAAACAGGCTTTTGGTAAAATACATGTATTATTAATCCAATTATGCCATTTTAAATAACTAGGTATATGTTAATGTAAAAGCCCAAACTACGGAAAAACCTAAGATTTACTGGTAACACCTAAGATTTACCAAATATTACCGGTAAAAGTCCGATATGTTCTGTAATAATTGCTAATTTCGTACTTTCACCGGAAATCACACGTTAAATCTTAAGCTTTTTGAAGAAAATAAGAATAATTAAGGGAAAACTAACATGATTTACAAAAAACTGCCCAAGTGCAATTCGGACTCGGGCACTGATGCTTCCGTAACACAGCTACATTCACCAAAATAATTAAATAACATTACTGGAGTTCATAAACTATGAGGGCACCGAACATAGCTCTAACTATAAGACAAACAGAATTTAGGGACAAAATTAACTTTGCCTTTGGAAAACTGTTTCCCCATACATTGGCATATTAGTCGCGGTTAGTTTACCAACTTCAAATAAGTTAATAATCATATTTTTTTTTCTATTACGATACAGGACAAATCCACGAAGTTAATTACTAAGCAGTTTCCAATGATATTCAAATAAACAGATATGTTATGAGCGCGCGCACTTTGAAGACTCGAATAGGTCACAATTGTGACCTTCAATCTTTAGTTTATGTCACGCATGGCGAAGAGCGATAGGCTTTGTTGAAACAAAAACAAAATAAAATAAATGCCATCGTGTGTATTTGTAATTTATTTATTTATTGATTAAAATAAATATTTTTTAATGTTAGATTAATGAAAAGTATAACTTCATACAATTCCATAAGTCGCAGAATGGGCGGCAAAAAGTCGCGCGAATAAAGATCGCAGTGCGTGCTAAGCCTTAGCGCATGCGCGGTTAATTCGGTGATGTGCTGGGTTTTGGCGCCATTCATACGTTTTGCAAGTTTCGCTGTACTGAATTTCATGAGTTATTTAAATTATTGTTTAAAAATGTCTGATATCAGTGAATGTGAAGAAAATTTGTCTCCGCCCGATATTTTAGATGCGGCGAAGGAAATTACTCTTAATTTATTACCAGCAAAGTCGAGAAAAGTATATGACAAATGCTTTCACGATTTTTTGGCATGGAAAATTCGAAAATTATTTTTCAAAAAGATATTTGGTAGGTTCAATCCCAATTTATGAGTGTAGATAAAGTAGTGTATGAAACTGCACATAACTAGGTATTAAAACATTCGTGTGAAAACTATTAAAAACCTCGCCTACGGCTCGGTTTTTAAACACACTCATGTTTTAATACCCCTCATTATGCAACAGTTTCATAAACTACTATTTTATACCCTATATCCTTTTTCACAACTTTAATTTTCATAACCCTTATTTTATCTTATCTTTTTTATTAACGTTACACTGACCCAAACTTTGCCGCGAGTTTCTTGGTTAATGTCGTATCAGCTGTAATTAAAAAAGACTATATTAGTTATTAAATACCTAGAAATATTAAGAATAATAAACCGTGGATCACACCGGGTCTAATACGATGTTTTCGCAATCGTGATCTAATGGACAAAGCACAAAAAAGAAACCCCACAAATGTAACACTAAAACTATAATGCATTAGATACAGAAATTTCATTAACAAGCTTTTAAAAACTCCTAAAAGATATTTTCAAAAGAATCTCCTTGAGAGCGCAACAAATAACTACTTTTTTAAGTATTTTTTTGCGCTTTGTTTATAAAAACAATAACTCGCTTCTTAGCGCAAAGAAAAATCCTAAACTGTCAGTAAATGCTGTCAACCATTTCTTTATTAACATCGGCAGGGATTTTGCAGCTAAAATCCAGAACAAACCAGTAGGATTAATAAAAAAATAGGAGGACAGTAGGTGTAATAAAATCATTGATTGATAGCTTGCAGGTTCCTTCCCAGCGTGACCTTATTGCCCTACTACAAGCTATTGCAGAGGAAGTAGAGCTCCTAATTAGAAACTTGGGCAGGGATTGTGCTGTTTTGTTTCTGGACCTAACCAAGGCCTTTGACACCGTCTCAGTTCCGATTCTTATCTCTAAATTGGAAAAGTAGGCTTTAGGGGTGTGGCACTTAACATATTTCAGGTCTACCTACCCAACAGGATACAGGCTGTTACGTTGAGGAATTACATAAGTGAAGATGAGTCCCTGGGTTTTGGTGTAACACAGGGGATTATTTTGGGCCCTCCATTATTCACAATGTATATTAAAAATCTCTGTGATCTAAAATCTTCCAACTGCTAGGTCTTTGCGTATGCAGACGATACTGCACTTTTTCCATGGTCCCACCTGGAATGACGTGAGAGTTTATGCGGCAGCTACCTTAAGAAAAGCCATGTTTTCCCGCCGGTTGTCCCGTAATTTGCTGAAGCTCAACGTTAGTAAAACCCATCTAATAACCATAGCACAAAAATTTCTCCATTCCCTCCGTTTGATTCCTTTTTTATTAAATCACATACCTGTATTAAACCCTAACTGTTCTTGCCGAATAATATATTGGGTGAACTCTGTGAAGTATCTCAGAGTCAAATAGACCAATCTTTAAAATGGCTGTGTCATATGATGATATGCACTGACTTCACGTCTCAGAAAATTAATGTATGTTTTAAAATTGTTAAGAAATGCCGCTGACTTGGAAACACTTAATGTTGCCCTAGTCGGCGGCACGAACTATTTTGTGGCTGGGGTTAAAATGCCTGCTATTTCATCCGACAACACGCACGAAAGGGATAGACTTACTGTGATGAGCAGTAAGAAGCTAGTGTGCGTACGATTACACACTCATGGTATAAAATAATAAATGTATGATGATTTAGAATGAAATGGAGCGCGTAAAATTTTATAAACATACCTTTGTTAGTATGAGTGTCATGAAAAAACTACTAAAAGTTTTTTTTTTTAATATAATTATTTGCATATTTTGCCTACTTGTCTATCCCTATATGGGTACTGTTTTGTAATTTTTCTTCTTTTTATGATATTTATTACCGCCCAAAGATGCGTTGAAATTAATGTTGAAATATTGAATTTTCGACGGTCATAACTTTCAAATACACGTTTTCTTTACTTTTTTGTTTCCATACCGGGCTAGATAATGATGAGACAAATAGTTTTTTTTTTTGAGCATACACCGTCAAACAGTGGATTAATCGCCATACTACGTTTGTATGGAAGAATCACTGACTAGGGCAACCTGAAGATGACGTATCATGCGCTAAGCCAGAGAATCATGTCTTACTGTATTACAGCTTGGGGTGGGACTGCCAAAATCATACTCTTAACGTTAGAAAGAGCACAAAGAGCCGTCCTCAAAGTAATGACCAAAAAGATATTTCGGTATCCTACGTTCAAGAGTTACAATGATACTGCTGTCTTGTCGATTAGACAACTATTTGTACAGCAGACTATAACCAAGAAACACAAAACTATAAATTACGACCCTACGATCTATCAAATGGTTGCTAGCGGTCTCTTATACAAAAAAACCGGCCAAGTGCGTGTCGGGCCCCGCGCTGTAACAGGGTTCCGTAGTTGCACAATAATGCGGATTAAGAAGAGGGTTTTTTGTTGTTAGGTACATGAACATTGAAACGGTTTCAGCGGCTCACATCTAAAAACGGGCTCGCATAGGACGATGGTAACTGAAGAAGGAGTTATAAAATCCAACTCACAAGTGAAGTTAGAAAAAATATTATCTAAGTATTTGAGTACCACCACGTCTAGAGGCAAGAGTTTGTAATAAAGATTGATAACCACCGTCAAGTAATAATCTGAATACTGCAGTATTGTTGTAACAGAGATAGACTTCGTAAAAATTTCCATAAAACACCGACTAAGAATAAATTTGAAGAAAAGAAATGAGAAAAAAAACTAAATATCTATAATTGAAAAGTTATTTACAAACCGAAAACAAATATTATTGTATGAGTATTTTCAAATAACTTACTCAACTACCAAAAAGCAAAATCAAATTATTCAATGATAGGAACAAACAACCAATATACGTTGCAACAAATAATCTGTATGAAGGACGTCAATTGCGAAAGGAGCGGATACGACTGCGCGTTAGAGCCACGGGGAATGGTATGATTTGTTGCTGGATCCTCACACGCACGATCCTTGCTTCTTTCTCTTTCGGAATTTGAAAAATGTTGAATGTATTCACCACATACATATATTTAACTAGATAACGCAAGTCTCTCCATCTGTATGGAAACCAAGCGTGCCATTTTTTCACACACAATTAAAAAACAGATTTACTTACCAATGAAAGATAGCTTTTCCAATGCCTCGGCCAACTTTCATGTCTGCCACTGGTCATGGTTTTTTTTTCGTCTATCCCATGGTGCGAGGTATCGTTGGATAGGCCTATAAATATTACAAGTTTGTTAAAACCATTTTTGATTCAGGGATCCGTTTGCGTAAAATTAAGCTTTAAATTGCTAATTTTTGTTAGAGTCAAGTATCACCCCCCCTGCCAGCTAAATGTTTGCTTTTGGATAAGTGAAAAAAATCATGGCAGTAGAATATATAACGGAATTAAAAGGAAAACTATCACAGCTAAGTAGACTTAAAACTTTAGAACTTGGAAAAGTTAAAGTTTTGTACAAATGCTTTTAAAAATTACTTAAATTACTTTGTTAGTTGTGTAAAACAGATATTAAATATAAGTTTATTTCCCATGTAAAAATATACAATAATAAAATCATAACATCCTTAATAATAATGATTTCTTAATTAATAATGTTTACGCTTGAATAACGCATTGGAGTGGGCGGAGTCGTTGGCAGTACCGGTCCGTCAGGCGTATGCGCGTGGGGAGTCTATTTTGTTGTGTTAGTGCAGTAAGTATTGGTATTTTCGATGTTTTGTAATCTAAAATCAAACTACATTCGATTGCCAAGCAAATGCCGCTACCCGACCATAGATGGGTATTTTCAGTGGGCGCAATTATAGACTTAATTGCGTTTGCCGTAAGGTTGACATTTGCGCCATATCGTCGATATTTACCAAGGCCTTATCAGTGCAGTATAACACATTACATTTATAATTATATTATCGATATCGATAGTTACCTGATTTCTTAATTCGAAAAATAAGACGTGTAATATATTTGAAAGTATATAATATCATCATCATCTTCCCATGTTACTTGGGTTCGGTGCAACATGTTTTCTTCTTCTATACCGTCCATATATATCTTTTATAAATCAAATCAATTTCAAATTATGTACTAATTTATTTATACACATTGAGGTGGCTGGGCATCTTTATAATATTATAGTATATACTCTATTGTTTGTATTCGCGTGTCAAAAAACGGCGTAAAATTACTTTCGTACTTTAAGATTTTCATTTAGCACTATCGGCACCGGAAATCCACCGAAATATAGAAAAATGCTTTAATATGCTATACTATGCTATACTATGCTATACTATGCTATACTATGCTATACTATGCTATACTATGCTATACTATGCTATACTATGCTATACTATGCTATACTATGCTATACTATGCTATACTATGCTATACTATGCTATACTATGCTATACTATGCTATACTATGCTATACTATGCTATACTATGCTATACTATGCTATACTATGCTATACTATGCTATACTATGCTATACTATGCTATACTATGCTATACTATGCTATACTATGCTATACTATGCTATTCTATGCTATACTATGCTATACTATGCTTACTATGCTATACTATGCTTATTGAGCTGTAAATGCTGTATAGAAAAAGTTGGCCGAGGCATTGGAAAAGCTATCTTTCATTGGTAAGTAAATCTGTTTTTTAATTGTGTGTGAAAAAATGGCACGCTTGGTTTCCATACAGATGGAGAGACTTGCGTTATCTAGTTAAATATATGTATGTGGTGAATACATTCAACATTTTTCAAATTCCGAAAGAGAAAGAAGCAAGGATCGTGCGTGTGAGGATCCAGCAACAAATCATACCATTCCCCGTGGCTCTAACGCGCAGTCGTATCCGCTCCTTTCGCAATTGACGTCCTTCATACAGATTATTTGTTGCAACGTATATTGGTTGTTTGTTCCTATCATTGAATAATTTGATTTTGCTTTTTGGTAGTTGAGTAAGTTATTTGAAAATACTCATACAATAATATTTGTTTTCGGTTTGTAAATAACTTTTCAATTATAGATATTTAGTTTTTTTTCTCATTTCTTTTCTTCAAATTTATTCTTAGTCGGTGTTTTATGGAAATTTTTACGAAGTCTATCTCTGTTACAACAATACTGCAGTATTCAGATTATTACTTGACGGTGGTTATCAATCTTTATTACAAACTCTTGCCTCTAGACGTGGTGGTACTCAAATACTTAGATAATATTTTTTCTAACTTCACTTGTGAGTTGGATTTTATAACTCCTTCTTCAGTTACCATCGTCCTATGCGAGCCCGTTTTTAGATGTGAGCCGCTGAAACCGTTTCAATGTTCATGTACCTAACAACAAAAAACCCTCTTCTTAATCCGCATTATTGTGCAACTACGGAACCCTGTTACAGCGCGGGGCCCGACACGCACTTGGCCGGTTTTTTTGTATAAGAGACCGCTAGCAACCATTTGATAGATCGTAGGGTCGTAATTTATAGTTTTGTGTTTCTTGGTTATAGTCTGCTGTACAAATAGTTGTCTAATCGACAAGACAGCAGTATCATTGTAACTCTTGAACGTAGGATACCGAAATATCTTTTTGGTCATTACTTTGAGGACGGCTCTTTGTGCTCTTTCTAACGTTAAGAGTATGATTTTGGCAGTCCCACCCCAAGCTGTAATACAGTAAGACATGATTCTCTGGCTTAGCGCATGATACGTCATCTTCAGGTTGCCCTAGTCAGTGATTCTTCCATACAAACGTAGTATGGCGATTAATCCACTGTTTGACGGTGTATGCTCAAAAAAAAAAACTATTTGTCTCATCATTATCTAGCCCGGTATGGAAACAAAAAAGTAAAGAAAACGTGTATTTGAAAGTTATGACCGTCGAAAATTCAATATTTCAACATTAATTTCAACGCATCTTTGGGCGGTAATAAATATCATAAAAAGAAGAAAAATTACAAAACAGTACCCATATAGGGATAGACAAGTAGGCAAAATATGCAAATAATTATATTAAAAAAAAAAACTTTTAGTAGTTTTTTCATGACACTCATACTAACAAAGGTATGTTTATAAAATTTTACGCGCTCCATTTCATTCTAAATCATCATACATTTATTATTTTATACCATGAGTGTGTAATCGTACGCACACTAGCTTCTTACTGCTCATCACAGTAAGTCTATCCCTTTCGTGCGTGTTGTCGGATGAAATAGCAGGCATTTTAACCCCAGCCACAAAATAGTTCGTGCCGCCGACTAGGGCAACATTAAGTGTTTCCAAGTCAGCGGCATTTCTTAACAATTTTAAAACATACATTAATTTTCTGAGACGTGAAGTCAGTGCATATCATCATATGACACAGCCATTTTAAAGATTGGTCTATTTGACTCTGAGATACTTCACAGAGTTCACCCAATATATTATTCGGCAAGAACAGTTAGGGTTTAATACAGGTATGTGATTTAATAAAAAAGGAATCAAACGGAGGGAATGGAGAAATTTTTGTGCTATGGTTATTAGATGGGTTTTACTAACGTTGAGCTTCAGCAAATTACGGGACAACCGGCGGGAAAACATGGCTTTTCTTAAGGTAGCTGCCGCATAAACTCTCACGTCATTCCAGGTGGGACCATGGAAAAAGTGCAGTATCGTCTGCATACGCAAAGACCTAGCAGTTGGAAGATTTTAGATCACAGAGATTTTTAATATACATTGTGAATAATGGAGGGCCCAAAATAATCCCCTGTGTTACACCAAAACCCAGGGACTCATCTTCACTTATGTAATTCCTCAACGTAACAGCCTGTATCCTGTTGGGTAGGTAGACCTGAAATATGTTAAGTGCCACACCCCTAAAGCCTACTTTTCCAATTTAGAGATAAGAATCGGAACTGAGACGGTGTCAAAGGCCTTGGTTAGGTCCAGAAACAAAACAGCACAATCCCTGCCCAAGTTTCTAATTAGGAGCTCTACTTCCTCTGCAATAGCTTGTAGTAGGGCAATAAGGTCACGCTGGGAAGGAACCTGCAAGCTATCAATCAATGATTTTATTACACCTACTGTCCTCCTATTTTTTTATTAATCCTACTGGTTTGTTCTGGATTTTAGCTGCAAAATCCCTGCCGATGTTAATAAAGAAATGGTTGACAGCATTTACTGACAGTTTAGGATTTTTCTTTGCGCTAAGAAGCGAGTTATTGTTTTTATAAACAAAGCGCAAAAAAATACTTAAAAAAGTAGTTATTTGTTGCGCTCTCAAGGAGATTCTTTTGAAAATATCTTTTAGGAGTTTTTAAAAGCTTGTTAATGAAATTTCTGTATCTAATGCATTATAGTTTTAGTGTTACATTTGTGGGGTTTCTTTTTTGTGCTTTGTCCATTAGATCACGATTGCGAAAACATCGTATTAGACCCGGTGTGATCCACGGTTTATTATTCTTAATATTTCTAGGTATTTAATAACTAATATAGTCATTTTTAATTACAGCTGATACGACATTAACCAAGAAACTCGCGGCAAAGTTTGGGTCAGTGTAACGTTAATAAAAAAGATAAGATAAAATAAGGGTTATGAAAATTAAAGTTGTGAAAAAGGATATAGGGTATAAAAACTAGGAGCACTTCAGAAATTAATACACATACACAAGCTGGATATTACGGTTTAGACAGTTTGCAGATTAGAACTTTTTTTTACACTTCGTACAGACATCGTTTAACAGACTTTCGGCGGTCACTGCCAGGATCAAAACTCAACTCGAAAAAGCTGACGCCCGTTTTTGCTCGTTCTGTGTCATAACTTCTAAATTTCAAATTCAAATCTCATCATCATCATCATCATCATCATTTCAGCCGAAAGACGTCCACTGCTGGACATAGGCCTCCCCCAGGCGTCGCCACATTGACCGATCCCGTGCGTCTCGCATCCAGCGCCTTCCCGCAACCTTAACCAGGTCATCAGTCCACCTAGTGGGAGGCCTTCCAGCGTATCGTCTTCCGGTTCGCGGTCGCCATTCCAGAACTTTTCGGCCCCATCGGCCATCCGTTCTGCGAGCAATGTGCCCTGCCCACTGCCACTTAAGTTTGGCAATTCTTCGGGCTATGTCGGTAACTTTGGTTCTCCTGCGGATATCATCATTTCTGACGTGATCACGCAAGGAAATTCAAATCTCAATTATAAGTAATCATGACCAGAACGAATAAAAAACGGTGTACAGAGGAGGCAGTCTGCCTTATTTTCAAGATTATAATGAATAACAAGCTTCTATAAGAAGAAAAGTGTCCATGTTTATGTTACTAGTATGTATGTGGCTTAAGAAAATAAAATGGACAGACAGATGTCAGATCAGATGAAAATGTTAGAGTATAAAATATTCTAAGATTTTACAAATACTCTAAGATAACTAAAAGTATGCTTTTCAGGTGCTAACAGCATCAAAGAATACATAAAAGTGAGTCACATGAGTTGGTACAATTTCAAAAGATAAGATGTCGTGGTTGGTATAGTATTATAAAACCTAAATAGACTAAAAGGTGTGGATCTGTACAGCAGAATACCATATTGCCCCGATGACCCCAGAAACAATTTCAAAACGATGAAAATGTTGAATGTTGAAATATATCGTTTAGCTCAGAAGAGCTTAACGTAAGCCACGTCACGGGGTCTCATTGCTAAGGAAGAAAATTTGGTTCAAATAAATCTCACAAGATGGCGTCATATGCACCTACCTGATATTGAATGTGTGTAAAATTAACATTTTCTGGAATTGAACATTGTATGTTCTTGTATAATCAACTCTCCTAAGTACAAAAATAATGGAATATTGGGCTCTTAATTCACATTTCAAAGATTATTTGGACGGATCATTTAAAATTAATGCCAATAGATTGCGCATTTTTAAGTTTTCTGAGGCATTGCACTCGATTGTTAAAATTTTCATTGTAACACATTTTGGTGCAAAAAAACTGAAGTACGTGCAAAAAATACTATAAAACGAACCTGTAAAGAAAGAAAGAAAGAAAGAAAAAATATTTATTTGTGACCCGCACAGGAGACACGAGAAATACGCATAAATTTAAACAATAATAAAAAAATTAAATAAAAACCCCGTGCGAGACCAAAAAGGCTCCTATCTCAGCATGTGCAGCGATATCCAAAAAGAAAATAACGCCGCGCTGATATTCTGATAGGACCCACTGTTGATGCCACGGACACACTTATGGAAACAGAAAATACTTAAATAATAAAATAATATATAAATAACAAACAAAATAGAATAAACACAGAAGGTGGGTCAAAGTATGTATATTATAATTATGTGTAAGTTACAAATCTATAAATAAAAAATCATATTAAATGTAGGTAGAACTAAGAGTACAAAGTCCGCGATGCTCAATGATCATTTGTCAAAACCATAGACAAATAACAGAGCGCGCGGACCAAAGGGTAATGTATTAAATTTCTTAGAAAGGACCCTAAATCATGGAAAAAAGAAATCTATGGTCGGCTGTCAAAAGAAATATGTTTATGTTATGAAATAGTGTAAATAAATAAAAGTAAATAAACCAGGCGAAAAGAATACATAGAATAGTGTTTTGCTAGTATTGGATAAAACAGAGTGATGTGTATGTTATGTGTGGTGTGGTGTACTGTATTTAAAGAAAAAAATATTCACGAACCTAGTAAACCCTTTTACTTGCAAGTCGCTACTAACACCATCTATCTATCACCGTGAAACAGAACCGAACGCGTTTGATGTACAAAAAACTATCAGATTAATCAGACGAAAAACGCTAGTGACGTTACGTCGATACGGTTTCTTTGTATGGGATGAGGCATCTGTATGCTATTATTAACGTTAAAACTTTCGCGTTTCATAATTGAGAAACAATATATCACAGGAATTTAACGCGATGATTTTCGATTGTTAACGTCGGGTGAAATAGGTAAATAAATATAGACATAAGAGTTTATCAAAAAAACTCTAGAGTTTGTGAACGAATACAATTACCATGGTCAGCTTATAGCATCAAACTGAAAAGAAAATAAATAATTGCGAATGGATGGACGAGATACTGGTCACTAAAGTTAATAATGAAATCACAGGACCTGTGCATGGCAGTGAAAAGAAACCTTCAACACGTGCATCCTTCCATGCTTAACCTACGGCTGCGAAAAATGGGCACTTACCAAATAAAAGCTTGCCGCATGTCAAAGAGCAATGAAGCGCAGAATAATAGGTTTAAAACATCAGGACAGCATCAGAAATGTCAGTATTTCTGATTCTCAGGATGAAAATGTAACTTACCGACATCCTCACATGAATATACCTGCAAAAGTGGTGACCGACGATATGATGAGAGATAACCACCGATATAAATCTAATTAAATGACGCGATTGTATGTACTTCACGTTTCAAAAACGGAGTAAAATTACGACCAATCCTAATTATGCCATATTGAGCTGTAAAGACTGTGTAGAGAAAGTTGGCCGAGGCATTGGAAATGTTTCCTTTCATTGGTAAGTAAATTTGTTTTTAAATTGTTTGCGAAAAAGTGGCACGCTTGGTTTTCATATAGAGGGAGGGCGTTATCTAGTTAGATTTATGTTTGTGATATTAACCGTGGAAAATGAAGCAATGCAGTGATAGACTGGTACCCAAGAGATGGGAAAAGAAGCCGTGGAAGACGGTGTTTGAGATGGGTGGAAGAAATTAAAAAGACCGCTGGACCAAGGTAGAGACGAGTTGCTCAAGACAGACACCAGTGGAAACTATAAGATGAGGCCTATGCCAAGCGGCTCACTGAAGTCAGAGACCTTTTATAAATTACGAAGTTTTAGCTGTATTTCCCTATTTTTTTTATAAAAGGGCGTTTGTATTTATTTATAGATAGGCTCGCTCTTGACCACTATTTTACCTGATGGTAAGTGATATTGTTGTAGACGGTGAAACACGCTTGCCTGAAAGTAACCTCATGATGTGAATCTCGTGAAAGCTGAGCAAGATAAGAAAAATTGAATGCAAATTTGTCGATATGTGGGATGTGAATACAGTAATCATTGTGCCGATAGTCGTGACGGTCAATGGGATAAAAGCCAAGAGCCACGGTGAACACCAGAGGAGGCAGTTGGTTCAAGGGCTTGATCCAGAAAGCAGTACTACTGAACACGATGCGTATCGTTCAAATTATGGTTAACACGTACACGTGTCCCTATTTGGGATGCCAGTGCTGGCGCGCTCTACACATTATGTAGAACTATTTTGTGCAAAGTTTTTAACAAGATTAGAAATACTTTAATATCATATATGAAAATAAACTTTATTAAGAAACTAAAACAAGCAAATCATAACTGTTAACATTTATTAGGAACTTAATATCAGCCATACTGGAGAATTTTGAGTAAAATCAATAATTTTCAGCATCAAACCATCCAAGTTTTTTTTTTTACTCACTCATATCCTCCACTCGGTCTTTATATTTTTAAAACAGTCAGGATATTGATGACCATTGATTGACCTGATTTTGAGGACAACTCCACTTGTTACAGGTGTGATATTTTTTCTGGTGGTCTTAATGCGAAGGTTAACTACCGACAAAAATGTCACGCGAGTGCTCGCGCATTCTATTGTAGAATTTTAGGTTTGACGCAAAATATCTCACACGTGCAGTCGCGCAGGTCGCTGCAAGGACACTTATAGTGATCGCTATTTAGTAATAGAGAAATACTATGAGTGTGTGCGTAAGGTAATACATAGATATAAAAATGGCATAAATGGCCTAATAATAAATGTATTTAACCAAAAGCCTGTTTTACATGCAGCTTGATATGACTGCAAAAGGACATTTATCGGTTGGTTTACCTGTTTCATTATTAAAGGATAAAAACACGTACGCTTGTCAGCATTAACGGAATTCACTTTTAGTTGTTCTTGTGTCTGTCAATTATATAATAACTACTAAAAATTTATAAATTAATGCATTTTTTTATTATTATAACTTAGATATTATTTTTTTTAAAGTGCTAGAATAATATATTATGATGCAGTTGTCAATGGCTAATTGGTTTATGATAGCATTGTTTTTCGTTTTATCTGTTAATTATGGTGAGTTTTGACTATAATTAATTTTATAAAAATCTTTACGGTATTGATTTTAAATTCAAATTTTCTGCAAAATTTGAATTACCTAAACGATCTAGTGGAGAGTCTAGATTTTTATAAAAAATGCCTTTATTCGTTAAGTATTTTTTATCTCTGGGGAATGAACATACAGTATTTTTCGGGATATTAAGACCCACTTGCACCGCCAATCACTAAATGCATTTATCGCTAAACGCATTTTATGACATCATGCTGTCTTTATCATCTCCCTACTATATTACTATCAAAAACTTCGAAGTTTGTGTGGATGTATTGATGTTTGTTACTCTTTCACGCAAAAACTACTGAGCAGATTTTGATGAAACTTTACAAAAACATAGCTTATACATCAGAATAACACATACGGTATAATTTATAAAGATATTGGGAGAAGTACTAATAGCACGCGGGTGCAGCCGCGGGAATTGTGGCATATATTATAGTATCTTTATATCATATATTATTGTATATCCCACTGTACAAATCTGAGGTACCTATACATATGTTTTTGATGAAACTTGATTTTTATTTTCATTCAATGTACTATACAGGTGCGCGCGCCTACCTTTGAGCTAGCAACCTATCCTATTTTCTACACCACTTTCTTTCAAATGACATGGATTCATTGCATAACTTATATATTTGGGGTTAACTACAAACATAAATTTCAAGTTATTCAATTAAGGTAATTATGGCTAGATATTTCCAGGCAACTCTGCAGCAATCTTTTCTACTATAAATTACTCGTGAAAGTTTAGTTTAATCAAAAACCCTGATTCCTGCAGATTTCTGCAGTCAGATCTTAGGCTATTTGACGATTGATTTAAATAGAAATATAATTTAAATTCTTAAACGTTAGGTGAAATTTGTGATAGTACATTTTTTTTATAGTCTCCTCTTATACTGTATGTTTGTTGCTGTTGTGTTGTGTCTGTATTGAATGATCGTTTTTTCTATTCTATTCTATTGACAGCAGTTAACACATTAATTTTGTGATAATTTACGTTCCTGAAACTCGACAGCGTTATTATTTTCTTAATTATAAATTCTACATTTCAGCCTCGTCAATTGAATGCTACGATTGTGCCTCCATAATAAATGAGAAATGCGTGGACGATTATGGCGACTTAAAAATAGAATGTCCTAGCCACGTATCTAAGTGCAGCATTGTTATGAGTGAGTATCCATTTTTATACCCTGAACTTTTGGGGAAAAGACCAGGGATTGTGGGATATTTACTTCACTAAAACCACCCCGGTGAACACCATCACCATCAGCATTTGGACCGCAACGTGACCTCTTATAAGACCACCACGGAGCCTCTTCTATGCAACGCCTGTTGGGGCACATCCCTGGGGAGACTGAAAAAGCTTCTCCCCTGAGCCTCGATGTGCACAGCAAAACGTGATCATTGTGTCACCGTCTTTCCTGGAGTCAAAGTCGGGCTTGCGGGGTTTCGGCGTTTTAGGTATCGAGGTGGTTGCCTCCCAGACGTCTTCTTCTTCGACCCTCACAGCCCCATTCGGCGGCTTCCTTCAGGACTCCTTCATCACGGTCTCTCAGAAGGAGATCATTTCCCTCCAATTTTCTGTCTCTGAAAGCGATATTTTTTTTGAGATATGCTCATGCATACTGCACTGTTACGGCAATAGTGCAGTTATGTGGGACTGTTACGGTATTATATTAAACTATTAAGGTAGGGAGAGCAGGGTAATGCAATACCGGCACTCCTCCCCCGCCATGGCCTTCAATCCTCAGCCGCGATGCCTCCCTTACGACATCGCGGCCCACCTCCTCCCGTTGTGATGTAGCCTCTGTTGCCAAGCGGAACCACAACTTACTTGTTGATCATCAGGGCTTTTGCCGTTAAGTTGACGACATAGCGGATGTCGTCGGCTTAACGGCAAAAACCCTGATGAGTGGTTCCTCTTTGCTTCACCGTGGGTGACCAAGCCACGGCTACTGAGCCTCTCCGCCTCGACAATGCGGGAACCTACCGGGGGGGCTCTGACAGCTACCACTGAGAAACAGAACTATCATTATAAGGATGTTCTGTTAATTTAATGTAAGCTATAAATTATTTTGGGTTCGGATGCCAGTGTTACTGGATTCAGCTGAATACCAGTGTTTTATATGGAGCGACTGCCTATCTGACCTTCACAACCCAGTAACTGAGTAACACGATACCCCTTGGCTAGACGGGTGTCAGATCTCAGGCTTCTGTCCACCCTTTACTACTGTCAAAGATCTTTAAATGACATCCGGGAATAACAGCTTTACGTGCTTTTCGAGGCACGGGGGAATCTCTTTATGTTGAAATGATCACCCATCCACGGATCGACATCGTCAAGAGTTGCTTAACCTTGAAGATCGACCTGGGCGGCTGTTATTATTTAGCCACGAGCTCCTTATCAGGAAGCATCTTAATAACTTGCAAATAACCTAACTAATTGTATTATGTTCATTTGACATACTTAGGTAATTCGAGAAACCTCATATTTATTGTTCCATTACAACGTTCGTTGTTAGGCAGATACCTACATTAAATGTAGTCAAAGTTATTTTGTAACCATTTTTTTTCTTGTATTATCTTAGTTAAAGAAACCGGAATAATAACGCGGCAATGCGGTGAGACGAAACCGACAGGTAGTGCGGATCACGGGGAAGTCACAACTCCACTTGGATCAGCTCTCTGGAGTAGTTGTGACACCGATCTGTGTAACTGGGGGGTAATGAACAAATTTAATATGATGACGTTGGTTGTAAGTGTCATATTGTCTCTTTGTTTTTATATTAATTTTTAATGTTATTTAGATTACTAGGTAAGAGGCCCCAGACAGTGTCATTTGATGTCAGCGATGGCGATAATCGAAATGTCAAAATGTAAGGTATTCATCACGTGACATTTAGATAGCGTTTGACCATATATTACTGATATAGAATGTCACTTGTGTAGGGTCTAAGATAATTGTATTAAACATTTAAGTTTTTCTTGCTAATATTTAATAACCATTTAATGTATATGGTCACGTTTTAGAGATTGAAATAAACTTGTTTCTACAATTTACAGTGAACAGTTAGATAGTATCTAATGTATTAATTTTGTTACAAAATTTATTGTAAACCACAGATGTAGTGTATACCTCACTGACTCTAAGTAGACAGACCAGGGGATGTATTTAATTTTTGACCAGCATTTCCATCTCAAAAACTCGTCTTGTATCGGGCTGGCCAGTGACATTTTACGTCTGCAGCCTGCGGCTCCGCTCCAACTAGTACTTCCTTCAGTATCTTCAAAAATTATAGCCTATATATACTTCTGTAAAGTTTCATCAAAAGCCAGTAATTCAGTATTTTTTAGCACAAAACGTACTTAAATACTTAATTATTCCGTCTCTCATCTTCAAACGATTGACTGAAATAGAACGATGATTCAAAATTCAATGTGACATTTAAACATTTAATGTAAATCTGAGATATGATATGACTTTTAAACATTTAATGTAAATCTGAGATATGTATGATTAGATAATTAGTCAGTTAATCATTCACAAAAAAAACCTAAGAACTAGCCGATTGCGTGCTCTATTTTGCAATTTTCTACATGATGTTATAAGTACTGTTTTATCTTATTTTAAGGTATTCGTTAAGTAGTTTTGTACCTAATTCTATTTACGACACAGACTGTTTCCCTACGTCATGTCCTAGACAGTCACAGAAAATCTGTATCATGCTGTGGGTCTCCCATGCTGAGTGGAAACCTTCTTGCTACAGTCATGATGTGCATCTGCCTAGTATCTGTTCGAGATTTTCCTTTGTTGTGAGTTAAATGTAGACAGAATAAAGAATTTTTTGAAATTACATTTCTAAGTGTATATTATTATTAAAGAGTTTAGTTTAAGCAAAATTTATAGGCATGTTGATTTCTCTGGGAATAAGTGCTTTTGAATTCAGTTTTAGTTTATTTTTTATTTCATCTATGTGCCTTAGTTAAATGAAAATAAAGATTTATTATTATATTATTCAACAATGCTGCGTTGAACGTATTCAAATAGTAGATCTGACCGATGATAGTGATCCGACTAACTATAAGTTGGTTTATGTTTTGATTGCAAGACAGTTACAATGCTTATTTTATTTGAGTGGGCCGATTTTAGCAATGCAACAGCGTTCTGATTGGTCAAGACCGCTGAGAAAATACCAATCAGAACGTTGTATTTGCATAAACTGAGTTTTGTTAAACCAATCGCCATTAGTTTAATTGGTGAAATCGGCCCTTACATTGGTATATGGGATATTTATAACTTCAATTTAAATTACTGTTATTGGGAATTAAGTGATGAAGTGCATGTGAGACTAATGAGAGACTTTGACTTACTTTGTTTTTTTAACTGCCTCGTTGCTCTAGTGGTCGCAAACGCTATTATTGATGAGGTCCTGGGTTCGATGGCCCGGGTCAGGCAGAATGTTGCTGGGTTTTTACATCTGGAATTTCTCAATAACAGCTCGTAATCTGGATTTATTTAGTCACTGCAATTAGTTCTTATTCTTTGTACTTAAATAAACAAAAAAAATATTAATCTGTAACCTTTTATTTTTTTTAATTATGCTTATTTTATGAATTAAACTTTTCTCGATATTTCTGCGTTTTACTGTTTCCCGAAGAATTGCCAAACTTAAGTGGCAGTGGGCAGGGCACATTGCTCGCAGAACGGATGGCCGATGGGGCAGAAAGGTTCTGGAGTGGCGACCGCGAACCGGAAGACGTTGCGTTGGAAGGCCTCCCACCAGGTGGACCGATGATCTGGTGAAGGTTGCGGGTATCCGCTAGATGCGGAACGCACGGGACCGGTCAATGTGGCGACGCTTGGGGGAGGCCTATGTCCAGCAGTGGACGTCTTTCGGCTGATATGATGATGATGATGACTGTTTACTTGGTTCCAATATATGTTATAATGATGTTTATGTTCCTAAAGAGTAGAGGCTGTGAAGTCCCCGTCACAACAAGCTATATATTGTGTAAGTAAAGAACTTCATTAATTTACGTAGCGACAATTCAATCAAACAACAAATAATCCCAAATTAAATCAACTCAAAGTACCATACGTGTAATACGAAACTAACGAGCAACGGCTGCGTGGATCTGGATGAACATTATTGGCTACAGGTATTGGCTAGGCGTCCACCAGAGTGCCAACCGGCGTAAATATCTTTTTCTCAAACATTCTTGGAAATTTGAGCATTATTTTGACAACCTTCTTCGAGATAAATCGAATTTGCAGTACAGGCCAAATACATGCGAGCAGCGGCCGGCAAAAGTTGTATGAAAATCCATATCTGTCGTTTGTAGCGGCCAAATAAATTACATAGTAAACTCATATCTGTCGTGTCATTTAAAAATGGAACGAACTTTTACTTCGAAACATTGCAACCAAGGAGGTAACTTATCAAAGGTTTTATTTAAATTTCGAACTGGCTTGTAAATAGAACGCTGTTTATTGAAAACAAAAACAAAAGAACACTTTAAAACGGGAACAACTATTGTCGTTCGTCATTGATTTTGACAAAATGTGTTCTAGGTACTACTTAATTTTAATTTCCGCGCATTATTTGAGAAAAGCACTATATAAGCCTTGGCCACAACCAGACATTGATGGACTTACGTATGTGTGCCTCGGCTTCGCCTCGGCCCACATTTACACGTTCGTCCATCAATGCTCCTTTTGCTGGCCGCTGCAGTAATGTACTATATCATACTTATAAGGTTTTCTAACTATCTATCTTCGTATCTATATATATAAAGGCAAAAGTGATTGACTGATGTATCAACACACAGGCCAAACCCTTGGGGCTAGAAACTTCAAATTTCGCACACGTATTCCTAAATAGGGGATAAAAGTTTGTATATATTTTTTTATTCCTTGGCCATATTTGCATGAAATTTCGTATGAATTGAAAACGTCAAAAATAATGAGTTACGTATTGCAGCGTTTTCCAAAATTCAAACCAAAAGAGGGTAACATAGGGGATGAAAGTTTTAAATAAACGCACAGGCCAAACCCTTAGGGCTAGAAACTTTAAATTTCGTGGAAGTATTCCTCTTATGACGTAAACTAAGAAATAATTTTTCAAAATTCATAGGGGATGTAAATTTATATGTAACTTTATATTTCGTTAAAAGGCTTAATTCATTTTTTAGTATTTAGGAGTAATTAAACCTCATCCGTTTTGTGTGCAAAACGGCGCAAACTCACTGAACCTCAGAATGCTGAACGTCCAAAGTCACCGGATGTTTTTGAAAAATTTGATATCACCTATAGTGACATATGCCTCAACGAAGAAACGATGAGCCTCTCTGAGAGCGCCTCTGAGATGAGCGCCAATAATGACACCAAAGAGAGTACTACTAACGATCAATCGGAAGGGAAGCAGGAAGCAGACCCGAAGAAGGTCCGTACGAAAATGTCCCTCGAACATGAACATCAGCGCAGCCTTCGTGTAGATCTACTTCATCGTTACGTAATCATCACTTCCTCAAGCTTTCGAGCAGCGAGTCATACAGCCAGCCAGTACCTACGGCATCTAAAAGGGGTATCCTGACCACCGGCTGTTCATCACCCTCAGCTTCTATCATTACCGCTCCGACTCACAGGAGCCAGCAGCACTGTCCCGAGTTACTGAGACATCATCACCGCTCCAACACACTGGAGCCAGCAGGACTTTCCCGACTCAATGGAATATCATCATCCCGACTTACTGTCTCACAACCGCATACAGTTCCAACTCACCGCGAACTCTGCGACTTCCGGTTCCGATTCACGGGAACCAATCTTCTACTGGCCAGGCACGCATCACAAGACGCACGGACGACTCAGGGAGTGATGTAGTGGCACCAACGCCACCTCTTACGAACTAATGACATGACGTCACACAAATCGTCTATCGCGAAACTAAAGTTTTCGGCGTGTTTTGAAAACATACAACAGTCCGACAATAACCGTTGGGCATTTGCCCGGACCAGACACTACACCCGTCTGGTCGTAAGATTCTCCCTTTTCTATGGAGGTTTATGGGATTTTAAACCCTGTTCCGCATACCTTGATATATCCATATTCCATATCTATATATCGTTTTTTTCGTTTTTTTCAGTTTTGGCGTGATATTGCAAATTACTATCTATCCAAACATATTAGATCACAAAATTTCCTGAATCCAAATAAATTGATATATAATGAGCATAAACTGAACTGCCTTCGTGTTCTCATAGAGAGCGCTGGGCTTTTATGCCGGCGGCGATCTCGTGGGACCGACACGATAGAAAATTAATACAGGGTGGCGCAAAAATTATCACCCGATGTTCTTCGGTTATAACTTTATTTCTGCTTTTGGATAATGTTAATTTAGTTTCTTAATTTTCTTTTTTTAATTTTATCGATAAAATGATAAGGCTAAGTGGCTGCCACCATCTATATATGTAAAAGGCAATGTCCCGACTGACATATCAACGCCTAGGCTAAATCACTAATGCTATAAGTTTGAAATTTTGAGAGGATGTTGATTTTATACTGTAGGCGTCATTTAAGACAGGATTTTTAGAAATTCATCCTCTAAAGGGGTGAAATAGGGGTTTATAGTTTGTATGAAACTCTGTCATTTTTAATTTGAAATGAATGAGATGTGGTATTTAGCGTCTAAATTTAAAATAATAAAATACGTCTTTCAGGGTTTTTTGAATTTCATCTCTTAAAGGGTTAAAAAGGGGTGTTAAAGTTTGTATGAAAAATAAATTGTTAATTATCAAAATTACTTTAGATTTAGTATTTAAGCTCTTAAATACAATTAAAGAAATACGTATTTAAGGATTTTTTGAATATAATCCCTTAAAGGGTTAAAAAGGGGTGTGAAAGTTTGTATGAAAAATAAATTGTTTATTATCAAAATTACTTTAGATTTAGTAATTTTGTTAATAATTTTAATTTGGTTTATGCTCTTCAATACAATTAAAGACCAACAGGTGTTTAAGGATTTTTTGAGTTTCGTCCCTTGAAGGGTTATAAAGGGGTGTTAAAGATTAAATGAAAAATAGATTGTTTATAATCGAATTACTTTAGATTTAGTATTTATGCTCTTGAATATAATTAAAGAAATACGTATATAAGGATTTTTAGAATAGTGTTAAAGTTTGAATGACAATTTTTTTTTTTATTATCCAAATCACTTGAAATTTTGCGTTTCTGCTTTTATGTACAATTATACAAATACGTATATAAGGATTTTTTGAACTTCATCCCTTAAAGGGGTATAAAGAGGTGTTAAAGTTTGAATGAAAAATAAATTATTTGTTATCAAAATACTAAGTAGTAAGTCAAGTCATGATTACTGGATGTGCTCGAGGGAATCTGACTGATGTCTTTGAGTTATAACGATTACAATCAAGGTCTGCTTTGCAATGATCATAAATGAAACTCAAGGTATAAGTATAGTATAGTCATTAAGGCAAAGATTTAAAGGAAATTACTTCTCACAAGGTCAATTCTACTTTGCCTGTTCCAGAGTCAGTACTAATAGCAGCCTGATCATTTCGGCACCAGACAGAAAAACCATCAATGCGTTATACAAAGAAGTGCTTAATTATATTCTAACTTGCTGAACTCAAATTGGAGTAACCATATCTAGACTGTACAGGATCGCGCAAAACTCATCACTCTATCGGCAGATGCTATAATTTTTGCATATGACGGCAAAATGTCAGTTCTGTTTCGACACATGTGAAGTAAACTGATACAAAAAACATTTTCCAAAAAAAAAAAATGTATGAATTGACTGCCAAATAAAAATATTACAAAATAAAAAAAAAACTTTAATTTTGGCAGTCTTTTTGTCTGTTTATGTTTCTTCGTTATAGGGATATCCCTCTGCGTACCCCTTTAAAGCGTACTGGCGTGATGTTATGTTATGAAATGGCGTAAACAATAAACAGAAATGCAATTGCTGTAATCCCGAGAGATTGGCCGTTGTTTATTGAAGAGTAATGTTGTATATCTCCGAAGTTCTTCACCTAATTTGAATGAAACCAATTAGGGAACATACTATTTCAAACAAAAAACAATTTTCAAAGTCGGTCTACAATTGACGGAAAAATCGGTGAACATACACAAAAAAAAAACAAACATACAGCCGAAATAGAACCCCTCTTTTTGGAAAGTCGTTTATAAAAATATAGCTGGTAATCTTCAAGCGCGTGTAATCTAAGTCAAGCCATTCTAAATCGCGATCAAAAGGAAGGAATTTTTCATCGAAAATCATCATGAGCAAGCTCTGTCAATATGTGAATAAGCAAAATTATCACTTCTGTGGCACCGAAAATCTGCGTATAATCCAGGAAGAGTCACACCCGCTGAAAGTTACTGCATGGTGTGTTGTTTACGCTGGAGGCGTCATCGGGCCACCAAACGACTACTGTGGTCGACGAAGTCACAGAGCCATGAACAACGTCTTTCTCTATCCTTAAAAGGAATAAATTGTGAACTGGAAAACATGTGGTTCCAACAGGATTGAGCAACGGCGCTTACTACACGAGCCACAACCAAAATTCTGAGGGCTGCATTACCAGGTCTTGCAATGGCCTGATTTAACAGTTCCAGACTTCTGAATGTGGTTTTTTTAAGTCATTAGTCGAAGTCAATTAGCGTCAGACTTTTAAAGCCCTCAAAGATAATATCTACTGGAAGTTCTGGCAAGAGTAATGGAAAATGCCATAAATCGGGCCCGATTTTTTTTCGCCTATTCTGCGGCCTATGGAATTGTATGAAGCTGCACACATTGTGGTAAAAAACCACAAAAAGCCGCGCAAATAAAAATCGCAGTGTTCATTTGTTTTTTTTTTCAATAAACAGGTTTCTATTTGCAAGCCAGTTCGAAATTTAAATAAAACCTTTGATAAGTTACCTCCTTGGTTGCTATGTTTTGGAGAAAAAGATCGTTCTATTTTTAAATTAGCTTTCCGCCTGCAGCTTCGCCTACGTGGACTACATGATTTTGGCTGTTTTTTAAATCGGTCCACTAGTTCCGGAGCCTATTCGGTACAAACAAACAAACAAAAAAAAAAATTTCTCTTTATTATATTGGTGTAGAAGATGAATAGGTCTGTAATGGAAAATGACCCATCCACATACGACATCGATAGGAGTTCAACCTGGACCTGTCCGGCAGTTATTATTTTGACATTTACCTTAAATACACCAACAACCTGCCGGGCGAGCACGGCCTCTGTCATAGGCTCGAGTCACGCATTTTATCAAGGTTTTTGCTCCCAAACTGTGATAAAAATGTGTGTCTCAAGCCTTTCACAGTAGGCCGTGCTCGCCTGGCTGTTCTACAGAATTTTGCTAAGCAGGTGATATGCAGGTCAGGGTCTTGATGCCAATATGCAGTTGGTGCACACATGGTACAAGATAGCTGGCCTGCCCGCAACGCGTTGTGAGATACTTCGGACATATTGCCCGCAGAGGAACCAACAGTATCTTATAGTACTGATAAAATAGAGGTAAAATCGGCCAAGTGCGTGTCAGACTTTGCACATTTATGGTTCCGTCAAAATTAAGTTGATCCTAATAGGAGAAATGAGGGCATTTCAAAGAAAACATCAAATTTATCAATATATTGTTATTTGTTAGTAACATACACCAAATTTGAAATTAATAGGTCACATTATAAGTTTTTAAGCTGACATGGTCACAATCATTGGAATTAATATTTGTTTCGGGATATTTAGATACTTTTTTTTTCATTTCATTTGAGATACTTTTTTTTAAAGTATCTCAAATGCTGCGTTCGCCTAAAGATAACTTTCCCTTGGAAAAGCCTGGAGTTTATAAGATTATTTGTAGCTGTGGGCAATCATATATTGGACAGACGAAGCGAACTGTTGCTTGCCGAATCAAGGAACACATTAGGTCAGTGAAAAACAACGATACCCAAAAATCGGCCATAGCAGAACATCTTCTCGAATCAGGGCCAAACCACTGGATTGAGTTACATGACCCACAGGTTATCTCGACTGAACGCCATTACATACCTAGAATGGTTCGGGAAGCAATTGAAATAACCAAGTGCAAAAATTTCAATAGGGACGACGGGTTTCAATTGTCGAGAGCCTGGAATCCAGTGGTTCAACTATGTAAAGATCGAAAAACTACTGATCAATTGTCAAAAGTGGATACAGTGAGCATCGTTTGTCGTGAACAATATCATGTAACTAGTGAGACGAGTGCTGAACACTGTCGAGTAACTAGTGAGACGAGTTCTGGTGGTAGCGACATCGTGCGTGAAAAACGAGTGAGGAAGAGGGTAGACAGATATGTCAGCTCGTAAACAACACCCACCCGCAAAGACTTTAGTTCTCGTGATCATGGCGCTTGTAACGGTGCCGAAATATCGAGCTCTCAACCAAAAACAAAATATACATGGTAAATATCCCGAAACAAATATTAATTCTAATTAATAGGTCACAGTTAAACATTCTTTTGGTGGCTTCTCATTCCTTTGTTTTCTAATATTTTTCAAAACAAAAACACAGTATATAATTGTTTACTCAACGAGTTCTAAACAACGATACCGATAGGGTAGGTCAAAATTGTTTTTTCGCTGCCCCCTTTACTTGTATGGAAGCTCCCCTTAGAAACATTAAAACAATAATTTGTATCGCTTTGAATCAACATGATTGACATTGATACTTATATTGTGAAAATTTTAAAACTGTTACTCCAACCGTTTGGCTGTAAAACCCGCGTGACAGACGCCGGACAGACCTACCGATGGACAGCCAGACGGACACGCGAGTGACAGTAATAGGGCTCACTAGGGTCCACTTCGGGTACGGAACAATAAAAATAGTTAACTCCAAAAAGAAACAAAAAACCCGACTTCTTTAAAAGCGAGCTAAAAAGACATAAACAAGAAGAATATCATGCTGTGCAGTCGGTGGATACATATTCGCGAGCTGGCTGACCAAAACCAGATGTATCCTCCGACTGCACAGCATGATATTCTTCTTGTTTATGTCTTTTTAGCTCGCTTTTAAAGCAGTCGGGCTTTTGTATTTTTTTGAGTTACCTTTTTTTATTTATAACATTTCAGTTAGGTAACACTTTTTTTTCGAATTTGATACATTTAAACATATAAGTATTGTATATTTTTGAAATCACCTTTTAAAACCCTTTATTTTGATACCCCACACGATGGGATTGGAAGAAAAAATAAATTGGGGCTCCACAATATGGCGTACAAAAAGCGCCATTTTTCTATTTACTAATTTTAATGTAGCCAGTGACACTCGCAAGGTTAAGACGAATCGATTGACGTAAGAATCATCAAAATCGGTCAACGCGTTTGGTCTCTGGAACGCCACATAGGAACAAACATACATACATACATAGACTGATAATCTTATCTTATCTTGTGGAGGGGCCGAGAAACAACTCGGACACTTCGACCCATTGGGATCTATTGTGGTCCCCCAGATACCTTACTCCTCCCCCATCTCGTTGAAAACTCTTTTCATGAATTTTACAACGAGACTGGGAGATATGAGCCTATAGTCTTCTGGTCTTGGATATCCAGCCCCTAAGAGACTCATTCGCTTACCAGCTAGTGCATCGCATGTGCAAAGAAGGTGCTCCATTCGTTCCGTATGTTCCCCACACAACCTGCACATGGGTGTCGCGGTTAGACCCATCTTCATGAGCATGTCGTTGGTTCCAAAGTGCCCAGTAAAGGCCGCAAGCAGGTAGCGGATTTGCCCCCTGGTCATGTTCCAAATGCATTCCCGGGCTTTGAACGTAGAGCCTAGGAATTTCTTGGAGTGTTGTAGACCGGTGCTAGATAGCCAATGAGTTCGCTGTCTGTGATCTGCAAACTCCCTAAATGCGGCTTTAACGAGGCACGTCGAGATGCCTACACATGGTTCTGGACCCACAAAGTCATTTGCTGAGCCCTCTCTTGCCAGTTCATCTGCCATTTCGTTACCATGGATTCCTTTGTGCCCAGGGATCCACATCAGTCTTACCCTGTCTTACCAAGCCAGTTTAGGGTTTGGACAGCATCCAGAATAAGTCCGGAGTCAGCAAAAGGTTACAAATGTAGCAAAAGCCTAGGGGCTTTTGCTACATTTGTAGCCTTTTGCGTATAATCTCGCCCCTGTACCTGATTCCATTTTGGATCCATCAGTGTACCACACCAGACTGTCTTGTTCTGGTGGATCGATTCCCTTCGTCCAGTCCTCTATTGTAGGAATTTGGACCTTGAAAGACCTTTCAAACAAAAACATAGTTTGCATTTTATCGGATAACATGCTTTTTACCCGATCCAGGCCTTCATTCCCGTCAAACTTTGTATGGTTGGTCCTTGGCTTAGAGGCATCCCATAGTCCAGCCACAGCAAGTCAATGTAATGTCTTCCTTGCCTCGAATTCAACCATCATATGCAGAGGAGGGATATTGAGGTATCTTTCAATCGCTGCCGTAGGTGTTGTCCTGAAAGCACCCGTGATGCCTAGACACACTGTTCTTTGTAATCTGGTGAGTGGCGCTTTGCACGAGGCAAGCCTTGTTCTGGGCCACCACACTATGCTGCCGTATGTGATAATAGGTATTATCATTGTCCGGTACAGCCATCGTATCACTTTGGGCTTTAACCCCCAAGTTTTACCGTAGGTGGAACGACACATGCCGAACACTCGTAGGGCTTTCGTCGTAATATTTTCCACATGAGTTTTCCACCTGAGTTCTTTATCAAGCGTTACACCCAGATACTTAACTTCGGTAGACGAGGGCAGCTTTATTCCATCGAGGGAGAGCTCTCCTAGGTTTCCTAGTTGTCTCTTCCTCGTGAATGGAACAATGACTGCTTTGCTTGGGTTGATAGAGAGGTGGTTCTTTGTACACCATTCCTCTGTCATCCTCAATGCCTGTTGTAATAATCCAGAGACTATGTTCGGGAATATACCATTAAACATTATGGCTATGTCATATGCATAGCCTACTGTGTAGAATGGTCCAGTATTGAGCTTGGTAAGTAGCGAGTCTACTACCAAGCACCATAATAATGGTGACAGTACTCCACCCTGCGGACAACCTCTTGTTGTTTTTGCACTAAGTCTGTCTCCCATCAGTTCCGATCTGACTATTCTGCTTCTCAGCATATAGTCAATCCAGTTGCACGTGGTATCATTGATGCCATGTTCCTTTGCAGCGATGCGTATGGACTCAAATGTTGTCTTGTCGAAGGCTCCCTCTATGTCGTGGAAAGCCCCGACACAGATCTCTTGTCCCTCTAGCGCAGCCTCGGCTCGACTCGCAACATAGTGCAATGCCGTTTCTGTAGATTTGCCAGGGCTGTAGGCGTACTGTAGTTTATGAAGAGGGAAGATTTTAAGTGGTCTCTCTCTTAGGTACCTGTCTACCAGTTTCTCCAGAGCTTTTAAGAGAAAGGATGATAGACTAATTGGCCTGTAAGCTTTAGCTTCTTCGTAAGTCGGTCTACCTACCTTCGGTATAAAGGTGACTTTGACTTCCCTCCATGCCTTGGGTACGTACCCAAAGGCTATGCAGGCTCTGTAGAGCTTACTCAAATGAGGTATCAAAACAGATGCCCCTTCTTGCAATAGTATTGGGTAGATGCCATCCGGACCAGGGGATTTGAGAGGCTGGAAGCCCGCTATGGCAAGCTTCAGTTTATTTTCATATACCACTTTCTTTGCCGTGAGCCAGTTATTTTTGGACGTGTGCCTTGTGAGCTCGTCCCGTGTGACTGGTTCCTCTTCATCGCTGTCGCGCAGTATACATTCCGGGAAGTGAGTTCTAAACATCACGCCCAGAGTGTCCTGTCCAGTTTCCGTTAGATACCTATTCTCATCCTTTACAGATGATAGTGGGTTTGTCTTAGTCATGGACATTGCTTTGCACAACCTCATTCCATTTGGAAGAGCTTCGATGGAGGTGCAATGCTGCCGCCAACTAGTTCTTTTGGCCTTGCGTACCGTCGTCTTATACCTCGTCAGCTTGCTATGATAGTCAGAGAAATCTTTCCTGGCTTTTGCATCATTAAAGGCCTGTCGTGTTTCCTGACGTATTTTAGCTAGTTCAGGAGTCCACTATGGTACCTTTTTGCAAAAGGCCTTTTTCTCTGGGCAGTTATCTACCCATGCACCGATGGTGCCCACCTTGATTCTATCAGCTTCAAATTCTATATCTAGTATGGAATTAAGCTTACCTTTAGGGCTCCCTAGATTTACTTTTAGGTCCCTCCTGTACGAGTTCCAATTTGTATGTCTTGAGTTTCTCCTTCGTCTAGTTTCGGCTTCTCCCGCCGTCCTAAACCTAAAGTATATATAATTATGGTCTGACAGAGAGATTTCGTCCGATACATGCCAATTTTCGATGTAAGCGCTGGCCTTGTTTGAAGCCAGTTCCACGTATTTCTCCGAAACTACTTATTGGATAGTGATCTTTCTTTTTTTATTAGTTTCAATACCTTTCAACTTAGGGAATAATATAAACAAGTTTCATCAAAATCGGTTAAGCGGTTTTCAAGATATGAAACATATTACCGAATTCCTTAGCGACAAACAGCACGAATATGTAAATTATGTTATTATGGGTTTTTTGTCAATACTTTAGAACTTGCTCAGTTTTTAGTGATAGTAGACTAAAACTAAAAAGAGAAACTATAACTACTTACAAAAAAGATAACCGACTTCAAAAGCATCACACTAAAAAGTACAAAATAAGTTTCGCTTTGTTTTTATCATTATTATTGCACTTTTCAGTGTTTTTCTATTGAAGTCGGGTTATTTTTTATTAAATAGTTTTATTATGATTTTTTATCATTATTCCAAAATTGTGAAATATAAAAGCAAGAAATCCATTTTAGTACTTACATTCAATCTTCAAAATGCTACATACGGGGTCGTGACATGGGCGGATCATGCTGTCGTCGAACTTATCCCAGCATGTTGTATCATCGCCGTCAAATAGATTACTTTGACATTCGTAGCATTTTAGTTTAGCTAAAGTAACATAGGCAAAAAAAAAAAAATATATAAAATAAACAAGATTCTGCCAGCGTAAAAAGTGTGTTTTCATCCCAAGGGAACACACTATTGACAAAAAAAAAACCTATTTCCTTTCTCTGGATTCAATCTATCTCCATACCAAATTTCATCTGAATCAGTTCAGCTGTTTAGTCGTAAAAAGGTGACAAACCAAAAGAGTTAATTTCGCATTTATTTTACTTTTCTAGCTGTCTAAATGGTGGATAATTTATAAAGATTGAAATAGTACTTCAATCTTCACTTTTTTGCATTTTTCTTATTCTGATGAGTAAACTATGTTATTGCAAAGTTTCATCAAATTCCGTAGTTTAGTTTTTGCGTGAAAGACTAAAAAAACATCCATCCATCTAAACACCTATCTGGTTGAGCTGGGTGGTGCTGATTCATTCGTCATGATCGTGAACGGGCGCCGTCAGTTGGGATTGGTCATAACTGCTTCGGATGTTAATGTTTTTCTAGGACCCATTATATAACTGCACAGTACATGTGTGAGTACTTTTAATACTTAATACCTGTACCTGGTGTAGTGATTCTGGGTGCATTGTCCTCACATATATGAATTTATTATTGTATGTACTTATGTACTTTTTTTTAAAGAGTACGTATGGAGTTTCTTGTGCGTTCTTCTCCATAACAAGCTACTTTCCGAATGCATGGTAGAATCATTTTTTATTCCTTGTAAATTTTAATGTGACTTTCAAAAGTGCCGCTTTGTGGCCCAGTTGAAATAAAATATCTTTATCTTGTCTTTGTCTAACCATCCTCACAAACTTTCGCGTTTATTATGGTAGTGGAATTAGTATGGATATACTGTAAGTTCGTTCCCCAGATTTTTATGCTGTATATACGACTTGCAGACGCCTCGCGGTTTCACCCGCGTAGTACCCGTTCCCGTGGGAATATAGGGATAAAAAGTAGCCTATGTCACCGGGGGATAGTGTAGCTTCCCAACGGTCAAATTTTTTGAAATCGGTCCAGTAGATTTTAAGTTTATTCGTTTCATACAAAAATACAAATCTTTCCGCTTTATAATATTAGCATAGAAGTATAGATATAGTCTTAAACCATAAAAATGAAAAGACTTCATTTGGTTTACCTAATCTGGTTACTATATCAAGAAAAGCAAAACTGTTTTCTAGAGAATCAAATTATTCCTTATAAACTTTCTGTTCATTAACCAAAATAACCCCAAGTTTCAAAATGTATGTGTTAATTAATAAATAAATAAATAAAATGAAATAAAATGTGATAAATCGTCAACTGTGTGATTTCTGTTGAAAATTCATTGAAATAAGACATCAGATTACGCGCTCAATATTATACCACTACAATTTTCATTTCAGAAACTATACATAGGCATACTAAACTATTGTATTCGCAGACAAAGTTATTTCGGCATTTGCTGTATCTGCATAAATACTAAATTCTAAAATGTCATTTTGTAGAGTAAAGACGTTTTTACCTGTGTCTGTTTTCAAATTATATTCTTTATCAAGACAGGACACAATATTGCCGCATGTAGATGAACATAAATATCGTTAGTATACAATTGAATTAATATTTATTTCAATAAAATTTTAACAAGAGCAAACATTGAAATAGAACTTACCTGGTGTGTTACATAGATCTTTATCGCATGTGCTCCAAGAAATCTTGCTTCCATCAGAATCGAATTCACCGTGATTTACGCCATTTTTCTCTACATCATTTTTAAAGGCCTCTAATCGATTTGGCATACCACAAGATCGTTCCGTTGTCACTATTCCGGATTCTGCGTACAGTGAGAAATTTTGTTAATGTTCCAGGAAGCCACATAAACATCATCATCGTCATTTCAGCCGTAAAACATCCACTGCTGAGCATAATGTCTCCTTAAGTGTCGCAAAATCGACCGTTCCTGAGCCTCTAAACTACGTGTTTTATAATGTCACCGGATTATTGCAAACACCATAAGTTCGTAAAGAAATTTTGTAAGATGATAATATCTCGATACATTGTGGACCAATAATTTCGAATACAATAAAGGCCCAGCCAAGTTCGATATTTTCTAAAGTATCCGTGCCTTTTTGAGACAAAAAGAGTTTACAATCTCAAACGATTTTTGTTTTTGCAATAAGCCGATGGCATATAATATATTATATATAAGCAATAGCAATAGTTGAAATGCGAAATGTAAGGTTTTGATCACGTTAATTTTCGATACCTCTAGAAAATCCCATACATAGATTGGAAAAATAATCTCTATCATCACGCTTACTTTGATAAAATGTGACTTGCCTAGAGCCTCTGTCCATTTAGCATCTAGTGGACTCATTGGTCCACCTTGTGGGAGACCTATGGCTCAAAGTGACATTCCATAAAAATGAAGAATTTTTTATAAAAATATCGTATTTAAATTTCATATTTTTTATATAAAATCCCACTGCCAAATGAAAACACTGCATGTTTTTGACACCTGCTTCCGAAAATGAAGTTATTTTTTAATTTTGTAGAGTTTTTATTTGGAAGTCGGTTGTATTTTAACGTAAAAAAGTTTTTTGTTTTCACTTTTTAGTGGTGGTGACTAGTGGGCAAGTTCTATACAAATGGTTCCTATAATGAACAACGAAATTAATGAAATGGTGAAAACAATTAACATACCTTCGATTACAGCAATCCCAAGAGAATTGCCGTCATTCAATGAAGAGTTCCATTAAATATTTCCAAAGTTCTATCATGTCTTTACCAAATTTAAATTTGAACAATTCGAGAACATACTGTTTCATGCATAAAATAATTTCCAAAATCGGTTCACAATTGTCAGAGAAATCAGTGAATATACAAAAAAAAAACAACAAACATACAGTCGAACTTAGAACCGCCTCAATTTTGGAAAGTCGGTTAAAAAGTGTCGTCATCGAAAAAAATAAAAATGTATGGGATGGTTTAAGTGATATGACTTTCATACGGTTCCTGGCGTCTTCTGTGGCATTGCACGGCCACAGTTCCTCTAGAGAGGCACGTCCGGAACATGGCGTTCCTCGTTGTTCGCCCTGAGTCAGTTAAGGTGACCAATCCCTTACATTCTGACATTTCGACTATCACCCTCGCTCAAAGATTGTCACTTTATTCAGAGCCTCTAGAAGGTGCTGTGCTGCTCCTACGCGGAACTCTATAACCTGGCAATGTGACCTGAGATTTGGCTTTTGAGAACATTAATAAGTAGATACTCACTCTCTGTCTCAATCATAACGCTGCATACGGAATCGTAGCGTGGACAATTCTGTTTCATATTGTCTTTGAGCTCATTAATGCATTTTTTGTCAATTAAGGAGTTACATACGTAACATTGAATCGCTGCAATGTGAAAAATAAAATAAAATCCTGCCAAAATTTAACAAAAAGATTGAAAATGTTTTACGAATATTGAATACTGTATTCGACTTAGATACGTAGGTAAGAAGAAAGAAAGACAGAATACATCTTGTTGTTTATACATAGGTAGGTACTCAATTTATGTAACTGCATTACAAAACATAAAATGTAAAAGTTATTTAATAAATGTCTACTCTACAAAGGGTAGTCTCAGGATAAAATTAAACATACAAACTCACCAACATCCCCACCGTTACAACGGTCTGTGGAACAAGTTTTCCAATAATATTTTACACCGTCAACGGTATGTACCCCGTGGGTGTTGCCAGAAATTCCCTCAGGTTTTGGATGCATATTTGACTCACATGTGCGTTTAATCACGGTATTTTCGATCATGTATTTAGCTGAACGGATGGAAAAAAAATACTTCAAATTATAACACAGTTTTTTTACAATATTTTTGAATAAAAAAAAACTTTTTGCAAAAAAATACTACACTTTGTAGTTTTGTATTTTGAAGTCCTACCGACTTCAAAATTTTTGTGCAAAATGTTTTTTTTTATTTTTCACTTTTTAGTTGTACGTACCTAATAGGCAAGTTAGTAAGGAAACTATTTCGCCAGAATAGATTTCATGAAACTTGAACATAACCGGTGAAATGAGAGATCTGCTTACCCCTTAAGAGCGAACTGGCGTAATGGTATGTTATGAAATGTTATAAACAACAAACAGACATGCAGCAATCCCGAGAGATTTGCCGTTATTTATTGAAGAGTTCTGTTGTACATCTCCGAAGTTCTTCATCAGATCTTCACCAAATTAAAAAGGGACCAATTTCGGAACAACCTTTACAAATAAAAAAAAAATTCAATATCGGTCCACAATTGACGGAGTAATCGGTGAAAATACACAAAAAAAAAAAAAAAAAAACAAACTTAAAGTCGAACATAGAACCTCCTCCTTTTTGGGAAGTCGGTTAAAAAAGTAAGTGAAATCGTTTAGTAATTTATTAAATTTTCTTGTTAATGATATTTTAGTTAACTGTTAGAAAAACTTAAGTTAAGTTAAAATTAGTTCAGTTAAGTTGTGGTGTCAGTTAAGTAGCGTTACGGCAAAGATTTAAAATTGAGTAAACTTACTAGTCGAGTGCTCAACAATGCTGCAAAAGGAGTCGCCTGGGCATGTTTTATGCCTTGAGTCGTCTACGTGACCACTGCGGCAGTTGTAGTCGCTATCTTCGAAGGACTCATATGTGCACTCGTAGCATTTAATAGACGACGCTGTAATATGCAAGACTAGTTGAAATAGTGTGTTTCAGGGAGTGAGCGATTGAATTGCACAATCCACCACCCACTCACGCCTAGCCCTTTCCACCATCGGACATCAGCCATCAGTATATGGTGGCATCTCACCCATACACACTAAGCGTTTTGACAATACTTTCATTGTGTGTACAGCTAAGGATTGGAATTCTGTGTATTGTTTTTAAGTCAAGATTGAAAAGGATACCTATAGGAAAGCGTGCTTTACCGCCGACCTCATCATCTCTTACCATCAGGTAAGATAGTAGTAAAACGCGAGCCTATCGTTAATAAAAGAAAAGTTGGTAAAAAAGAAAAAAAAATGCTCTCTCTCTCCTACTGACAGAATACAAGAGAGAGACGGAATGCAATAAGAGTGAAGTTCTCCTTTTCCTCGGTGCAAAACGCTCTTTGATGGCAAGCGGGTATGTTCCGCTCCTAATCTATGCGACCTTGGTACTTGAACACCTGCTAGTACAAGTAACCAAGGGCGTCATGAACTTAGTATACCTCTAGTCGCTCCTCCGTTATTTCCAGAACACTTTATATAGCTAGCTTAAACAAGCTTTATAGACAATCATTATTAGAATTTTTTACATAATATAATCAAAACTCACCATATTTAACAGACAAGCAGACGATCAACGTCATCACACACAAGTTATATGTAGAAGACTTCATCGTGCTCTTGTAACACTAAATGTACATTCAATAAACTTACGTGTTTTATATGAGTATTCCTGTTTCAGGAAAGGAAATGAAAAAAAAATACAAATTTGATAAGGATAAGGAAAACAATGGCCAGGTGTAGGGATCTGTAGAGAACACGGACCCAAATAAATTAAATATTTTTCTGATATAATACAATTTCTAAAACAGGTGTTTTATATTTTATTTGCATAGTCCTGTACACATCATGTACTATCCGTAGGGCTCTGCAGATGCAGATTAAAATCTTGGTGGCGATCCACAATGATATAAAACCGATTTGCAAGCTTGATCAACGTGTAGGCGAAATAAACTACATTAATAAAGCGCTGCGGAGGCTCCCAGCCAGCAAGCGACCAGGACACGGAACAAATCGCACATAAAACGGTGGCATAGGCAGTGGCCAAAAGAAATATAATCTTGTTTCGATATATTTATTTTTAACGGTGTACTATACACAATAAAAATAAGCACAAACCCTGCATGAGAGACACAACTGTAACACGAAATAACAAATAATAAAAATACTTCTGATTCTGCATATATGTAGTGTGCATAAAAGAAGAGGGTTTTGGAAGCGCAAAATCTACCTGTCTGGCATTTGCTGGATAAAACTGGGTATTATATATTACATACCAATATGTCACATTAAGCGATTGCCTATTTGAACTCTACGCCCCAGAAACAGTAATAGGTACCGCAAAATAAAGAAAGCAAAATTTTTATCGGCTCGGGGGTAAATTATGTATTCGAGCTCGCTTCGCTCATTCTTGTATCCTGCAATTTTCAGATAATGATAATGGTAAGATAAATTGGGAAAAAATAATAATGAACTTAATTTTTGTGTGTGTATGAGTGTGTGTGGTGCATGTATGTGCGTGTGTGCATGTGCTAGGTTAATATTGATTCTGTGTGATCATAGTCTTGTTGAAGTAGCCACTCTGTAAGTTTCCTTTTAATTTCCTATTTTGTCAGGTCAAGTATGTTTAGGTGATTAAGATTTTTTCTGTAGATGAGAGAGCTCAGAATCAGATACTGATGTTCAGTAAAGGCTGTTCTACGAGGAGTACTTGGAGGGATGAATGTTTTTAAGGACTGAGTAGACCACAAAGAGTTGACGTACTGTGAGAATTTTACAGTCGGAATACAGTTGAGTTGTTGGGCATTTGTAGGGTTTTCTGGTTCATCATATCATTACTTTAAGTATAGCTTTATGCGCTCTCTCCAGTTTGAGAAGAATGTTTTACTCGCCCATCCCCACACCGTAATGAGAACCGTAACCATGATATGGTTTAAGACATAAGATAATATCTTTCTCAATATAGATAGTAAGTATTTGTTATATTCCTTGCTACATAATCTTGCAAATTTGCATGTTGGCTCATATTTGACTAAATAGCACAACTCAAAGATTGAAGTTGTTGAGTACAAACTTGCCAAGTCGCACTATTGACAGACAAAAATATAACAAATTATCCTTTAAAGCAACTGAAGAACGTTGTGCATGACAGGAGCAGAATGATTTAAGAAAATTCGAGAGATCATAATCACATATTTTTTTTATCAGTGAAGCCGTTTTCAAGAATTTGGCTTTCTTTCACATTTATGTTTTGGGTGAGATTTGGTGTTCACTAGAAACACTAATTAGGGTTTGGATTTTATATTAAAAGAACCAGATTAGAGTTGTAAAAAATGGGTTTTTTCTGAGATGAAAAAAAACGTTTAAAAAGATCATGAAAAAAACCAGTTTGTTTTTCAGGAGTAGCTTTTTTTTAAGAGTACGAAAATAAAAATGTGGTAAGGCGGTTATCGTATATGAGTTGATATTATTTTTTTTTAGTTTTATTATAAAATACCATTTGTCTTTTGTTAACCGACTTCCCAAAAAGGAGGAGGTTTTCAATTCGGCTGTATATTTTTTATTTTTTTTAATTTGTGTTACCTCAGAACTTGTTACTGGGTGAACCAATTTTGATGATTCTTTTTTTATTTGAAAGCTGGTGCTTCTATGTGGTCCCATTTAATCTTCATCAAGATCTGATGAAGAACTTCGGAGATATACATCATAACTCTTCAATAAATGACGGCAAATCACTCGGGATAGCTGTAATCGCATTTCTGTTTATTGTTTACACCATTTCATAACATAACATCAGACTAGTACGCTCTAAAGGCGAATGCAGGTGCAAACAGTCCACATTGGTATACTCTTATTCCACCGGTTTTTTTTGAGTTTCATGTTATTGGGTTAATCTATTCTGGCTTCACTTTGGGCATTATTGGTACCTAGCCTATTTAACTGGTCCATTATATACCACAACTAAAAAGTGAAAAATAAAAAAAGTTTTTACAAAAAATACAACTGACTTTCAAATAAAAACGTGAAAAAAAGTAAAAAATATGTAATTCATTTTTAGTCAGTTGTATTTTTTGTAAAAAGTTTTTTTTTAAATTATTACCTAAAAGTCTTAAAATAATTGGCAACACCCACTGTAGTTTACCATTTACGGACGGAGATTTTCCTAATTAGAAAGAAAAGATGATTCTGATTGTAACAAATTAAGTATTTTCTAAGTTCATAAAATATTTAGGTAACTACCCATTGATTTAAACATAATTTGACTTTAATTAAAAACAAAACAACCAAATTAAGTGTTTCACTTTTTCTGAAAAAAAAAACCAAATGTAGAAAAAAAAAGACGGTAGCAGTTTTTAAGATTGTGAAAAAAAAACATATTTTTTTCAATTTACTTCCCTAAACCAGATTAATCAGTAAATAGACAGCGCTGAATGGGACGTCGAGTCACCGCTTGATGCAATCTTATAATGAATAGACGTAGCATTAAAGTACTGGCTACGTTTAATAAGACATCTCTTCCATAATATTATAGTCTAAGAGCTAAGGCTGTCATGGTCGTATTCGCAAGGTTATAAGTATGCGTACGTAAGGAGTAGTATTCTATCTCAGACGTTATATGCAGATCAAAATAAATAACGTCTGGCTCTGTAATCTTGCGATTTAATATGTTTTATACATAACCATTCCATAATGTTATTTATTTATTTATTTATT
Source organism: Orthosia cruda (assembly GCA_964057195.1). Lineage (NCBI taxonomy): Eukaryota > Metazoa > Arthropoda > Insecta > Lepidoptera > Noctuidae > Orthosia > Orthosia cruda. The sequence goes on from OZ059849.1 coordinate 10,897,341, forward strand.
ACTTTATTGTACACCAAGATAAGACAGTACAAAAGAAACATTAAAATTAAAACAAACATACAATAGGCGGCCTTATCGCGCTCTGCGATCTCTTCCAGGCAACCTTGAATGGATAGAGATAGCCTGGACACGACATGGGGTTGCACTTGGTGCCAATTTCAAATCATACAGGTAAAACAAACTACTAAAATAAATACATACATACATCTAAATAAACAAACAAGAAAACAATACAGCTTAAACAAGGACATAATCACAGAGATAGATAATGTTCCTTTATAAGTTTTTTAAAGACAGGCAACGACTGAGCACGTTTTATTGGGTCAGGCAATGCATTCCACAAACGAGCAGCTTGGACAGTGAATGATTTATCCAAAAATGTAGTGGAATGCATAGGCATTTTAAGTCGCAAGTTTTCTGATGACCTAAGAGATTTCGTGTGGGAATCGCAGATAAACTGAAAACGATCCTTGAGGTAAAGAGGGGTGGAAGGAGTAAAGAGGACATTGTACAAAAGAGAAAGAATATGAGTATTCCGGCGAAGGCGAATTGGCAACCACGTTATGTAGTTATATAATAATAATTATTATTTATTGACATAATGAATACAATTTAGATTATATGATTCCCTAGCACCTGCGCTAGTAAACACTGTGTTGCAGGTGCTAGTGCCATCCCCGTAATAAAAAGACAGTAATCTTACACCAGACAGAATAAAGCCATATCTATACCAATATTATAAAGAGGAAAGATTTTTTTGTTTGTTAGTTTGTTTGTACCGAATAGGCTCCAAAACTACTGGACCGATTTCAAAAATTCTTTCACCGCTGGGAAGCTACTCTATCCCCGGGTGACATAGGCTACTTTTATCCCTGTATTCCCACGGGAACGGGAACTACGCGGGTGAAACCGCGAGGCGTCCTCTAGTCTTATATATAAAATTGTCATGTTACAATGTTCGATCCCGTACTCCTCCGAAACGGCTTGACCGATTCTCATGAAATTTTGTGAGCATATTGAGTAGGTCTGAGAATCGGCCAACTTTTTTTTTTCATACCCCTTAGACCCGGTAGGGTAGGCTAGGGTAGGGTACGGTAGGGTAGGTTAGGTAGGGTAGGGTAATGTAGGGTAGGTTAGGTAGGGTAGGGTATGTTAGGGTAGGGTAGGGTAGGGTAGGTAGGTTAGGTGAATGTTTGGTGTTTTTATGGCAAAACAAAGTTTGCCGGGTCAGCTAGTAATATTATGTAATTTACGCTCAAAAATATTTAATTTCATATGTTTAGATCTTCTTCTTTTTTTCGATTCGATGGCAAATTTAATTAGATTGTTTGGACCAAGTAGGCGGCCACGCTTATTGCAGCGTCAGAAGCACGGTCTTCCAGGGTGCAAGTGAATGGACAGCCAGGAAATAATAATGAACTTAATGCAATCATATGTTTAGATAATTATGGTTTTTCACTGTCATACTCAATCAGCGCTCATACTGTGCATTGAAAGACTTCTAGATCACGGGTAAAGAATATTTATTTCTCAAATGAATTACATTGGTATTCACTTACATAAGAAACTTACATATTTAAACAATACAAGTAATAATTTGACAATACAAAAAAACTTACAAAACTATGCAATACACAGATAGAGACAACATTGCACTCACAACCAATGTCACCGTTTGGTATTTATTCATAACTCCCCAGTTACACAAGTCTTTGGTACATGTGCTCCAGGATAATTCTATTCCGTAACGTGATAATTTACCACTTTTTTTATCCGTACCCTTTGGCATCTTTGTAATATACTCGTCAAACCCAGGACCATCGCAAGTGCGAAATAATACTTCGTCTCCCGCAACTGTTGGCAAAAATAAAAGATAAAGATAGTATATTATACAGCCAGATTCTTTATCACCATCAATTTTTTTCTAGGCAATCAAAGGTGTTTGGAAAATTAACTTCTTAAAAACAAAAAAAAAACAAGGGTGTCAGGTCAGACATAGTGTAGCTATAGTGTTTCAAATACCCGTTCCGAAAATTATAACAACGGTAAAAAATACAAACTTTCGTCACCAGCTTTGATTTTTATTTCAAGCTCAAATTCGTTATTAGCAATCCCGAAAACCGCCGAAGTCTAATATTTTTAAACTACCGCCCAAAAAGGGAAAGTCTCTATGTTCAACTATATGGATTTATTTTTTTGTTTATGTTCAGTTTACCGATTTCTCTGTAAATTGTAAACCGATTCTGAAAAATCTTTTTGTACTGTACGCGTTTATTGGTGTCGCGAGAAATTCAAATTGATACTTACATGCGAATCTAATAATTTTGCATCCACCGAAATAGCAATCAATAGGTTCCATGTTCTGTCTGCATTGTGTATCACTCTCATCCAACATATTAGTCGTACAGGCATAGCATTGTATTTTATTTTCTTCTGCAATATAAGAAAGCAGTAAAGATTTAATATAGGATACCGATATTTTTATAGAAGAGTTACTCCATCCCGTATAGGATACTAGTAGGTCGATTTGTAGATTTAATTTATGCCAAGTAGTAGTAGCCGAGTTCACAGAGCCACAGCTAGTCAATAAGGTATTTTTTTATTTTTATTTTAGTCCCACTGTTGATATAGCATAAAGATTTAAATCTCCGACAAGTAGACATAATGAAAACTAAACAAAATTAATCACAGATCTTTCACAGCACGTAAAATAATAATAAAAATGTTTAAATATAATTATCTCTACAAATTACATCCTGCAGTTATTAAGTTATCTTTGTTAAGTTGACAGGTAGTTTGGGAAAAATGTAATTTGAGGGTGATCTGGAGTCCAAACAAAGCCTAGGCTTGTATTTCAGAGTTCCACTACACATGTCATATTTTTGTGCAGCAAAATTAATGCAAATATTGTTATGAACTTCTTGTTATGACATTGTTAGTGAAACTGAACTTACCAGTGCCATCTTTACCATGTGGGTTATGACTAATTCCAAGAAAACTCGCCACCTTCATCATCGAACTGTATACTATATGAGTATCCCGTTGACGACGGATTAGATGTCCGTGTGAGATGTCCCAGTTGCACAGATCTGTGGTACAAGTGCGATAAGAAACGTGAGCTCTGTCTTCGGTGTATTCATCATGATCAGCAGCACTTGTTCCCTCCGCACCGATCACAGTTCCGTTCAAATCCGACCCGCATGCACGAATTACGAAACGTTCCCCACTGTCTGCAAACAAATTATTTTTCCATTTATTCCTCTTATTTATTATGTTAATGACTGATGGCTGTTGGTGTTGAAGTGTTCTCCACTCGAGAACACTTCAACTGTTCTGTTCTCGAGTGTAAACTCACCTACAATTCAAGGAATAGTTTCTGAATCGTAGGTGAGTTTACCAACGTTTTTGAAAACTCCGCAGACGTGTGAAAAAGGAAATCAAGCAACGATGCTGGTAGAGCTGTTATACCGAATTTTAAAATGAAAATGTTATTTTTCATCGCCACAAGACTCAACACGTCTGCGGGGTTAATTTCATGAGACCCAGTATAAAAAAAAACACTTACCCAAGGTCTTCATAAAAATGCTACAGACAGATGATTGGCAATCACGGATCGAGTTATTGCCAAACTTATCTCTGCAGTCGTCAGTACCGGTCTGTAGGTTAGTTTTACAATCGTAGCATTTAATAGATAACCCTATAATGGAAAAACAGACGATAGATTATTTTAAAATAACTTATACTAGAATTGAAAGCCTTCAGTGATATTTTTCTCTGGACGTGAAATTTACACAAAATGAATCAAAAGTGAAAAATTATGTAATTTGGAAGTGAACCAATCAAGATTTCTTCATTAGGCCATCTTTCTCTTTCAATAAATAACTGCTAAAAAATCATCGGAGAATAGGATAAATATATTCACGTTAATTTCTACGAACTTTAATAAAAACCGACCAAGTGCGAGTCGGATTCGCACACGAAGGGTTCCGTACCATTATTGCAAAAAAAATCACGTTGTTGTATGGGAGCCCCATTTAAATATTTATTGTATTCTGTTTTTGTATTTGTTGTTATAGCGGCAACAGAAATACATTACCTGTGAACATTTCAACTGTCTAGTTATCACGGTTTATAAGATACAGCCTGGTGACAGGCAGACAGACAGACGGACCTCGGAGTCTTAGTAATATGGTCCCGTTTTTACCCTTTGGGTACGGAACCCTAAACACAAATACATAGATAAATACGTCCAACTTATAAAACCCTTCTTTAAGCCAGGCAAAAAAATAAAAAAAATCTAATAAATGTTTCAATTCTATTTTACTATTAAAATAAAAAGTTATTTGGAAAGTATACGTCATATCCGCGCAAAACGGTCATCGCTAAGCGTAGAGGGCTTTATCGATGTCAAGTGAAGCGAGGAGTCATTTGACGCACCAAAATATTCTAAAACCTAAAATCGACCTATTATTTTAATGATTGAAAAGCGAGCGATGCAACGACCGTGGTCCCGGATAGACCCGTGATATATTGTTTCTCAATTATGAAACGCGAAAGTTTTAAAGTTAATATAAATTCACACTTCACTAGATACTTAATTTCATATCTATCTGATAAAGTATTACTTTAAGAAAAAAATAAATAACTTCCAATTTAACTTTATGAAAAAGTACGGAATATTTACTTTCGACGAAACTTTCGACAAAGATTTTGTAACCTCCTACTAAATTTATTATAACTTATTTTATAAGACATAAGTTTAGGTCTTTCAGTATATCAGAAAACCCATTCTCATAATATAAAACACTAGCAGACGCCTCGCGGTTTCACCCGCGTAGTGCCCGTTGCCGTGGGAATACAGGGATAAAAGTTTCCTATGTCACTTGGTGATAGTGTAGCTTCCCACCGTGAAAGAATTTTTGAAATCGGTCCAATAGTTTTAAAGTTTATTCTTTACATACAAAAATTAAAATCTTTCCTCTTTATAATGTTAGTATATATTAAAATCTTGTAAAAATTTCCTGCGTTTTCAGTCTCAATCTGTCAAAAAGTCAATTGTGTTTGTCTAATAGAGATTGAATTAAAAATTAATTAATTAACATTTATTCTGTAGATAATTTAGCTCTAAAAAGTTGATGAATACGATGCTATCATTGTTTGCCTTAACTTCGTTTTATATTATTTACTAAATATCTTAAATACTCTCTTCACATATCCAAAAACAAAGTTTTAGTTGGTAGGATACAAAATAATAATTTTCAAAACATACGTTAAATCGTCAACATGTTATAATGTTTGAAATAAAAATTGCACAGCATCATGTTTGACTTGGATAGAATACAAGTCAAAATAATAATTATTCGAGAATGACATGACATTCTAGAATAATAATTATTATTATAATTTCACCCCATAGGATGAAACAGAGAAGTAAAAAAAAATATTCCATATTCCCAAAAAAAAAATGTTTACAATATTTTATTTCAAAACTTGGTTGGAGTGATTAGTACCAAGAGTTAATGAGTTAACCGTGGACAGATGGAAGAACTTGGCGAAACAATAAGAAATCCGTGTTTTGAAATTACCCCTCAAATATTCCCAAAACTTACCATCTCTCACGGACAAACAGACGAAAAATGTGACCACAAACAAATTAGATATTATAGACTTCATAATTATATTTTATTATAACCTATTGTACCCAGGTACAATCCACACTGACTGATGAAATGCAAATGAGAAAAACATGCCCATATTTTATACATCGCACTTCCTCCAGTTTCAGTTATAATTATTTTATTTTCAAAATTAATATTGAGAACAGGTAAATCGAGTGAGTGCTATAGGCTAATTTTGTTCCCGAAAAAAAAAAAGTGTGTTTGTTAATCAATCACGCTTCAACAGCTGAACAGGTTTGTATAAAACTTGGTACATGGTTAGATCATGAATTAAGAAAATTTTGAACTGACATTACGTACTTTGCCTTAATATAATATCTTTCTTTCGTATACGCAGGCGCAGCCGCTGGCAACAGCTAGTTCGGAATAAGGAAAAGGTAGGAACTCATTATAACAGTTAAATTGAATTCGATTTCCTTACCTCAAATGGCTTATCTTAAAAAGCCAAAAATACATTTTAAAATGTTGGTAGATATAATATGTGTGCAACTGTTTCGCATTGTTTTATTTACAGGAGGTCGGAAGTTCTAGACAAAATTTCATTCCATAAGCGATGCCAATGGTCCATATGACAAAAGAGGCCCTAGTCAAGTCAACATTCTGTCATCGAAATCGTGGCGATAGCAATTGTCAAAAAGACAACATTGTATGGGATTGACAAGCGAATCGAAAAATCTCGTGATCAATCCCTTATATTTCGACATTTCGACTATCGCTTTCGCTGACATCGAATGCCACTTGTCTAGAGCCTAAGGTGAGGATCCTTGATCACGTGATATTTCGAAAGACTAGACAAACCCATACACTTCAATATTTTTCTGATCGCTTTTGCGACTCTTTTTTGACGTGGCTGAGGGATGGCGGCCGCGGTGGGAGAGGAGTGCCGGTATTACGGTGCGCCGCTCTCCATATCTTCCGCGACCTGCACGGGGTCACCACCGTCTTATGGCGGACGTGGTGGGGCTGCAGGGGAGAGTAGTGTCGGTATAGCATTAGCCGCTCGCCTTATCCCCCGCGGCCGATAAATTTTAGGTGTCGGGGCCACTGTCTTGACCCGTCACAGTGGGACCAAGGGTGCCATACATACGGTATCATCTGGCGCACATGCGCCAGTTTGGTCCGTGGGGTGGTCATGGCGAGCCGTGCAACGTGTTCTGGTGCGCCGGTGAAGGGGGTTACTCCCCAGAGGAGGGTCCGGTGACGGACAGCCGCGGCGGGTACGTGGTTAGTGCTAACGCGTGCCCGTGTTCCCGCCATAAGTAGCACTGGTGGTCACCGTGGAGTTTTAGTAGGTTAGAGTCCCACGTAACTGCGCTATCTCCCCGTTGTAGCGCAGTATGCATGAGCAGTTCTCCACGATAAAAAGGCTTTAAGTCTAGTTACATATTGTTATTATTACAGGCGTTTCTAGTCAATACATATTATTTTGACATTTCGACCATCGACATCGCTGTCATCGAATGACATTGTGTCTAGACCCTGAGTGCAAGTTTCGGCTGTCGAAAGCAAAATAAGAATTGCCACGGGCCGTCGAACTGAAACGCAAAGTATTTATAACAATTAGATTATGAGCCAATTTTTCAATAGTCAAATTTATTTTTACGGAGGAATAAATAAGGTCTTTTGAAATATTTTCTGTACAAAACCACCAATTTTATCCCTCAAGTGAAAGATACTCGTATCATACTATTGGAAAATTGGACCTTAATCGATTTTATTACTTTACAAACACTTTTTAATTGTAAAGGAGTCGGTCTGTCAAGAAGATGAGACGAGAAGAAACTCCAGAAGGTGAGCCTCGCATTTTGTAGTGTGTTTTATAGACTAGCACATTGCCTTCAACTTAAACCAAGGGCATGGTGAATGCCCACGTTACACCCACTCCTATCAAAATCAGAGACCATGTTTACCTGACACAAACGGTCCAGTAGGTAGTTCTAACTTCGAGAAAGAGTTCAACCGTCGAATCCAACTTAAAAATAATAATAATTTCAGTAACGAAATGTACCAAGTAATGGAACCGCTAAATCATATCAAATGTTTTTATTTTAGGCATAGGTTATACAGACAGATGTTAGGTAAATTACAGTTCCATTATGTCCTGCCTAGTAGGCACACAATAATTATGTCAACAAGCAATATAAAAAAATCATGGGTATCACATACAAAGCAAATCTTACAAAGTAAGAATTAGGTGCATGGTGACAGGTTGTAGTAGGTACTAATTATAAAACTAATATTAGGGTAAACTGACGCAGAAATACATTCTGTCTAAATTGGTAACTTTGCGTAATTAAAATATATGCTGGATATTATTTAAAATATATAACTTTTAATTCAATTAATCATATATAACTTTTTCCTATACATATTGATTAGAGAGGTAAATATGTTTTGTTTAAATTAACTTACTCAAACTCCTTATTTGAAAATGTTTAAATATATAAAACGAAGTAGGTAAGTAGATGATTGTAAAAAATAAGTATGGAAGTAGAAAAATAAAGATAACTATCAACTACACTTTTTGAACTTCGAAAAACGTAAAAACCGTTAATCTAGTGGTCGCAAGCACTAATGCTGAGCATAAGGTCCTTTTTTTATCTTGCTAAAATGTTCATGCATACGGCGCTACCACGTGGAGATAGCGAAGTTATGTGGGACTCAACCCACTAAACTCCACGGTGTCCTCCTGTGCAGCTTATGGCGGGAACACGGATACGCGTTAGCAGTAGTCCGTGTACCCGCCGTGGCTGTCCGTCACCGGACCCTCCTCTGGGGAGTAACCCCCATCGCCGGCACACCAGACACATTGCACGCCGTGACCACCCCAGGGACCAAACCAGCACATGGGCACCAGACGACCCCGTTTATGGCTCCATGGCACCCTTAGTCAGGTCAGTGGCCCCACCATCTACCACTTTTCGGCCGCAAGGGATAGGGACCTCCCCTGCAGCCCCACTGCGTCCGCCATCAGACGGTGGTGACCCCGTCCAGGCCGCGGAAGGTAGGGAGAACGACGCACCGCAATACCGGCACTTCTCTCCCGCCAACCCTCAGCCGCGATATCGTCTGGGACCTGGGACGCCACATACGAAATCCCGGCCCGCCTCAGTTGCTATGTCGTCTCTGTTACCAAGCGGCACCACAATAATGATATAATCGGCAAAAACCCGAACCCTCACCCTCCTCGGGTTCCTCTTCGCTTCACCGGGTGTGACCAAGCCACGGCTACTGCCCCCCTGCCTCGACAATGCGGGAACCCACCGGGGGGGAGCATAAGGTCCTGGGTTCGATTCCCATGTTCTGCAATGTGTTATTGGGTTTCTCCATCTGGAACTTCCCAGTATCAGCTCGGAGTCTGGATTTGTGCTGGGCTTATGACAATAGGCTCGTCCTCTATTTTATGGGGCTAAAACATAACCGAAGTAATGTGGGATACTAAAGATGCACCACTGTTCCACCCTTCTTCGGAGAATACAGAAGTGATGTTTTAAGTTTTGTTTTACGTACCTAATCGATTTTTGGCCTTTGAATCTTGTCGCTCAAAATGGTTAGCTCAATAGCATATTTTCGTGAATGAGCAACTGTAAGGATCTGGTTCTATTTTTGCTTCTAAAAAACCTCATGACAAGACTTGATCTCGAAAATAAAACGAAATTGTTTACGTTTCTACAATAGCAGTAAGTAAAGATCCTGATAGGTTGACCGTCATGGTAGGTCTACCTTTAACCTGCCATGATAGGTTCATACATTTTTCGAGAAGCGAGTAGCCTCTTGGAAGAGTAACATGCTATCAGTAGATGGTCCAAAAGTTTTAAATTGATATAATATGCCCTAAAAAATATAACTTTTTCAACATACCAATTAACATTTTGACTCTCGTTGTCGCTAATATAATGTCAATTTGTCTGAAATATCTAAGCAAAGTCAGATTCTCAGGACGGTTTTTATAAACGTTTGTTTTTAATTGTTTAAAGGTGGTATTAAAACATTAGTAAAATCTCACAGAGGAATAAAACTGGCAGTTTGACAGCTTTTGTATAGAAAATATGTCAAACAGCCGTTTTAATCCTCAGTTAAAAGTTATCAGACTATTGAAAAATCGGGCCTTAGAGTGACAACTTTTTGTTAGGCACTCGAATATTTAAACTAAATGATAATAACTACTAATAGGACGCGTGGGCTTTTCTACTATTTATATCACAGCAAAAATCAGTTTTCCTGTTACCTACAACTAAAAGTACACCCGCATTATATTTAGTTCCCAATCAGAATTACAAGTACTTCGACGAAAATTTAGTATTTTAAACGTCACGATAGAAGAATAATTATGTGGTCTATCTCATTTGTGGTGACGTTTATTGTCTGTTTGTCTGTTAAATATGGTGAGTTTTAAGATTTTATTATCTAAGGATTAATGCCAATGGCGGAAATTACTTTCTTAACACTAGACATAACACCAATGTGTATGAAAAAACTTTTAACAAATAAATTGAACCGAATTCTAAAACAAAACACACCAAAGCGAAAGATAACTATATTTTCCGAAGTCGGTGTCTTTGGTTCATATTTTTTTTCGTTTTTGGACACCGACTTTGGAAAACAAAGTAATTTCCTTTTTTTTCGCTTTGTATTGTTTTGCTTGAGAAGTCTCAGTTTAATTTTTTTGGAAGTTTTTTCTTTTTGTACCTCATATTACCATGAAAATCATTTATAAAAAAAATCAAAAAAATCAAAATACATTTATTTGCATAAATAAGGTACAGAAAGTTGGTAAAAAGTACAAAATTGTTCTCTTATTCTGCCTTTAATTTCGGCGTGCAAATATAAAATAGAGTGACACATTTTATTAAAAATTGTTATAATCATGCAGTCACTAAACAGATAAGCCCATTAAAATCGTATTATTGAATTAAATAAATGTCAATATAATATGAAAAAAATTATAAAGATAATCACAAGTGTCAATATTAATAATGTCAATAATGGGAGAGATTCACCACACAATAATAATAAACAAACACAGAATAATAACAATAACAATTTAAATAATAATAAAGATAATAATCATAAATGTCAATAATGGGCAAAATTCGCCATAAAATAATAAACAAATGACAAAATAATAACAATCATAATTTAAAAATTACCGAGTAATATAAAAAAATAAAAAATAAAAACTTACAATTTATAATTCAAAAACTCATGCACACTATAAAAGCACTTTTCAATTAGAAACCTCGTCAAATTATTTTTAAATCTAGAAAATGGTAGCGTTTTTATGGAGTTTGGTATTTTGTTATACAGTTTTATGCACATAATGTAGCTATTGTTACTTGTTAATGTGAGATTCGTCCTCGGTTGAAGTAGCTTATTAGTATACATAGATCGAGGGGCATAGTAGTTCGTCGCCTGCTCAAAAAGTCTCTTATGTTTGAAAACAAATATACAAGATTCTAATATATAAATACATGGAAGAGTTAGTATTTTATATTTCCTAAAGAATGGACGACATGACTCTATTTGCTTCAATCCAAATATAGCTCTTAGACACTTTTTTTGCATTACGAATGCTTGATCAATCTCCACACAACGACCCCACAGGATAATACCATACCTTAGAGTGGAGGTTATGTAGCCATGGAAAGCCGTTATTGCGGCACTTCTAGATACCTCGCAGCTAATACGCCTCAAAGGGTATATGAATTTATTTATTTTAGAACAAATGTCATTTATATGATTTTTCCACGAGCAAAATTTATCTAAATTTATTCCAAGAAACTTAACAGAGTCAGTTTCTGCCAGGGCAACCCCTTTATAAGATATTTTCAGGTCCAGCGGTTTTGATCGGTATGTGTGAAATTGCATAAATTTTGTTTTATTAATATTAACTCTTAAATTATTAGTTTCTAGCCACTCTATAGTTCTTTGAAGAGCAATATTTATTTCTTGTTTGTACGAACTTTTATCATAACCTTTGATTATGATTGTAGTATCGTCGGCAAACAGTACACATTTATGATTTATAATTTCTGGGAAATCATTTATGTAGAGCAAAAACATTGGCGGTCCCAAAATACTTCCCTGTGGCACACCATATCTATTAAACATAAACGAAGATTGGGATGATTCTAAGGTTTTAGTTTCGTCATTATAATTCGTTACTTCCACTGATTGTATTCTATCTGACAAATAAGATTCCATCCAGTTATATGCCGTTCCTCTAATTCCATATCTGGAAATCTTTTCCAATAATCGTTCATGAGAAACGTGATCAAACGCTTTACTCATATCCATGAATAAAACTGTAACCGGTATTTTCTTGTCAATACAGTCTGTTATTTCTTTTATTAATTGAAAGGCTGCCAAAGACGTACTTCTATTTTTACGAAACCCATTTTGTTCGTCCTTAATAATCTTGTGCTTTTCAATGAAATTCGCTAATTTGTTATGAAAGGCTTTTTCAAAAATTTTAGAAAATATAGGTATCAAAGTCACGGGTCTGTAATTATCCATTTGAGTGCTATCCCCTTTTTTAAATATTGGTTTCACCACTGATTTCTTTAATAAATCGGGAAATATTCCTTGTTCTAGAGAGAGGTTAACAACATGTAGAAGTGGCTCTAGAATTATATTGACTGACAGTTTTATGATGTCAGTGCGAATATTATCATAACCACTAGCTTTGGAATCATTTAGAGACATTACTATTTTTTTAAGGTCACTACCATCCAGTGGGTACAAAAATATTGAATTACTGATTGACTCAATATGATCCATTTGTTTTAATCTTGTATCTTCTTTATTGTTATGGCTATCATTGGAAACCGAGTTAATGAAAAAGTTATTGAAATGATTTGCAATAGAGTCAGGACTTACACAGTCAATGTTGTCTATAGTAATTTTTGGAATACAGGAACGTTTTAAATCTGTGCCGGTATGCTTTTTTATTACATTCCACGCTGCCCTACACTTATTTTGAGCTTTATTTATGTATTTGGTATTATTATTTTTCCTAGACGTTAAAATGCATTTTTTCAGTAAATTACAATAACTTTTGTACTTGTTTTTATGGGATTCATTATTTTTATATTTTAATTTATAGTGTAATTTACTTTTATTCTTACAGCTTATTTTTATACCTTTAGAAAGCCAGTTTAACTTATTTGATGCTTTATTTGTAACTTTTACACGAATCGTAGGAAAACACAAATTATAAAATAGCAGAAATGTATCGATAAATTTGTGGAATGCTTCGTTTGCTGAGTTTGCATCAAATACGTCACCAAAAGATAGACATGAGATTGAGTTTAAAAATATTTCCTTATTGTCATTACTGTAGTCTCGTTTAAATTGATACCACCATTTTAAAGCTGGTTGATGTATTTTTGTAACAGCCCAAGAATATGATTGGGCTGTGTGATCCGATAAACCTAAATTATGTATTTTTGCACACCCTTTTTCTATGCTGGTTATGATGTGATCAATGCAAGTGTGTGTCTTTTCTGTTACTCTAGTAGGTGTCAAGATAGCGTGTTTTATGTTGTAACTATCTAGCAAGTAATTATATTCCCTACTTTCTTTTGACTGTTTCAAAATATCGATATTTGTATCCCCACATATAATAATTTTCTTTCTTGTATTACGACACAACGTCCTCAATAGACTCTCGAGTTTATTAAGAAAGATCGTTACCTTCGACGAAGGGGTTCTATATAAACATATTAATAATATACCGTATTTAGTAAGTTCTAAACCACAACACTCAAATACACATGTTTCGCTATTTTTTTGTATTTCCTGTATTATTTTAAATTCAATTTCGTTTTTTATAAGAATAATAACTCCCCCTCTTTTTGAAGTTTTCCTTGAATAGTAAGCTGCAGTCGTAAAGCCTTTTAGGCGAAAGTTTTTTTCCGTACCTTCAAGCAAGAATGTTTCAGTAAGACACAGTACATCTACACTGATCTTGTTATTTAGCAAATCTAATATGGCAAATGAAATTTCGTCACGTTTGTTTAAGGCGCCGGCTATATTTTGATGTAGAATTGTTAAGCGTGGCTCATTTTTTGTCACGAAAAAGGTCATCTGGATTTTGAGTTATTATATTAATATTATCCGTTTGTACACTAATATCGTTTAAACTACAGGTCTGTACAGCAACATCCTTGGTGCATTTTTGACTATTCTGAATACATAAGATTTCGGCATATTTTTGAAAATTACTTTTATAATTTACACGCAAAATTTGCCTGTGGATTAACCTACAAGCATTTAACCTTGTGATATATTTTATTGACATATTAAAATCATTATGAAAATGTATAAAAGATGAATTCTTACAATTATAACACACAAATCTTAATAAATTATTAACATTTTTTTCATTTAGGGTCTTATTTTTGTAATTTTGCCCGACTAACACATTGGTGAATTTAAGCTGGCATAGTGTATGGTGTAAATACGTCTGAATGTCCATAGGGTTTGTGTCATTTGAACCTGCCAATATAATTACAAAATCAGATTTGTTAAAATCCTTACACATATTTGCGCAGTTTTTTAATACTTCTTCAGTGGTTGCATTCGGTTTTACGAATGACGTCACAGCAAATTTCTCCCCAAGATAAAACTGCAGAATGTTTCGGACACCATGTCCAGATTGGTCGGCAAAGATCATAACTCTCTGAATATCATCTGACTGAGATTGGTGTTTTAGTGTTTCCTGCCCTTCGTTAGATGTCTGTATATTACCTTTTTCCAACTTCTTATCCGAGGTCAAAGATGTCTGTTTAATTCGTTCGTTGTCGTCAGCGTCGTTGTCTATTCGATTCATGCACATGCTGGAATTTTGAACGTCATGAATCGATTTCGGTTTTGCATGAAGTATTCCATCAGTACCGCAGATCGATCCTGCTGTGTTAAACAAGGTGTCTCCAACGTCTAACTCGGTCGCGATACTGTCAGGTTGATGAGTCGTAGGTGAAGAACTCTTATTCGGGGTTGAAACACAACTTGTTTTTATACTTCTTTTTTTCCGTGCAGAAATTGGCGAGAACTTTTTTGCATCAATTAAATTCACCTTTTTATAGGTTTCGATAATTTTCTGGTATTGGCCTATATCCATTTTTAAACGAAAATTTTCGCTATTTAAGTTGTCGATCTCTAGATGAGCACTTTCCAGTTCCATTGTTAGCTTTTTTATTTCATCTTTAAGGCTTGAATATTCGCTGCCATTCAGTGAAGCATTCGGTAAGCTCAACATTGTGGTGTCTAATAACGTAGAGCTAGTGCTTAAATTATTATTTAAAATATTGTCCACTGACTTTGCTCTTGATGTTTTACGGACAGTAACATTTTCATTTTCAAAATTGTTCATAGTGACAATTGTATAATTATATAATTCAGATAATATTTATCGCTCTATTTTTGTTGAAATGCATGTATCAACTGTTTTCTAAGCCGCTTGTTTAAAAAGAAAACATAAAAGTTCACAAATGCAAAAAGTGACTTTTGTGGGTTTCGAACGCGCAACCTCGTCGTTAACACTTCACTCATGTGCGCGTTGCTTAACCACTGCGCCACGGCGCTCTGTTGTTAACTTGTCGAAATAGTGCGGTAGTATTATTGTATCCAAGTGATTGAAGCAAGAGTACAACTCATTTCAATTCCAATAAGCCAAAACATTACATTCGTACATTGTTTTATTGCGGATTTCCACTGCCTACCTTCCGGTTTCATCATCAGATCAGTTCGATGGTATCATTTTCATCGGTACCATTTATTCATATTATGTATTTGATTCGTCATAGTCGGTTAACTATTCGAGATATCTTATACCGATGAAATATTTATTACAGAGTTCTATTGGCCATCTGTGGTCTTCTTCATCAGTCTCACTTCAACAAATGATACTTTCTGAGTGTAAATGCTTGCCATCTTCATTATTATTTGAGGAGTTCCCTCGAATTCCATGGGATCCAACATCAGGTTCTAACTTGGTGACAAAGGGACCACCATTGTGGAGTGTACACCCTTTCTAACAATAATATAATTTTGCAAATCCATCTATATAATATGACCAAGTTATGCGCCCGAACATATTTAAAAAATATATAGAAATCCGAATTGAGTACCTCCTCCTTTTTGGGTAGTTGCTTAAAATTATGTCAGATATTGGGCTTGGGAAGTTTTAAGTAAAAAAACTTGTTTTCACTTTTTAGTGGTATTCATAATGAACAAGTTCTTTAGTATGGTACCTGTAATTCTCACAGTGTACCAGAATAGTTTATCCAAATAACATGTAACTTGAACATAACCGGTGGAATGAGAATGCACCAGGGTGAACTGTACACATCTGAGTACCCGTTTATAGTATACTTAACTGGCGTGATGGTATGTTATGAAATGGTATACACAATAAACAGAAATGCGATTGCAGCAATCCCGAGAGATTGAAGATTTCTGTTGTTCCAAAGTTCTTCATCAGAATTTTACCATATTTAAATGGGACCGGAATAAACTTCGGAATAAACTTCTTTCGAACAAAAAATATTTTGCAAATCTGTTTATATAAGACAGAGTTAAAAAAAATATATATACAAACATCCGAATTGAGAAACTCCTCCTTTTTGGGAAGTCGGTTAAAAACGTAGGAATAAAAATATAGGAATATTTAAAAATATATCACAGAGCTATATTTCAATCTACTTTGCCGTGTGGCGCCAATTCCTAATTACTGTGTTTTGTCATTCCAGCTTCAGGAATTCAGTGTTCAGTTTGTAACGAACCATCGGAGATTTGTCATGATATATCTATCATTGGACATGATACCATGATCATGGTCACTAATTGCTCAGCCTCTGTGTGCAGTGTCATAGTTCAAGGCGTGACGAGTGAGTAGCAATAGCAAACTGGTTTATAACTGATCCTACACAACCTTGAGAGCTCCTCTAGAGAGGCGTGTGGAACACGATGTGCTCCCGTCTCCGGCCTTTGTGTGCTCGGATGACAAACTGCCCTGTGCAGTGGCCCAATCATTTGGCAGCCGGGGATAATAGCGCGCCCTCCGGCATCCAGTGGGCTGAGGCATGGGTGGTTGTATCTTTCCACTTATCCATCGCATCCATTGTGACTAGAACTTCTTCGCAAACGGTATCGTCGGTGTTCCACACACTCTTGCTCTCGACCATGAAGTTCCCCATTAAACGACGCTTTTTTCTTTGCACGCAGTCTTTGGGAGTGCCATAATAGAACGATCATGTGGTCCGGGCGATGATTTAAGCAAATTCATGGTGGAAAAACATGGCGGTAATCACGGGATATACGAAATTCCTGGTAAGGGAAAACAATCCTGGATGACTTGTGACACAGATCTGTGTAACCGGGAGATAGATTTATCGACAGAAGATCTTGGTGATCGTAAGTTTTTTTATTGTCTATAGGCTTACGCTTGATCACTATCTTACCTGATGGTAAGCGATGATATGTAGTCGACGGTGAAGCACGCTTTGCCTAGAAGTAACCTATTCACTCTTGATTGACTGAAAACCCCTAGATTGTAGTTTTCTGTTTTTCGATCAATTTTGTATGTGATAGGGATAAATCTGTGTGATAAAACCACCCATTGGTTTTATAAATGTTTGATCTGTATTTAATAAAATTAATAATCTTCTGTATTTTCTGAACCATAAAAAAGAGATAAAATTTTATGTTTACATGTTTGTAAAGGGAAGCACGGATCGGATTAAAAAAAAAATGCCAAGAAAATGAACGGTTTCTGTGGGACAGGCCACGGAAGCGAAGCTGCGAGAAAAAGCTAGTGAAATATTTATAATTAATCAATATTAAGTATTTTGTTGAATGGTTTCCGTTTCCTATATAAAGTTTCTCATGCCACCGGCCCCCTTCTACCATCGGACATCTAAACGCACTGCTAGTTACCATCCTTACATGGTTGCCATTCAACCAATTCGCACCAAGCGCTTCCAAACATCCTTCATAATGCGCACAGCGAATGAGTGGAACTCACTAGCTGCGTCTGTGTTTCCGAACGCATTCGACCTGAATCTCTTCAAAGTTAGAGTGAACAGGCATCTTCTGGGTAAGCTCGCTCCATCGTCAACTCTGTCTCTGTCACCTCCGACCTAGACTAGAGTAAAGAGTAAACCTACAAAGAAAAAATAATAAAAATAGTCAATCTTTTGATCGATCGGTTTTTGGTCGACCTATTTGTAATTGTACAATTTATCTGTTTTGTTGACTTGCTGACGACTCGAACACAATATATTCAGACACGGTGTCCGAATTGACACATTTTAATTGCAATATTTTTTCACCGGCAATTCGGACGCAGTCAAATTATTGAAGCTGTTTAATACAGTCAGATAAAAAAGTTTTAAAATATAATATGTGGAGAAAACCGTTACCTACCAAAACAATTTTTGGATACTATATACTATTTAATGTGGCATATTTCGGTGATAAATTGATTTGTGGACGTGGTCACTTTAAGTGACCAAATTAGACTATATTACATAAGACTACGTTGAAAAAAAAAACTTTCAAAACATATATTTATTATAAAAATCAACATCTTATAAATATTGGTTTATATTTATACACAGTATACCGAAATATATCAATACCGAAGACATTGCGGACGTCAGCCTGTATGAGATTAGGATGGCTCTGAAACAGCTTAAGAACACCAAGATACCGGGATAACGGATTACGGCCGAACTCTTGAAGGCGGGTGGAAAACCAGTACTTAAGGCCCTTCAGAAGCTGTTTGATTCGTTCGTCGATCGTCGTACTCGAGGGGAAACGCCCCAGGCATTATGCAGGGGTGTGGTGGTACTCTTCATCAAGAGGGGTGACAATGCCCTACTGAAAAACTACTCAGTGGATTACAAGAAAGCCTTAGACTTGGGATGTACTTCAGTCTCTACGACGGTGCCAAATCGACTACCAGTATATCGAAGTGTTGATGGGTTTGTACAAAAAAGCCACCATGTCAGTTCGACTTCAGGATCAGTTCTCGAAACCTGCCGTTCTGCAGCGTGGTGTGAGACAGGGAGACGAAACATCTCCGAAAGTGTTTACTGCTGCGCTGGAGGATGTCTTCAAGGTTCTGAACTGGAGAGGCCTAGGCATCAACGTCAATGGCGAATACATCACTCACCTTCGGTTTGCCGACGATATATAGGTCATGGCTGTGACCATGGAGGATCTCAGTACAATGCTCCATGACCTAAGTAGAGCTTTCGAAAGAGTGGGACTTAGGATGAAGATGAACAAAACCGAGGTGATGTGAAATGCCCATGTTACACCCACTCCTATAAGGGTCGGAGACTCTTCACGTGAAGTTGTGGACGACTATGTCTACCAACTTCGAGAAAGAGGTCAAGCATCGAATCCTACTCGGCTGGGCAGCGTTCGGGAAGTTGCGCGGTATCTTCTCGTCCAACTTACCACAGTGTCTCAAGACGAAAGTCTATGACCAGTGTGTGTTGCCAGTGATGGCATATGGCTCTGAGACGTGGTCGCACACAATGGTCCTCATTAGAAAGCATACAGTCACCCAAAGGGCAATATAGAGGGCTATGCTTGGAGTTTCCTTGTGTGATCGAATCAGAAATGTAGAGATCCGCAAGAGAACCAGTGTTACCGACAAAGCCCGAATAATCACCAAAGTTAAGTGGCAGTGGGCAGGGCACAGTAGGCAGGGCACAGTGGGCAGTGGATGAGGCAGAATGGTTCTGGAGTGGCGACCGAGAACCGGAAGACGTTGCGATGGAGGGCCTCCCACCAGGTGGTCCTATGACCTGGTGAAGGTTACGTTGCGGGGATTCGCTGGATGCGAGACGCACGAGACCGATCAATGTGGTGAATGAAGTGGAAAAGAAATAAACAAAAACTTTAATTTCATTTTCTTTCCAGCGTCACCTTTTCAATGCTACGAGTGTAAGAATGAAATCCACAATCAATGCGATGGTAGACATTACCGCAATACCAAGGACCGCTCATAATAATAATTTCAATTTCATTTTCATTCCAGCATCACCTTTTCAATGCTACGAGTGTAACAGTGAAATTCACAAGCAATGCGATGATAGACATACCAAGTACCGCTATACCAAGGAATGCTCAGCACCCGTATGCAGTACTTGGTTTTTTGAATGTGAGTATTTTGTATTCTTCCGGCCCGTCCATTGAAAACAGACTCTGCACTCTGGTCAGCTGCAGAAAAGACAATCTTCACAGAGGTTCTAAACAAGACATGTCATTCGATATCAACGATGGCGATAGTCGAAATGCCAAAATGTAAGGAATTAATCATGTGAAATTTCGATAGCGTTTACATTCCCATAAATTTCAGTCATTTTTCCAATCGCTATTGTCGCTTTCGTTGTTGGTCATCCGATATTTTGTGATTGCGGTGCGCGCAGCGGTGTCTCTCCGCAGACCATGGCCTATCGTGCTACCAACCATTGCCAAGATAAAAATCTTGATCCTTATCACTGTCCGTGGACGGCGTTGTCAGGCCAAATACTGAGCAAGGAATATAACTACTACCAGTATTTAAATTAAGAAAACTATCATCATTTAAACCAGAAACCGTCTGCTGCTAGACATAGACCTACCGGGTCCTCTCGCATCTAGAGGATTTATGTCCTTCGGCAGGTCATATTTCCACCTCATAAGCTTCTAAAACGCCTTGAGCTACGCGGTTGCTACTCCAAAAACATTTGACTCACTTTCGGCGAGCAATATGCACATCATCACACATCACATCACATCATCAGCCTTTTTAAAGTTCCCACTGCTGGGACACTGGCCTCCTCTCATAGAGGGAGTGGGCTAACGCGGGCCCAGTGCGGATTGCGGATGTCACATGTCTTTGAGTTTTTGGTTCTAGGACATGCCGGTTTCCTCACGATGTTTTCCTTCACCGTTTTGAGAGCAACATCACATATGCACATCGCTTATCTGGAATCTGACTTTTTTTTCTAAGACAGTTATTTAAGTTATACTATCAATAATAGTTGGCAACTTCACATCATCATCTTTTTCATCGATCCTTCACTGCTGTGGGTTCGACAAATATACGATGTTCAAGTTAAACGGTCTCCCTTAAGCTCGCTTTACTTCCACCCGGCCCAGTATCATGAGCCATTCCAGACTTTGTTGGTGAGCGCTTAATATTTTCGAAAGGTCGAGGGCATGATATATTGCTCATATCATGTCATTAATACAAATGAAAAAAAAAACTTGTTTTTTTTATATACTCGTATTTATTTTTACTTACAGATGAAAACATTACCAAGGTATACCGCAGTTGTGGGCTCTACAAGCCCCTAGCACAAATATACAACGGCCAGTCTTCGGGGGAATACATGGATTCTGGCGCTCGCATATCCTGGAGCATTTGTACTACAAACTTATGTAACCTTCAGGAATATTTATAGAACCACCTAGAGCTAATGATGATGTCGTTTATAAGAGCAATATTGTCGTTATATTTATATGTGTCTCACTTTGCGTATTTTGTATTTTCGTTGCGTAGTTTAACTCGACGTGTGATGATTGTGAATCAAAAGATATCGTTATTTTCTTAGAGTTTGTAAGATTTTCTTGGTCTAAAAATATACCTGCGTAATATATTTTGAATTTCTTGATAGTTATCCACCATAATAATAAATATCAAGAACTATGCAATCACAAAAACAAAGATTTACTCCTTAAACGTTGTCGTTACATCTCTAAATTTACATGAAATCTAAACTACTATTTGACTTTACGTAGCATTCCAACATATAAAAGTCGCTGTGTACCTATGTCTGCTTCTTCACTTATTCCTTCTTAACCACACAACGGTTTCCACTAATAGAAATGGGATAAACGAGAAAGATTTATGTATGTAATTAATCTTGAGCGAATTTGGCCGCTTGTTGTTTATATTTTAAATAAAAAGTACGTATACCTAGTCCTAAAGATATAGGAAAAGATGTATAGTTCATCGATTTTCCATCATCGTGCTTTTGAAGGCAGCCAAAACAATCAACCGGCAACAAATCCAGACTCAGGACTCTCGAGAATGAGAATGAGAATGTTTCAACACGCTAAGCAGTTACTTAATATATTTTTTACCAGAAAGGAACATTACTGTTGAAGTTATATGATTAAACAACAGTCGAATTGTGAACTTTCTTATTTATAAGTGGGACGACGATAATATTATATGACACGTGAAGAGATTTTGGTTAAGTTTGCATATTTAATCAAATGCGCCCTTTGCACGTGCAAATACTTGCAAGCGGGTGAAGAATACTTCATTCAACCGATTGAAAGTAAAAAAAAATATCCGGAAATGTAATACACCGTACGCAAATTACGCGCTTGATTGTGGAGTTGTGGCAAACAGCCCGTTTTAACCTAACCTTTCCTACACTGAATCAAAAATTCGTTCTATCCTTTCCTTCCTTCCATACCTTTCATCAATAAAAAAAAAAAAAACTGCGCGTGCACCTAAACACTAGATAAAAGTTTAAAAAAATAAAACGTCATTAAATTAACAAAATGAAATCAAAATTTATTCTTGAAATTTCACTCTCAATCACTTGACAATCATCTGAAGTTTCACTTCAAAAATCAATATCCGAATGTATGGTAGACCAAATGAGACCATCAATTCAGATCGGCTTGACCGATTCGGCTGTCTTTTTTTATGTTGTGTTTCTAAGTCAGGATAAGGTTTGTATGAAATATATTTTGGATAATTCATAGGAAATTAAATTACAGTTTATTTTAAAAGTAGGGTAGTTGGAATAATTAATAGTACCTACAGCAACATTTTAAATGCATGTTTTGTACAACATCATGTCTAATACTTTAAATATAAAAAAAACTTCACCCCACACTAGGCATTTCTTCCTGAATCGTGAGTTCCTTTCCAACATTTAAACACACATACACAAGACGCCAGATCCAGAACAATTATCTGTATGCCATACAAATATTCGTTCCGTGCAGGAATCGAACCCGCGAAACTTGCTCCCGAAACTATTTCCCAAGTTATCCGACAGAAATAACCGAAGTGGACGACACATTAATTTGTTGTCCTCGAGGCAATGCATAACAGCACTGATGCGAAATAGTGTTTTTTGCATGGTGTCAGTAATATATGACCATATACCAGAATGTTCAGCTCGCGAGGAAAACGCGTCTCCCTCCGCGAGGCAGCCTCGCGAGGCATGCCTCGCTATGTCGATACCCGGCTTCACTGTCAATTTGATGATTCTAGGTGGAGTCGAGCTGGAATAAATGACTTGGAATACTGGAAAATTGATATTTCATGTACATAATTATTTTAAATCGATAAAATAAAATAGTTTGTTAAGATGACACGTATGCCAAATTGTTACGCAACCAAATACATAAATTGATGTCTAGTTGTTTTTCCTTCCTTTATCAGAAGTTTTTCATATACTAATTGGTCAAGAAAGTAGGTATAGTCAAAGGAAAAGACCAATAATACACAAAATGTTAGTTATTCATCCAAATTTATTTTATCACCTTCAAAGTATGCTCCTTCAGAAACGTCAATCCAATCATCAAAACATTTTTAAACGCTTTTTCCGCCATCGAGTTCAGTTCTCGCGAATTCTCTTTTATGCCTTCACGAAGTGGTCATTTGAGTTTTCACTTCTGCGATCTTCTTCACTTTTGCGATGTTAACTTCAGTTGCAGACGTTGATGGCCTACCAGAGGTGAGGCAAATCTTCCATCACATCTAGAACGCTTTTGAACGTTTTGTACCACTCATAAGCACGTGTTTTTGATAAAATCGATTCACCGTAAGCCTTTTGAAACATTTTCAATGACTCCGAACACAAAATTCTTAGGCGATGAAAAATTTAAGACAAACTCTTTGTTCTATGTTTTTGTAAGACAGCATTGTATTTAATCTAAATAACAGGTGTGACTCAAACTTCGCGCCAAAGTGCAAAACAGTTGTGCCAATACAACAACAACAAAATAAAAAACAAAAAATAAATTTGGAATCATAAACAAACTATCCATTCCCGAAACTTTTTTGACTGAATGTATTATATTTTCCGCATCATAGTCTATATTTCCTTTCCTGTTCAATGTAGCCCACATATCGACGCATTATTCAGTTTATATCTAGCTTTCTTTGCTCGTGGAATTGGCATTAATTATTATGAAGCCCATATTTTCAATATCTAATTCGTTTGTGGTGACGTTGTGCATCTGCTTGTCTGTTAAATATGGTGAGTTTAAAATATATCAAGTATCGTAAAAGTATTTTTTAATTTGAATCCTTTAGCTAAATAAAAAATATATACGCTTTTGTTAAATACGTTATGTAGATGGGGTGCTCAAGCCCGAGCTGGGCTTGAGCGATTGATGTTATGTCAATATTTTTGGGACCTCATGTCCCAAAATTTTTAGCACAAGGCAATCTTATTTTTGATTTATCGTTACAGCTGATATAATAATGCTATATTGTTTTGAAGCTCAGACTTACGATATAGACAAAATTGTTTTAATTGGCTGGTACGAGTATTTCATTATTGTCCGATTACGGAAAAGCCAAGCGGAAGGATAATGATTTTAGGGGCTCTTCGAAGCGAAACCCACTTTGAAGCGCACATAAAGTATTCCTCGAAACGCATTAACGATAAAACATATTATATGAAATACAGAAGAGCATGAAGGATTCGTAAAAAATGATATCGATCGACGTTTTAAAATTCAACTTATCAAAACTTACCAGGAAAGCAGAAATGACCTAGGTGCTTTAAGTGAATTAATACTTAGCTTGTAAACCAGGCTAGATTAGCCTAATCATTGTTCTTTTCTTGTTAATTCTCTCATTGCGTAAAAGGCTTATGAAGAAATTATTATTATTTTACTATATTTCAGCCTTTAAGATGTATCTGGTTCTAAACATCTATCGTGGTATTTTAGTCGGGTTATTTTTTAAATTAAGTTACTTTAACTTGTTCAGAAGTCAATTTGCCTAGGCAGACCCCTTTTCCTAGATGCAGCTGAGTAACAGTATTTTACATGGAGCGACTGTAAGTGGGTGACCAGAGACCCCTTGGCAAGATTGGTACCCGTAACAACTGTCAAAGATGAAAATGTGACAACCGGGACCAACGACTAAACGTGCTGCCCGAGTTTCAGAGGAATTTCAATGAAAGGTCACTCATCTACGGACCGACCTCGGCATGCGTTGCTTAACATCGAAGATCGATCCTTGTGCCACGATGCCACATGTTACTAAGTAAATACATACATAAACTCAGGCCTTTTCCCCTTGGGGGTAGGCAGAAACTACAGAACGCCACCTGCTACGATCGTTACATTCTTCTTTTGCTTCAGTCACGTTCATACATTTAGTACGCACGCCGGTTATGAGTTCTGAGCACCTGGTCTTACTGAAGAACATCACCAATAAGGTCTAAGTCTTATTCTTTATTTCCAGTTATGAGTGTGAGATGCTATGTTTGTAAAACTGGTCCAATAACAAGTTTGGTTGATTCTCCTTGCACCAATCAGTTATATAATACAAACGACAGTATGGCGGATTACTGTTATACTTATCAATGTGGCATTGTGAAATATAATAGTAAGTATCAATTTTATAAAATTTTAATTTATTCTCAGACGTCGCGCGCACACATGTGTGCGTAAGCTATGGCTGTTTCTATTGTGTCTGCTAATTAGACGCTCAATGTGTTGGTATGGGATCCCTTCTGCCCACCTAAGAATTTATCCAAAACATTAAGCCCTAATAATATTATAGACCCTGCTCCCGACACCGGCGGACAACCATTTTTTTAAGTTTTTTTTGTATGATTTGTTTTTTTTATAAAGAAATACTTAAAAATGTAAATATTTGAAGAATGTACAAAATTTAATCCATGGAATTATAAATGTGAAGGTTTTTGCCTAAGTCAAGCCAGAACGGCTGAACAAAGATTGAAATTTTGTAAACAAATAGTATAAAACCTGGATTAGCACGTAGAACCCTTTTTATATCGATACACTCGGTATAATACCCCTTTGGGATAAGAAAACACTTTTCAAGCGGGTGAAGCCGCGGGCATAAGCTAGTAAGTAATAAATAAAAATTTTAGTAAATTGTTAGAAATTTTCGCAAGGTATAATAAAAACTTAGTTATTTTTATCTTAATCCTGGACATGGTTTACGTGTGGGCCAACCTGTACCGTATACCATTGTAGTAATTTGACTCTTCAGTTACGGAAGTGAGAAGTAATTTTTAAGATTCATCTAAATAAATTGCTCTATGTAAAGTCAGGGCAATTAGTTATCTATAGCTTAACACCTTAAGGTTGAATATCAAATGCAGAATAGAATAGTATATACTTTATTGTACACCAAAATAGCTACACATCTCTTTTACGAAAAACCTAATTCTTTGGGTATAATGGCGGTATTATCGCTGACTGCGATATCTACCAGACATTCTTTGGGTGGACAGAAATAACTTAAAATAATTTAATGTAACAGTACACCACACACACATAAGAGCTGCTGAATAAGTGTTTATTTGGCTCTAAGACTATTAGAAACTTTCAGCTTTACAAAAGCTATTATGTCCTAGGGATTGTTAGATTTTTAGTGGGACTTTACCATAATATTTTTTCATTGTTTGCAGCCGCAGGGGTCTACTCCATAAATCGTACATGTGTATATTCTTCCTTTTTTGATGAGTTCACGACAGGTAATCATGGGGTAGATTACCAATTTGGACAAGTCACGAGCTGGACCATTTGTGACTCAGATCTGTGCAACGGAAACGCAGAAAAACCATTTCCAATAAAGGATGTTGTGAACACACGGAATAAATATATCGCCAACTTTGTTAGTAAGTGCATTGATGTTCTGTCTTTTCATATTTTTGGTAAAACTATTTCTGCTGTAAAATAAAACACATCAATAACATCTAGGGATATTTTACATGAACAAGATTACTTACTACCTACCCCTACCTACGTACTAGTGCCCTATCCCTTTACATAAAATCTTTAGACATAATATAACATGGCATACTTTTGTTAATCCTAATTATATTTACGCATAACATTATTTTCGCATAACAGCTTACGCATTTTTTTTTTTTTAGGATGATTACGATAGTCATAATAATGTTTAAGCATAACATTCTAAAGCATAAATTTGTTTTCGCATAATGATATTAAAACATATTTTTTTAAACAACAAATACGCATAATAATTAATTCCTAAAATGTTAGACACTAATTCACATTTAATACAATATAAATAAATAATTCTCATTCTATGATTACATGTTTTTGATCTGGCTCCACGCTGCGCTCGTCGCGCTCGCATTTTTAGTTGTCTCTCGTTTTCTGCCAAAAATGTCGTCGCTCGCGCTATACTGGACTCGCTCCTTTCTGTAAGCCAGGTTCTTTTTATCAGGTAAAAAAATGAATATACTTCGAAACTTGCATATTTACAAGCAAGTGCTAAAATATACACCTAAAATAAAATAATTAAAAAAATAAAAAAACACGCCTACCTTGTCAAAAAGTGATTTTTGGCAGATGCATGACTACTAATTAATTAATAATTTGTTAAGCATGACAGTAACATAATATTATATAAAATTAATCTTTTGCATGAAAATTCAAAATAAAATACGTAAAAATAAATCAAATTTGTTTCCGTTATTCCTATTCATTTTTATGCCTTCATACGCTAATAGTCATAAGGGCTAGTAACATTATGCGAATTAAAATTATGCCAAAACAAATAACCTTGTAGATAATTATGCCGACATAAACTATATGCCAAAAAAATGGCAAAACAAATTATGCCAAAAAAGTTATGCCAAAGTATATTAGGAAAAAAAATATTATGCGGAAAAAGAGGATTTCGTACTATTCAAGTCGTATGCAGGTATTCTTATTCTACTCTTTATTGTTGTAAGCACAGACATAAAACTAACTAGATGACGCGATTGTATGTACTTCGCGTGTCAAAAGACGGAGTAAAATTATGGTCAATAATTTTTCATTTAGCATTTTCGGCACCGGAAATTGACCAAAATCTTAAAAATTGCCTTTTTGTGCTATATTGAGCTGTAAAAACTGTAAAAAGTAGGCCGGGGCACTGGAAATGTTTTCTTTCATTGTTAAGTAAATTTCATTTTAAATTGTGTGTGAAAAGAATCTTTTTAACAATAATACAACCGACTTCAAAATAAAATCACTACAAAGTGAAAAATAACTTCAATTTCGGAAGTCGGTGTTCTTGTTTTGGTTTCTTCGTTTTTTGACACCGACTTCCGAAATTGAAGTTATTTTTCACTTTGTAGTGTTTTTATTTTGAAGTGTATTTTTGTTAA